>CALNXJ010000156.1:0-161085 GCA_942486045.1 Pocillopora meandrina
TTTCTTTTACTTGGTTCAGTTACGTATTATATGTTCATCAATTATTGAAAGAGAAATTCTATTTTTGCTGATTTTAAACTCTTTAGTAACCTTGAAACCAAAGCGAAACTATTTGCCACTCACGTTGCTCAGGGAAAATCACATTATTACCATGACCAATTTTTCCACATTAATGCAAGCTGATCTTATTCGAAATTGATTTTAATAATACCTCCTCACAGACTTGTCCTCTACATTTATAAATTTAGCAACAGTTGTAGTAGCCAAGTTCAATCCAAAAATGAAAAGAAAGATACTTGTGTTATTTATAAAGCTCACTTTCATTTCCAATTCAGGATCGCCAATGTTTCTCTGAAATTACCCTAATTACTCCAAGGAAAATACTTGACACAATACAATTCAAATTAAAAAATTAGTATTTATGTATGACCATTTACTAACAAAACTTGTCTCCTGTACTTCCGTTCAGTTATATGTGCTCAAATAAACTCAAATGATTCTCAAGGAACAAAAAAAGTTTGTTACTGGTATGGTGCCAGAATTACCTAAATATGTCTAATTAATTTATTTTAGAAATTTTATTTGTGGTGGTGTATACATAGTGAATGATTGTATGACATGTCACAGGGGTGTCAATAATGTAAATTGGTTTTGAGCACCCAAGACTGTTTACATCATGATGTTTTTGTCTATTATAGTTGAGATAACATCTTTGACTTGTTATCAGCATGGTAAAAAATTTATAGCTCAGTTTATAGAGTGACACAGGGCTTACATGTATCAGTGAAACTTTGAAGATGTAGCGTTATTGTCACCACTGTGGATCAGAGGGGGGAGGGTGGGTGGAGGTTAGTCTATCACCCGGTTGCCTTGCAGCACAATGTCAGGTATCCATGAGAAATGGCGAAATTTTAGGTCAGCTACATGTCAAAATGAACATATCCAAGTGGGAGTCTGATTGAAAGCTTTTATACAAGACAAGTTTTAACCAAATGCAGGGTTTTATTCAAGATGCTATTTTCTCATCATTAAAAGCTTGCCGCTTTTAGGTTGTAGAATTTATCTGAGCCAAAGGAAACTTTGAAAAAGTCGCATGAAAGTTGATTGTCACAAAGATAAGGATTTGATAGCTGCGATATTATTTCAAAATAGTGTGATATGTAATTTGAATCGTTCATGGTCAAATCTTTGGAAGTTGTGGGACACGAAACTTTTTCTTCAGTATTTAAGTTATCGTCTCTTGTTCATATCATATCTGAAAGCAAAAGTACAAGCAAGAAGGAGAAAAGTTATCATCTATATTGGTTGTACATGTTCGCACATAAGTAGCTCACAATTAAGCGTCAAACATAGCACTCAGTGTCCAATGTTATACCATGAGAAGGATTGTTCATTGGAACAAATTTTGGTGGTGATTTTTTTGTACTTCCCGGGGTGGATTCAGTATTGTATGAGGGTTTTGAAATTTAATATTAATCAAATTAGTTCATCTTTCGGTTACAATACATGTAGAGTTAAACATGTCTTCAAAGATGTATTTTAAATGACCAACGTACTGTTGCTGGAAAGCAGTAATTTTTTGTCCCTTGTTTTTGGACCGTACACCAGATACTATAATGTCTATTTTGAAGTGTTATCTATTGTGGTCATGTTTCTTTCGAGGTTAGCATTTAAAATACATCTTTGAAGACATCTGCATTATGTCACATTCTTCACACTCATGTTCCAGTTTCTGTGGGGTGAAATTTAATCAGCAAGAAAAAAAAAATGACCACACAGATAGCTGATAATTCTAGTGAAAGAATTTTGTCATCATCAAAAGCATCATCAAGGCTTTTCGGCCAAAGAATTCTACACAGAGAGCTTTTTTTCCCTGAATTTCCAACAAGAAAATACACTGTATCTTATGACTTTGTGTAGTTAAGTTACACTTTTTCTCAGGGTCTTGCGCTGTTTTTCCCTCTATCTCTGATACATAGTGAAACCAGTCTTCACATAAAGTTGTTTCAATAATTTCACTTTTTGTTGGGGGAAAAATTAACAGAAGTGAGACCTTTGTTACTATTACCATTGGCTGCAATATTTTGTCTTAAATATGATTATTCCAAATTAGATGGTAAAAATTATCATTATCCCTTATTGCAGAGAGGACAGCCAATAATTCTGAGCAATTATGAGCAATTAATTTTACTCCAATTATATATATTGCATCTATCTTGCCTCTTTACCCTTATTTCAATATTTTTTTAGTAGTATTTCCATAGAGCAACATATTGCATGAAAGAAGAGGCATTGATGTTGAGTAGGGAAGGGGAACCAGGGCTGTTTTATTTCTTTTTTAGTGAGGTATATGTATTAACATTTTCCAAAGTGAAGCTTTAATACGTACAAAAATAGAGTTCTTATCAGATTATGTCTCAGATTGTTGACAGACTCAAAGCTTTATTTGTGTAAGTAAATTACCAAAAGGTTAAACCTTTTATATTGAGGAAAGGAACCACATTCTGCGCAAGTTTTTTAAGTTGGTAATTACTTTCCAAAAGACACTTAAAACCACCTACAAATGTGAATGGATCTTATTTTCAACAGTGCATCACTGTCTGCATTGCATGTAGTGCTCTTTTTCACCGTCCATTGTGTATTTTAAGTTCCCTTTGCAGGAAAGTTTTATTCATGTTTGTCTCTACTACATGTTCATTGATATTGTTATTTATTTGCAACCATGATAAATTCTTACAATTACATGAATGATAAAAGCATGTTTAGTAAATATTGATGTCAATTTTTGTATTATGGCAGTACAAAGAGTGACCGTAAAGAAAACTTAACTTGCCATATTCACAGGGTTCATGTTATCGATTGAAAGTAATTGACAAGTTATAATTCTTGAAGATTTATGAGTGTACTTAGTTAACTTTACTTATGCTCTAAACAAACCCAAATCCTTAATTCCTTGCTGCACATGGAGCAATATTAATGTCAGGCATAATATTGTGAAATTACTATGGTAACATTTTCATTTTCAAGTGGACTCACGGTATGCAAGTACATTGTAACACTAACTATACATTATCTTAATTGTCTTTCTTTTATCCCATTTACAGGATGCGACATTTCTTTATGGCCTAGGGATTGTATATTTTAACTTCTCAGCATATCCCTGGTAAGAGCAACCATTTCATCCCACTATTTTCAGTTGAGTAAGGTGCGTTTGCGAAAGTTCACCAACCATGTTTTGACGTTAAAATCATGTTGTTGGCTGCGGAAACTGGGTCGGTTTCCAGTGGTAACAGGCTTTCAAGTTTTACATTTGATGACACACAGCTCTTGATATTTGGTTTTCATTGGACAGGTGGCTGTGACAATACTGTTATTTCATGGTTTGAAACCCAGTCACCAAACTTTTGCATATCTTACTCAACTGATACTTGTGGTTAAGAATACTCCTATGTAAGTTTATTGTAAAGCATGTTGACAGTCAAGTCTTCCTAAACTCTTAAACTGTGGTAATGGCTTCTATTAATAGTTGGTGGTTCAAATTCATCATTGGTTTTTACTTTTTAAACCAGTATTGATATGTGATTTTTCTTTATCAAAATTAAACTGGCTTGAAGAATTTTGAACTAAAGAAAATATTAACCTGTAAGTACATCTGTATATATCTTGAGTCTCTTGGGATATTGCAAAATTACAAAGTCCTTGGTATTCTGGGTTTCTCAGCTGTCCCTGGTTCTCTAGCATCCCTGGTGCACTTAGTGTCCTAAATTTGTTAAGTGTCCTTAGTATGTCTCAGCTTAGACTATAAGCAGTCCCTTCCTCTCAGTAAATTTCTGTTAGTGCACCATGCAGAATTTCACTTAGTCTGTAGTCCTTGTGTTTCAAGCAACTCACTCCCAAAGTCCCCAGTCGCCCTAGCCATCACAAGGGTCTTGGCTGTCCCAAGTGTAGCACACCAGTCCCATTCCTTTCAGTGTCCCAGGAGTCTCGGGTATTCTAGGCCTCCCAGGTGTCTAAAAGGGTTCTTTGATGAGTCAAATCCACACATTTTCATTTGTCTCCCCTAGTATTAAAAAAGCCTAAAAATTTCTCAAACCATTGTGATTACCGTGGCAACATTACAGCCTCTAAACTTCAAGAATTAGTTTGTTGACCTCATGTCTCATTGTTGCATTGCAATCAATAACTCATTCAATGTTCTTCTGCAAAGTTGAAAATTTCAAGTTCATAGCCCCCTTAACTATTTAAAATTTGTGTTGGTATCAATCTGTCACAAAAAAGGGCTTCAGTAAAACACCCAAACCATCTGGAACCACCTGAAAGGACAATTTATACCTAAAGAAATTGTGTATTTGATTCTGTTCAACAGGGCAGTAAAGATCTTTCAACAAGTGCTGTATATAGACCCCAGCTTTAATTGTTCCAATGAAGTTCATCTCCGACTGGGAATCATATTTAAAGAACAGGGAAGCTGTGAAGCTAGTATTAAAGTAAGTTAATATTGAGATTGTTTGATAAGTTAAATCTCTGAAACACCGACAAAACAGAGCCAGGAGTAAGTTTTTCTATTTACTCCATAAAGGTGGGGTTAAGATTATGAAGCATACATTTTTGAGGAAAGTGAAGACCAATGTCAAATTTGTAATTGAAAGAAAAAAGCAGGAGTTTTTATTCAAATCCACAGATCATAGTGCAACTCCTAGGCACATTTGTGTAAGCTACCCCTTATATATGGCTGACTCTAGCTCTTGGTAATTCATAACTGTGTTTTGTTTTGTTTGCAGCATTTTCAAATGGCATTAATGGATTCCAGCCCTTGTTCTTTATCAAAAGTTGAAAGTAAGCTAGTAATGCTTATGTCACAAATAGCTTTATATGTTTGATTAGTCTGAGCAGCATGGGAAAGAGCACTTTCAAAGTAACACCTACTTTCCACATTATGCAGTCCATAGAAGGCCTATAGATTTTCAGATTGCAATAGTGAAGATTTAACAATGTCTATAACATTAGATTTTAGGGGCCATGTATCGTAACCATCGAAACAGTTTCTGAATTTTCAATGTTCTTGCTCAGATTAGATATAAGTGTTAACTTGAAATTATGTTTTTCTCTCAGTTCGCTTTCATCTGGGACACCTTTTCGAGATGCAGAACAAAATGTGATTTAGCGCAGGAAATGTATGAGACTATCATAGAGACTCCTAATACGCCTAATGCTGTCAGGGCTAATGCTTACAAACAATTAGGTAAGTACACGGTTGGTATTGTATTTAACAGAGTGGTTTTCACTTACAATGTCATTTGAGATTAAATGGGAAATAGGGAATGGGTAGTCAGGAATTGGGATTGCTAAAGCTACTAAGATCTTTAAACTATTTAAAATTAACCTGGTAACCTTAGATCTCAAGGTGAAAAATGAAATCAGTTGTCTGAAGGTTTGCTCTGTGTTTAGCCTCCAGGCACCACATGAGATTTGCAGATAATAGATTTCTACATATAGTTACAGTTTTTAAGTTGTTTAGTCATAACTAGACAGTTTCTATTCTTTTCTCTAAAAAGGGTGGATGTATTACAACAAAGAACACCTGGGTGACAGAACATCCAGAATGGAAAAAGCTGTCCAGTTGTTGCTGAAAGCTATTGAGACAGATCCAAACAGTGGTGCTGCATGGTATTTAATTGGAAGGTAGGATATGTTTTTCATTGTTAGTAGCAGCGCTTTCAGCCCATTCCAAAATATTATGTCTCCAGCATTTTACATTTTTCCCTCCAGCTGAAAAATGCATAATTTCTTAACTGATGATGTTCCACAAGCTCAAATTTTAAAAGCAGGTTTTTTTAGGGTTTAAGCTTCTGGATCCACATTAATTGTTTTTCTATTGTAGGTGTTATGCCATGCAAGGAAAAGTTCATGATGCGTTCACTTCATACCGTCATGCCATTGACAAGTCAGAGGCAAATGCCGATACATGGTGCTCCATAGGGTAAGTTCTGTCTCACACCAGATTTTCTGATGTTAAAGTAGTTATTATTTTTTATGGAATGTAATTAAAACCATTGAAAATAAATTTTATTTTTTGCAGTGTATTGTATCAACAGCAAAATCAGCCCATGGATGCTTTGCAGGCTTATGTGTGTGCCATTCAGCTGGACCCAACCCATGTGGCAGCATGGACAGACCTAGGTATTCTATATGAAGCCTGTGAACAGTTGAGGTAAAGATATTTTGTGTGCATCTGCTCAGTGTCCTCCAAAAACCTCAGCAGCCAGAATTTTCACCAGCCACTTTTTTCTGAAGCACCTGCTTCTTCAGTAGAACAAAATGGTGAAATGCTTGCATTGATCTGAAATAAACTGTAACCCTGGCTTTATTTTTGTATATATACCCAAAACTCCTGATTAAAACTGGAAAGAAAACGATGAGTGAAGACAAAAGGAATAGATACTCACGAATAAGTGCTTGTGCCCATTGGGGACCCACTTGTTTTCTTGCCAGTTATTTTTTTTGTATTGCTGGTCACTGAAAATCTGTGGAGAACACTGATTTGCTCTTTTAATATCCCAATATGAGAGCTGAGAATTTTTATGGGTCACTCATTAGCAATTCTCCTTTCTGTCTGCTTTACTATTCTTATGATGCTAGTTCAGAGAATTTGTCATTGGATCAACTAACAATCACCTAATTTATAATTTTGTTTATTTTTATCTTGTGTCTGCTTGATATTGTATTGGTATTGTGAGGAGAAAATCCAACTTCAGGGCATGAAATTAATCTTTTTTCTGATAGCCATTTGGCTCTTAAATTTTTCAAAGTGGTAGCCAATTCAAAAAGTTGGTCGCCATTTTAAGGAAAACAAAACCTACTTTTACGCTGTCATTGTTCTAGATAGACCCTCCAAAATTAAGGTAGGAAAAGATAGTTAACTTGCTACAAAGTGGACACTAGGATGAATGATAAACAACGTACAAGCTCACCTAAATCCAAGATGGCGTCTAGTTGCGTTTTGGAAACGAACTTGACGAGGAAGTTTGCCGCAGATTTATTTTTGCAAATCTTTTTAATTCACTATGTTTCTAGGTTATGATGAAGCATTCTAGTCACCAATTTGGCAACTAGTTTTCAGAATTTGGTTGCCAAAGTGAAAAATTTAGTCGCATTGGCGCCTGTATTAGGTGCAATTTCACGCCCTGATCTTGGTCACTCATTTAAATTGTTTGCGATTTTCTCCTGATGTTTTTTTTTGGTTTATTTGCTTCTTTACTTGTAGTGATGCAATTGCATGTTACAGTGCTGCTAGGAAGTATGGTGAGTTATTCAAGTTAAAACAAACTCGATTTGTGCAATGTTTTTCTTCAATGGTAAGTTAAATTGAGTTAAGAGGGAATTATTCATCCTCAGGTGCAAACTGATAATACAATCGAGGCTCGCGTCAAGGCACTGCAGGCTCAGCTAGCTATGATGCCTCAACAAGGAAAAAGGACAAAAGAAGTAAGTTATTCCATTTTAAGATCCTTTGTAGTCTTAACTGTTTACACCTTAGCATCAGCATGCATATTCTCCATACTGTTCTCTTCAGATTTCTTGAGCCTGACAAGGAGAATTTGTTTAACAATCAAGAGCTTGTTTATTTGGTGATCAGGTCCTTTACTCTTGTGACCTTAATGTTTGATAGAGTAGAGATATTGTAATTTGGGAGAATTTTGAGGCTAGTCATTGTTAGGGGTCAGGAGTCAAAGTTTATAACTTCACTCTCAGGGCAGTCCCATGTTTGTTTTAAAGTTTTTCAGGTTTTTAGAGTAGTCTACTTTCTAATGCTGCACTTAGTTTTACAAAGAGGTATGTTGTTAACAATGTGACATTTTTTTTAGGAATATTCCATCTGTTGATGAGGCATGGCAGTTACCTATTCCTGCAGAACTTACAACAAGGACAATACGCAATGCACAAGTAAGGCCTGCCATGGGTCCTTTGATGAAGAGCTAACTCTTGAAATTTCAGCTTAAAAAAAAACTTTTTCAGAGGCCAGTTGACATTATTACAGTGTAACTCAGTTGCTAAAACCAAAATATCTTGTAATCCCCCCCTATTATTTTGATATAAAAAGAAATGGTGTCATATCTGTTATTGTGCCTTTTAACGATACGTTTTCCTTTGAATCCAATCTCCCTACTTTTCTTTCCTGAAAGAATTTTTCCTTGTACAGTATACTCGTATTTATATACTTGTATTATGTAAATGCAGCAAAAACATTTATGCATAGGATCTGTGACATGTAGGGAACCCAGTTAAGAGTAATACATTTTTTTTGTCCTGTAGGTTCCAAAAAAGAATTACTTTTTGGCTGTGTAGGAATGTTTTTTTTTATTGCTTGGTACAATAAAATTGAAATTCTTTATTTATTTGTAGGTAAAGCTTTTGACCAGTGCTCAGATGCAAGGTCTACAACAACAACAACTACAGCAAATATATTTACAACAACAACAACAGCAGGTCACAGAACCAAACAATGTGCAGGCTCATGATGCAGTTCCTTTGGAAAATGCAGTCATGTATTCAACGGGTAAAAATATGGCAAACCATGTTTCTTTGCATGATGGGAAGGCCGAAAATCACGATGAACTTAATCAATCTTCTGTTCCTGGTTCAAGCTCACAAGAAAACTGGCCTGATGCAGTCCAGCCACTGAATGGACAAATACTGGTTCCAACATGCTCTGAAAATCAATTTGCTAAATCTACAGACGGTTTGACACAAACTGTTACATCTAGCATCACAACCCAAGGAATTTCGCTTCCATTACCTGGGCCGTTCTCGCATTCAGAGTCACTTTTCACAGAAGCACACAGCGATTCAGGTGTTTCTGCCATGGAAACCTCTATTGCAGGGGATGATCCATTGATGGCAGTCACTGAACAACAAAATTCTTTAGCAGGACCTGATGCATTGACGACTACTTCTCCTCTATCAAACTTCGTTTTCAACGTCGTCCAATGCTTCAATGTTTAACTCAAGTGTTCCTAGTAATCAAGGAACAACTCTTCTTCAAGGCGAATCTGGAACAACAGCAACTTCTGAACAATCTCTATCAAGTGGAATTCACTCCACTCTCTTGAGTGAAATAAATTGTACTGGTGATGTGAAGCCAAGCCCGCTAACAGGAACTAGTGATCCCACACTAAGCAATGGACCCATGTCAATGTACACAGGATTTCCAAGTTCAGCTGCCGGTGCAGCGAGTGGAATATCAACCATTTCTCCCTTCTCACCCCCAAGTCATTACGTTATGTCGCCAACACAAAAATCGCCCTTTCACACGACCGCATCTCAACTCTCCCCAAGTCTTACTCAACCTTTGTCTATCATCAACCCAAGCTGTTTATCGCCAAGTTCAGGCCTACAGGGAGGGCAGTCCGCTTTCTCTCCTGCGTCTCTTATTCCAACGGATCTCTTATCTCCATCAAAACAACTCGCAGTCATCTCACCTAGCTCATCATCCAAATCACCGTTCAACCTCAGTTCAGGGGCGATAATTTGGCTATTCCTAAATTGAACTTGCTGTGTGATTCCAATGCGTTACCACACCCTCCAGATACTCCACTTCCTCCTCTTCCTACAGACAAGTTGTCACCACAGACACCAAGTATTTATGTAAGCATGTTTCCCATGTCGCTAAAATTTAATGACGTAAAGTTCATGTTTAAGAGACAGGTATCTCTATATGACCAAGTGTTTGTACATGAAGGTACACTTCGCTTTTATAATAATTCACTTGCACAATGTCTAGCTTTTTGAATGTAACGTTTATCTTCAAAAGATTCTCTAGTTCTTCCTTGTTAGACTTTTTCAGTTGTGTTAATTCTTATATTATTTCCCGTGTAGGTTGAAAATAAGAAGGATGCATTTTCACCAGCACTTCAAAACTTGGTGCTAAGTAATTCCAATCCCATCCTAGTGATCAGAGGGCTAGCAGCAGCACTTAGATTAGGTTTGTATCACCGTCACTGAACATTTTATACACACCCATCTGTTGTGCAGCAACTGGCAACTAAAGTATGTTCACAGATCACTCAAAAAAATTTTCAACGGATATTCCTGTAGACTACGAGCAGGCCTTCTTCTCCGACGTAGTCTGTCGCGTGAGTCGAAAAAACAAAAAAAAGAAAACACAGAACTCCCGTTGAGAATGACTGTACAACTTGATGCTTAACACTATCCTAACGCTAACACTAAAACAGTCTGTGAATTCTTTTGCAGATCTTAGTTTGTTTTCAACCAAGACTCTTGTTGAAACAAATGGCGAACACCAAGTGGAAGTGAGGACACAGGTATAACTTATTTTAGCTGAAAACTCAGTTTCACAGTTCTGAATGGAGAGAAACTGTTTCTGCCTACAGAGAAATTTTCAATTGAGTTTCGAAAGTAATCTGGGATTGCATTGATTTTGCGTTGCTTTGCTTTTTGATTGGTCCAGAAAACTCGCGCCTCTCTCTCAACCAATCAGATGCAGAACTAACACCAATCGCGACTTGGTCACCCGCGTTTTCCCGCGCGTTAGGTTTGAGTTCTCATTAGCTCTTCAGGATATTTTCCTTTCTTCTAACTGTCTGTTGTTATTATGTCGCTGATGGTTGTATGACGCTCAACTCTACTAACAAGCGCTCTAGTATCTAGGTTGTCTTAAGCCACTTTGCAAGTATCTTAATCTCGAACCTTTTGGGCTGGTTATTTATACGAGGTCTAACCGAAACCGTGACTAAACGCAAGTAGTGGGCCTCAGAGATTCTCTATAAGAGGGTTGATTTAATAAAATAATTGTCCTTCCTCTATAAGCTTTTCGGCCCTCTTGACATTGTCCACAAAAATTAATCTTTAGATAAAAGGTTCGGTTAAATTGAAGATAGTTTAGAACGCGGTTTTGTTAAACAACGGCTAAACTTTGTTTAAATAACCCGCTCCTTAGGTTCAGGAAGACTATTGTCAGGCTAGGTGAATGCTTAAGATTGATGACAAATGCGCTGATTATCTTGTCTTCGCTTTCAGAGACTTCAAGCGTCAGATGAAAACTGGGATGCTGCTGGTGAAAAGAAAGTCTGGCTGTGCGAGAGCAGCAGGTAAGTAATGTGATGGTTTTATGTTTTTGCTCAAAGTTGGTAGTTTCGCAAGTAAGAGGTTGAGCCTTGACGACAAGTAGGGTGAATAAAGGGGTAAGTTTCTAAAAGAAACTGTGGTGCTGCTTCGGTGGGAGAATATAACAAGGTAATCTTGTATTTACCAACTGAGTTGATAGCGTCAATTGGCCACCGTGAAGAGTTTAAAGCCGACGTTTCGAGCGTTAGCCCTTTGTCAGAGCGATTGACCAGGGCTTATGCTCGAAACGTCAGCTTTTAAACTCTTTACGGTGGCCAATTTAATTAAGGTAGATATCTCTTTATGGAATCAGCAAGGTTTTTATGAATGAATGGTTGTTTACTTTTAACACTTAAAATGATAACAGGTATCGATAGAAATGTCACCAACAGGAGATTTGTTGAAACCCCCTGGCTTTGGAAAAAATTTTATCTGGATGACCTTTTACTTTGAAGGCATGGGTTATCACTGACACAAAACAATGACGCGGCTATCTGTGGTGTATTTGTTTCACAGGTCGTATACAACCATTGCAAAGTATGCCCAATATCAGGCGAACTCATTTCAAGAGTCTTTGAAGGTAACCTCTGAAGAGAAGTGATGGTAGGGCCGTTTATACGAGGGGAAAATAAAACGTGGCTTGTAGAAGATGCGAAGTCATCGTATTAATGCTTCATTTACACTTCAATTAGCCGTGGTTCATGTAAGGCGAGGGGTTTGAGCACGTCTTAAATAAGCCGCGGCTTGAAGAAGATGCGAAATCACCGGCGTGAATGGCATTGCAGCTTACGTAAGACGCGAACTTAAACTGCGCAAGCGCAATTTTTCCCACGCATACGACCGCTCCCACAACTGTATCAAAAATAAGACGAGAATCATCAATACGAGCGCTTTATGTCTTATTTACGCCGTGTTCGTATAGATGGCCCGGTTCGCCTCTCATGTAA
Source organism: Pocillopora meandrina (assembly GCA_942486045.1). NCBI lineage: Eukaryota > Metazoa > Cnidaria > Anthozoa > Scleractinia > Pocilloporidae > Pocillopora > Pocillopora meandrina. The sequence goes on from CALNXJ010000156.1 coordinate 12,072, forward strand.
GCCGCGTATTATTTTCCTCGTATAAACGGCCCTAGTGTAGACGTAGATTTTTACATTCGGATTTTGGAATAACAATGTACAGTAATAGTCATGAAACAAGTGAATTTACATACAAACCCTTTGCGATCATAATCTGAGTAAATTTGAAGTGTTTATTATGTTTGGTTACTTCAGGAAGAGCAGGGATAGACAAGCGGGCATCAAAGAACCATCGCAATCAGACAGCGATTCATCGTCAAGCTCCAAGAAGTGAGTTCTGATTTTACTTATATAACAAGTCTGAGTTAGTTCCTTCCGTTTTCAAATCAGATAAAATAATACTATATCATGCCCTCTCAGTTGCATCATATTATATCTGTCAGTCGATGAGTGCGCTATTATTGGTCAGTTTAGTGGGCCATAATTCATTGTACGGCCCGCCAAATTAAACAAATTAATTTGAATTGAAATCTTGCTCTTTATTTGAACCCAAGGACATGATAAATATCTTACTAACCTCGTTTTATAGGTCCGTGCTGTGAGTTGCAGAACCTGTTTTTTTTTTCGTTCGGATTTTTAGCGCGCATCGCGCTAGGGCCATCAATCTGAGCGGAAATACTCGGTCCTTAACTTACGGTTCGGATCTCGAACTTTGTTAGTGAGAGGTTTTGTTTATATATAATGTACTGATCCTAGTGTAAGCTCATTGGGGTCTTTCTGTTTGCCTCCAACAGTGGCAGGAAAGGCAAAGGAAAGAAATTCAAGTGGATTAAATTTGGAACTAATGTTGATCTTTCTGATGAGAGAAAGTAAGTTTTAGAGATACCGTTAGTAAATTTTACAAAAGGTTTTCTTCTTAGACTTGTGTTTTACAGGAAATGAATATTTACTCCATTTGTTTGAAATGTGCTTGACTTGCTTTGCTTTGTTCTCTTCAGATGGAAAACGCAACTACAGGAACTTACTAAACTTCCACCATTTGCCAAGGTCAGCATTACCATGTTACACCAAATTTTTTTCGTCCTTGAATACAAACACCTTGCGAACCTAAGCCTGTACAAGGCATTTAGTTAATAAAACGGAGCGAATTGGCAAACGGCGCGGTAAAAGGAGCGGAGCGGAAAAAAAAAACGAGGGAAGTCTGGGTCTGGTCCCGCACCCGACCCAAACCTCCCTCGGTTTTTTCACTCCGCTATTATCGCGCTTCTTGTTACTAACTGAACGCCTAGAATAGGCTATATGAAAATAGAAGTAGTCTGCACATTGTGACAATCTTCAACGTTCTTTATTTTATCGGCAATCGTCTAGGAAGTCTACTGATTGTAACCTTTCTATGATCAGGTGGTGAGTCCTGGCAACATGCTAAGCCATATTGGTCACACAATCCTTGGCATGAACTCAGTGCAGTTGTACATGAAGATACCAGGATGTAGGACACCAGGTATTTATCCGTTCGAACACACTTTGGCTACTAGTTTCCTTAAAAAAGTTATGTCTAGTTTGCAAGGAAAAAAAAAGGATTATTAAGGATTAGTGTTTTTTAGTGCATCTTTTCGATATTCTCTTATCTTTGCGCTTATCTGGAGGGTGAAAGCAAAAAAAAAAAAAAAAAAAAAAAAAACATATTATAAATTGTGGTAGACCTAAACTGGTGGAAGAACAATCACCTGCGTTCTTTCCAAGCATAGTAGAGGGGCGAATCCACGGCTTAAATTGGGTGATAGTGCGGGAGCATTTAAATCAGCGAACTCTAAAACCCTGTGCTCTGATTCCCTTGGCTGTACTGCCAACTTTTTTATTTTTAGAAAAGGATCAAATAAGGCAATATTTTGTAGTGTTAAACACTCCAGTGGTACATTTTATATGACATTTCCGAAAAGATTGTATTATTATTGCTTCATACAATGATAAGCTACTTTTGTGTCTTTTGATTGTGTTTCTAGGTCATCAAAAGAAAACAATAATTTCTATGCGATAAATATTAACATTGGACCGGGAGACTCGGAATGGTTTGCAACCCAACAGAATATTGGGGCGTTTTACACAACTTGTGTGAAAAGTAAGTAACTCGATCCAAAATGATACAATAAATTATTTAAACCCGAAGGTAACATAGTCCCGAGGAGGAGTGTTGTTGCTAGTAGTAACTGACATTTCGACAACCATGGCGGAAGTCATCGTCAGACTCATATTGGAGACAACTTTTCTAATTGTAACTTTTTTGATTTTATTTTGCAGGAATAATGTCAATTTTCTAACAGGTAAGGAGCCTTTCACTACAGCGACTTATCACTTCTTTAGTCTCTCTAAACCAAGCTCCACACACCTCCCCTTCTTGGCAAGCCCTCTCCCCTACCCCAGTCCTCCCTCTACAACCTTCCAGCTCCAATTCTCATTTGTGTTCTCAAACACTGAGACAGCGATGGACGACTTGTAGCTAGAAATACTGGCACTATTTTTGATTGCTGGTGTCTCCTTCAACCAATCCGTCTATCTTTAAAATGGGAACTTCCTACATTCGTGCTAGTTGATTCGTCCACTAAGGTGCCTGAATTGTTTTGCTTTCTTCAATTGTTTGTAAAAGGCTCCTGGTGGCCCATTCTTGAGGAACTTTACGAGGAGCGTGTGCCAGTGTACAGATTTATTCAAAGGCCTGGTGACCTAGTCTGGCTCAGTCCTGGGGTAGTACATTGGGTACAGTCGTCGGTGAGCAGTTATCTTTTTATACTCTTAAGATCTCATTAGTAGTTCTCTTTTCTGTTTGCCATACAGTTCTTGTTCTGTTAGGTTGGAGAATTTGGTGTTGGATCAACCGATGATCCCCTTATTGACATTTTTCTTTATTCTCATCACTTGTCTGCGTGATATTGTAGAGCTATTGTAAGGAGAAATTCTGTCTTGGTCACTCCATAGGAGTAAGGATGAAACTGTGTAATTTGAAATTACAGAAGTGCTAGTTATGTTTCTCTCATTTTTGGTGATGAAAGTTGTGATAAAATTTACTTGTATTTTAGGGTTGGTGTAACAATATTGCCTGGAATGTCGGTCCTCTTACAGGTGAGTGTAGGTAGAGATTCCACGCAATTTATTTGGACGTATTCGTGACGTTCCAGTCATATTTCATCACTGCTACCTTTTTTATCTGGAACGCTTCATATCTCTAATATTAAAATGATCATTTTGCAGAGGACATGTACACAGCAGCTATAGAAAGATATGAATGGAACAAACTACAAGGTGAGAAATTGATTAACTACAGTAGAGCGGTTTACAAACATCTCAAGGTGTTTTTCTTTTGTCACCCATGTTTCACGTGGAGTAGTGCAGTTAGGCAGTGGCTGTATTAAGTATATTTTAGGATACTGACAGCAGATCACATCGCTTTTACTTTGATTTACTAACCGTTTGATTACTTTCCTTCTCAATAACGCTGTTGTTTTGGTTCAAAAGCCCCACAAATTTCTTATGAATGATGATCGAGGAGTGATCAGTTTATCAAGGCATACTATTTGACAAAGCTAGGAAGAAGGCGCTTTGCTCCTTCAACTTTAGGTTTTTTACGGTCCAGGTCCCGGTTGTTCGAAGGTTGGATAACGCTATCTGCTGGATAAATCTCAATCCGGTGGATAGTATAGTATGTTTTTCGATCATTTATCCGCTTATCCGTTGGATAACGTTATCCAACCTTTATACAACTGGACCCAGCTGTCTAGTTCAATGCGGCCGATTTGAACTGTTATTTATGAAATTCCCTGCAATTTCAACTTCAGGTGAGAAGTCCATTGTGGCCATGCTACACTTGTCGTGGAACCTCGCAAGAAATGTGAAAGTCACCGAAAGGAAGTTGTTTGAACATATTAGGTGAGTCTGCGCGAAAATTGTGCTCTTGTTCCTCTCCTCCTCAGATGATTGTTAATCCATTAACGAAGGCGTACTTTCATTGAATTGTTCCTGGAAATCCGTGCGGTTAGACTGTCTCTCTCCCCTTTCTCTGCTAGTTGTAATCTCGCAAGTGTTGCGTTTGATTTCAGAGTTGTGCTGGCCAGGTCACTCAAGTATTGTCAGATTACTGTGGAGAAACTAAAGCATGCTGGGATTGAGGTGATGTGGCATGGGAAAAAACACAATGAAGGATCTCATTACTGTTTTCAGTGCGAGGTGAGCAGCTCTTCTGTTGGACTACATGTTGTGTTGAGTTCTTCCTTGTACATTTTTTTTTTCGACATATGGGAAGCGTTACAACACATTTTAAGTAGAGTTTAGGGCCTTGGAAGTGGCGAATCGCGCTTACTAGCTGATGTGTAACAAGCTGTGCAAATCTCGAGTTGAATTTTACAACCCCTGATGATCAAATTTGTCGAAAAACCATAAAAGAAGAGTAGAGAGACTGGTAGCTAGAGTTCGTTGCACGTCGGATGATTAGCTCTGTGAGTTTTAAGCCCAAATTCCAATTTCCATTTCGCTTTTTGCAGTTTTTTCGGTTTTCTTTTGAGTCCTTATTGGCCTCTCATGACGTGTTCCCTTGATCGTGCATGTTCTACAAACACCACGCTATCGACATTGCTGATCCTAGCAGTATGCAGGACGCGTGTCATATGAACTTCGTAATAGACCTCGCTCACCGTAGTCTCTGTAGCTCAGTGGTAGAGCATCGGAGCGTGGAATCAGAAGGTCTGAGGTTCGATTCCTCATTGGAACTCAGAATATTTTCTTTGTCCCACGCTCGTGACAAGACGAAAACATCTTTCTTTATTTCTTTGGATCTGTTTGTACGATCCTGTCGAGAAGCACTGTGACCTGCTTACAAACTCGTGCTTCTCTTTTGCTTCCTAGGTGGAGGTTTTCAATATTCTGTTTGTCACAGACAACAAGAAACACGTCGTGTATTGTCAAGATTGCGCCAGAAAGACCAGCAGTAATCTTGCTGGATTTATAGTCCTCAATCAGGTAAAAACCTTTCTCGTTACTGAAACACAGCCACTAACTTTTGATCAATCATCGGTATTTTAGACACTAGTGGTACTTGTCTGTGTGGAGTCCGTTTGAGAGCCGTCAAAAGTTGTGTGTACACGTAAAGTAGTGCGTGTATCTTTAGTTAACCCTTTACACCCTAACATCAGTATGCATATTCTCCCTATTGTTCTCTACACATTTCCTAAGGTGTAACAAGGAGAATTTGCTTAATAGTGAGGAGCTTCTTTAGTTGGTAATCATTTCCTTTATTCTCATGATCTAAATGTGTGATTCAGAGGTGATATTGTAAACAGAAAGTAGATGCTTGTCACCCTTAGGGGTTGAAGGGTTAAGGAAAATTATTTTCAGCTTTTTTCGTTATTAACTCGCACGAATTTTCCCTTTTTTCAGTACACGCTTGAGGAGCTGACTGAAGTGTATAATAATTTTAAATTACATGCGGTAAGCGAAAGTTCTTATTCACGTATCTGAGATCTGTATTTTGCTGCTCAATACAAGCACATTGAGTTGGTGATTGTTGACGAGTCGACGTAGTTAAGCAGCCTTAATGATTTGTCAGCATTTTGTTATAATATATTCACAATTTTATCCTCTCCGCTGTTTTCTCAGGTGACTCCCCGAGCTGTGGAAGCCGTACTAGCCCAGAATCCCTCGCAGCCTTTAGGCGTGGTCGCCCAGGGTGTGAGCAATTTAGCGTAGTTAACATTTTTGATACTGTTGCGTTTTCTGTTTTTGTACAAAAGAGAGGTATATTTTCTATAATGAACAAAGCGTTAAATTCAAGCAACGATCGAATTCTCATGCGAGCTGTATGATATTTAATTTAGGTAATGGAAGATTATATTTGAATTTTTCTGCCGGCGTAGCGCCGCGTCAAGTACAACGTAGTCTGAAAATTCAGCATTTTCCTCTCTCCGTTGACAATGATACTTTCCACTTCAATTCGATTCTCATCGAAATATCTCAGAGGTTTAATATAACATTTTTTCTTTTGTGTATTTTGCCCTTTCTCTTGTTAAGTTCGATGATGCGTCATCTGTGTATGATCATTTCGATCTTAATCAGCTCAGACTGTTGCGTGACCATCCAAGACATTTTTGGAGGTCACGCAAAAATCGTTTTCGTCACGTTATGAACACGTTGCACGACTGCGTCAAGGATCGCTCGTTTTTCTAAGTTAAGTATTATTTTTTTTTTTTAATTCAGTCTTACCTAATCTTTCTCTATTTGATTCATTTTTTTTTTATCAAATACCTGGAAAGAAATTTTTTACACTTATTGCATGAGATTTCAAAGAATTCTTGGGAACAACTAATTATTAAAATTATAATCCGACTTCAATTCTGGGAGTGAGAATATTCACCCCACTTCCCTCCCTTGCCTTTTCGCCTGTAAATTGTATTTTTGGCCGGGCTTAAATAAGCCACCATCCGTTGAAACTATCATGAATCGCGAGGATAATTTTAGCGGTACTCTGCTCGTCTTGTTATACACAACAATCTCGTCTGTAAATACTTGCCGTATTGTAAACGCTGTCTTTGATATTGCAGTGTGATTCTTCGTCAATTTGTTTGCAGCAGGCTAAGAAACAGCATCATCGTACTTTGCATAACTGGGTTTTTTTTTCACTGGGACAAAATAAACTGGTTAACCCTTTAATTCGCTGTGGTCAGAATGTCAATTCCTCTTAAGTTTTTCCATACACTGTCAAGCAGATAGCTTCTGTGAGCTGAGAAAGTTATCAGCTCAGGGAGACTGATTGGATGTAACACCAAATTCTCGAAAGTAATCAACTAAGAAAGATACGGGAATCACCAGGGAGAATTTAGTTATCGATCACGGGAGTGAGAGGGTTAATGTTACCTACTTAAAAGTTCACGATCCCGCAGCGCAGCATTTAAATATTTAATTTTGATTTCCAACGCTAATTTAAGTAAAAATAGTTAGAGTGTAACAAGAGTGATAGTTTTATGACACTGCAACGCGTTGTATTCTGTTGAATTGGAAGCACTGCTTTGAACAGTGAAACGATTATTTGTAAATTGTTTTATAGAATCAACCGTTTTTTGCCAAGTAGCGCGCTTTTTGCGGCGCACAATCGCTATGGTTTTTTTCGCTGGCTAGAAACACAGCACCCAACCGCCATAAAAACCGCATCACTCTTCATTCACAATTCAGGTTCATTTCTTCAGCACAAATGGAGACGGAGATCCGTTTCCCTGTTAGTTAATCATTAGCTTAGGTGAGAAAATACTGTTCCTAGTTATAACTTAAAACCATGAGTTTTGTTTGTCGTTCTTACCACACGTTAACGCACTTTTTATTCAGTGAATATTCGTTCTGTATCTCTGGTTAATATGCGTCTACACTTTTTAAGTCATCTTTGTTAAACGTTGTTAATTTGGCAGCATTCACATATGTTTCCCAACGCTCACCGGAATTTGTGATGTTAAATTAATGTAAATTTTTGTCTTGCAATTTCATGTTCCCTTTCCTGACCTCGTCAAAAGAATTTTAGCCGATGGACGCTGGGAATGATAGGCACTGCTAATGATGAGGAATTTTTGTTTGGCTTTTGTTACGTTTTCGTGTGAGTGTTTCTTCTTTCACTCCCAAAGGCCTTTACTAGTAGTTTAGTTTTGGATAAGGTTTTGTAAGAGTGCCACACGATTGTCCATTGAACACTTGGTACGTTGCCTTTTCACCTTATCGTGTACAACCACATAGAGTATCACGGCAGTAGTGCGTAAAAATGCAAACGAATCGACGGAGATTCATTTACAGAGGTCAATTAGACAGCCCTCGTCAAATTGCTACAGAAATGTTGTGGTTGAATGTTAAACCATCGTGGATTTGATTTTCTCATTTGGTGGAATACTTTGGGAGTGGAAGGACTTAGGAGAGGTTCTGTAGTGTTGAGCATTTTTGCGTAATTGAAGATTCGGTTTAAACTGAATGTGTGTAATTCGCTTTTAGATGACATGTTTTTCCCGGTTGTTAAATCAATCAAATGCCTTGCGCTGTGATATATTGCCACACTGTGGCGCTGAATAAAGATATTTATTTCCGTTACATAGTCCACTTTTTCTGTTCAGTTCTGTTTCATTGCGTTCGACGTGGGAGAACGCATACTCGTCACGTCGTTTTTCAATCCCGCGGGTATCGATCGGAAGCCAGGCCACTCCATCTTGGACTGACAGGTACACATGGCCTCGATCTCATGCGGGTATCTTGACTCGCTTCGTCTGGATGCTATGAGAAGACATGTAGTTAAATTGTAGCCATTTGAACGAACGAAATGAGTTACTGCGCATCAGAACGGTGAGTCAAGGCCTTATATGATGGTCGTTGGTGTAATTCGGGATAATATAACACAGAGACGAAATATCCACTCCTAAGCAATATCAAAAGCATTTTACTAATCCATTATTATAACTAGTCAGCGGAAAATGTCATGGTCGTGGTTGGAATTACTCAGAATTGCCGTTCTACCACATAACGAGAGGAGCAGAGCAAAACTACTCTTGTTTAAAGTGGACGCTTTCACGAAGTTAAGATGTTGAAGTATTTCTGACTTACTGTTAGGTAATTACTTTACAACTGTTCGACTTTCTTCCTTGCATTATTTATCGCCTGCTGGATTAACTCTGTTTATGACGACCCTCTCAGTTTGTTCAAACGGGCGTTTTTTTCAACGACAACACTTCCTTTTAGGAGTTATCTCACAAGTTCTCAATACTTAAGGGTTGTTGAAGTACATACACATGTCCGATCAAGAACAGAATTCTCTTCACGAATGTACGGGTCCGACTGTCTTCCCTACGATTTTGTTAAAATTCATGCTGCCTTTTCACTTCGAAAAGATTTTCTGTCGAACAATGGGGTAATTAAGTCGACTAAACGAGAAACGGGAAGCAGGTCATCCTCTCATGAGTATCCTCTGTTATTCCATATTGACCCACTTACATCAAACGATTTGACTAGAAATTTTCATGGACGACAGAGTACGAATGTAAAAATAGGCGACTTCTTGAACATCCTTCAATCGAATAGATATTATTTCACCTTTTTGAAGAGGTAAATGCACGTTATATACCACGAGCAGTTCATATTTCCATTCTAATCTTTCGCGCAAGTCAAAGAAATCGACGAAGAAAAATAAGATACCAAACCCGTACAAGGTCTTCGTTTGGGAACTGAAAATCGCGTGGGATCCTGGGAACGTATGTCGCGCGCGCTTTAAGACGTCACAAAGGTAACCGAAAAACAAACTGAATTCGCCAGCAAACAGGGAACATCATGCAACGGTTTTCCTTCCATTTATATTTTGGTTAAACTGTCTTCACATGGCTGTGAAATGAAGATCTTTTTACTGCTGAGTACGGTTTTCATCTGTTTTTCCTTGAATACCGTTAAAGGTAAAAAGCCCCTTTTTATCTATGCTTAAGTTCAACTCCAACTTGCCCCAGCCTAACTTCGCGGACGAAGCCACAGTTACTGTTGGGCGGGTCAGTTCCGCCGAGAAAGTATCTTCTATTTCGTGGCATTTTATCTTTTGGGCAAAACGACAGAAGATACCCTGAGATTTTCCTTAGAAAAATTTCACAAGTTTACGCGACAGTTCCATTCAACTCGCCGTTTGGAACACATAATTTTAAGCTCAGTTATGAATTTGTTTTTATCGCTATAACTGTTTTCTATTTTTTCGCTTTTCAGTTTTTCGAATTTAAAAATCCCCTTTCGATTTCAAAGATTTCTTATGGGAAGTGCACTGCTTATAGGGAAAGAAAAAAAATATGGATATTGTTTAAAAATGTGCGTGTGGCTTAGCTGTCCGATATGTGACTTATTTCACTCCTGAACTACTTTTAAAGCTTTGATTAAAACCAGATTCTGTTGCACTCAAAATTTATCTTGTGCATTCATCAAATCAAGGAAAGCTTGTGCTCTCATTTGACACTGCACTCGCCTCGGAGGGATCAAATACGACCCTTATTTGCCAGGATACAGACAGCAAGCTGCTAACAAACCTAACATGGTCATTTCAAAGAACTTCGGGTGATTTCGTTTTGGTTGAAAATGGTCTCCTGGCCCTGGTGTCAGTGGAGATAAATACAAGCTATCAAATTCAACAACTAAGCTACAGATTAATCAGCTTGGCGTCAATGACATTGGAAACTACACTTGTTGCATGAGAGGAAAACAGGGGGAGACTATTCTGAGTGCTACGGTTTTCTTGACCGTGGAAGGTAAGATATCTGAAGGTGTATATTCTTAAAATTTTAATAAGAGTTTATCGACAGATTTCGGCCTCTGCTTGTTTATCAAATCCGAAAAACAGGAAGATGTAGTGCAAATAAGGAAACATCTATTGCAACTTTCTCGTGTTCTTTTCACAATCCCAAGTGTGATTATTAGGTCGGTAATTCGATAGCCAAACGTGCGCATGCGGTCTATTGCTTTTATAAGATAAATTTTCTGCGGTAGTACCTCAGTTACTTTATAAAAACAAAGTAGCTAGCTGTCAATTGCAAATTATTGTACAATTTAAGCAATAGATAGGGAGAAGATGAAAGAAAGCTCAATGTGTTATGTATAAAAACCCACAAGCGTCCATTCACAGATGCTACAGTCTGATTGGCTACGTTACTCTCCATCTGTTCCTTAATAGATATTGATTAAAATAGACTAAGAGTTTGTGGTTTTAAATAGAATAAATTAAAAGCGCGAGCCTTCCTTGTTATGGAGTTTTTGACGACTGGCGTATTAACTCTTTAACTCCCAGGATCTCATTAGTGATTCTCTTACTGTCTGCCATATAGTTCTTGTGATGTTAGTTTCGAGAATTTGGTATGGGATCAACTAATAATACCCTTATCAACATTTTTCGTTATTCTCATCATTTGTCTGCTTGATATTGTATTGATATTATAAGGAGAAATCCTCTCTTGATCACTCATGGGTTAATATTAAAAACAATAACTAGATAATTCGCTCTCTATTTCTATGCGCGACTGTTCATTCGGGCTCTTATCGAATATCACGCGATAGAAGTCTCGAGCGAATAATCTAATTGTTAAATAGGAAAAATTCATTCTCTAAAGAAAGGCAGCATTGAAAAAAATTTATGTGAACGAGTTATAACCTGAAATACCATTGTAAAAAAACTTTCATGCAAAATTGTAATCTCCTTTCCAAAAAACGAACGAGGTGCTACGTTTGTCGAGAACTGTTGCGCTCCTTTCGAGGAAAGCAGAAACAATTTGTCCGCATCAACTAGAAGTTGATTCATAGAGAAAAAAAATAGGTAAACCAATAGCTTACGAGAGGCTGACCGCCAGCTTTTCAGAATCTGCTACGATCGATGCTGTACTTATCTTTACCAACTTATAATTGTGTACCAGCTAATTTTTTCCCCTCAATAATTATTATTAAATATATCTAGAATGTGAAGCTAATTAGAAGTGGAAATAACGTTACAAAATATACTGCCTCTTGTTTACCTCATTTTGCTATGTTAACTTTACGATATTTTTATATCAGCTTTGCCCCGAAATGGCCAACCCGCAAATAATCTAAGTTCCATGACTACAGTGCCTTCCGCAAGCGCTCCAAATCCCTCGAGTACTACACATCCCTCGAATGCATCGAATCCCGCAAGCGCACTTTATCTTACGAGTGTGGGACATTCCGGAGGTATATCAACTTTGTCGAAAGGAGAAGTTAAAGCACCTTTGGAAAACTTCAACCATCACTTAGTGCAGCTTCTACTTCACCAACTATCATGCAAGGAACAACATCTCATCCTGTTTTGTCAGCTTTGTCGAAAAATCCTGATAGAATTATAGTAGCAAGTAAGGGTTGTGGAAACTTCAGTGACGACACAGGTATTATAGTGATGGTCAATTTTAGCAACTGAACATTTGCGCACATACCCATCCTCTAACCCAACAATAGCCAACAAATGTATAAGTAGGGGTAATTTTAGGCCAGAGGAGGGGTGGGTGAACTGTTGCTGAGGTACTGACATTGACCATTGTAATGATAAAGGCGTTAGTCTCACGATTTAGTCATTCCTCACTTTGGATCGCGAGGGTTCTTTCTACAAACGATCAGATTTAATTCCCTCGGGGAATTAAGAATCAATTTCACTTGTATTTTCAAAGTTTTCTCAAAACTTTCTCGGGCCCATGCAATTACATATACTAAATGATTAATAAGCTCTTCCATGAAAAATTCAACCAATTTGTCGGGCATTGTGGCGCAGTTTGCTGGCTAAACGGAAAGTTTGGTGGACTGAAATAAACTCTTACGCGCGTGTAATTGTTCAGATTGTTTTTTTAGTCATTTTTTCTTCCAGCTCTTATTTTCTCAAAGTGATACTGGTAATAAAATTTACGTTTTCGGATATAAACATGTCTTGGGTCCCTCCCAGAGCTTCATTTCACCTTCGCCTTACAGCTCCGGCTAAAAATGACTCTGAGTCGGGTCCAAAACATATTTATGTGCTTTATTATGAAAAAACAGAGATCTAATGGTGCACGTTTTCTTTGCAGTTGCGTTTCACGAAAACGAAACTTCACCCAGTTTGATAATGATCAAAGAAAAGGACAATTGAAACTACACTGCAGTTATTGTGCGAATTCACCACAACAGGTCTTTGGTCTTTTCTGGTACAAGGAGAATCAGATGATTCGTAATAGTACACACTATACGATAACAAATCACGGCAAAGATCTTGGTATTCCTGTGGTGCAGCAAGGAATGGATGAGGGACTTTTCATGTGTGAAGTTGTATCCTACAAACAGAACATTTCAAAGCTCATCACTGTTATTGTGAAGAAAGGTAAGCAATAATTAGTTTCATAGCATTCGTGTATCGGTAAGATAGAAGAAAGGCTCTCACTTGGAGAAACAAATTTTTTCATGACTCAAGGTCACCGTTGTTAGTCTTTCCTTTACTTTCATTCTACGTGGTGATGTGTTACTTAGGGCCGTGATATCACAAATTTTTTGTCCGGGAATGGAAAATTGGCCTGGCGTGAGCTCGATAGCCTTCATAGCTGGCAGCTTTGTCTGCGTTTTGAAGCACCAAGCGACAGAGTCGTAAAAACGAGCGATGGAGCTGCGAGAGGCTTGAGGTGGAAAATGGATCTTTCCCACTCACAACTTCCTTGCTAATTGCTTTAAAGCGCGCGCAAAGCCGCCAGATTGAGATTGAAGTTTCGATAAATGGGCGAATGAGTCGACTTAAGTACTTTTGTCAACGTATTGTGTCTTCGATCAAAGACTTGTTTTAAACCGTACGTGATATGTTTTATACCTTTACTTTATCTCACAGCCGAGTTAAATCCATTGTTGTTAAGCGTGTTTGCTCAAAACAAGTCATACCTGTCTGTGCAAATCGCCTGGCGTCTTACGGAACACGCTGTCTTCAGTGCCTGTCATGTCAGCCTGAAGCTGAGACTGTTGAACTCCAGTTCATGGAGTCAAGAAGTTACCAATTTATCTCAAATACTCGGGTTTTACACATTCGCACATCTGCAGCCCAGAAGAATGTATTTATTAAACATTACACTGCAAAACAAATACAAGCAGATTGAGAACAGAGCAGTGGTTTTCTGGTCAGCGGCTTCCAACTCTTCAGGTATGAGCAGTCATTACTCCCTTTGATTTTACTGTGTTTCCTAATAATGGCTTCCATGATCTGTTACTCGTTGCTAACAACTTTAAAGGTAAATGGTAGGCGCTTTCGCCACCTACTATCCTGAAAGAAATCTGCAAGCTATGCATAGTTAAAAAATTTCCTTTTAAAGAAAAACGTTAAGTAACCAAGCACACCAAATGGAATATGGGCAGTTTGTCTTTCGAACCTAAGTTCTTCGCGCAAGTTTAGGGGAGCAAAAGGAAAAAGAAAAGAAAGAGAAAATGTACATAATCACCAGGCAGGAACTAGGAGCGATTATCGCCGTTCTTAAGGCTCGAAAATTTTGGTTAAAGTTTAGCTCACGCAATTTGTGAACTATCTTGTTTATACGGGGAAAATAAAACGTGTCCCATGAGAGTATTTAGGCCTAATCATGAACTACACATGAAATTATTTTGACGCAAGCTAATCTGCTAAAAAGACTTTACAAGATTTTGCTCTATTATTACAATGTGACAGGCTTCTCAACCGTATTCAAGCCTTTTTGTGAAAGATTTCTGTCTTCTTAGCGGAGCCTTTGAAAATGGGGTGAATGCAATTATTCAGACGTCATTTTTTAACTTATTACTAACGTTAACCCAAATGATAAAGAGAGATAGTGATGTATTTTGGTTTTACCAACTGAGTTGACAATGTAAATTGGCCACCGTGAAGAGTTTCTAAATCTGAAGTTTCAAGCGTTAGCTCTTCGTTAGAGCAGAAGGGCAGATGATGTAATTCATTGGTTATTAGCTTTGGCCAACGAAATAATCTTATTCCCCACGAGAATTAAACCTCAGATCTTCGGACCTTGTGCTTTCATGTTCAACCACAGTCACAGTAAAAACATTTGTTGGTCTCGCAACTGGGCCGTACGCCAGCTGGCTCAGAGATGCCAAGGATCCTGTATATCGATAGGATTAGCAGCACAAAAGGCATCGTGCGTGTAGATATAGAATAAGAAAGATAGCAGACTTTAAGCAAAATTATGTTTCCTTTCTTGTTTCAGAGTTTGATCAAAGATTACGGCTTCTCTATCACGTGATCAACAAGAGAGCTTTAAGCGTGGCGCTAGGGATCATAGGATTGCTGGGGATAATAATGATAACATACGTCTGTGCCACGTGGTGTTATTCTGATAAAAGAGGTTATTCCATCCCACCAGCGCAGATGAAGAGAAAGGACGAGAATGACAGTAGTTTTGAAGTAGACACTCACTTGCTTTACAACAGGTTTGTTTTGACCATTACGTTCACTTGTCTCAGTTTAGCCTGAGTCACAGAGGCTCGACTTACAGGGAAAGTATGCTTCAGAAACCACATAATTCTCAAATCAGCCATTGAACATTAATAAGAAATTATAACGTTGATTATGTTTTGAAATTCCAAAGAGTAGCCTAACCCTTTTGAAAATTTTTTTCCAATATTCTAACATTCGCTTGTAGACGCCGCCATTTTGAATCTACAGATACGGCTTACCTGTAAACAACCGACTAGGAGCTACACAGGAGAGGCTTTCTTGACCAAGATAATAATTTTCATTCGTAAACAATACCAGCAACTGCGTGTAGACCGCGCAGTCCGTTTTTTAGCGCGGCCAGATAACTGAATTGCTTTTACCTGTCCATAACGACCAGTTTTCCAATGGTTGGGTCATTCTTTGGAGTCTCGAACTGCAGATAGCAGTAAATTTACATGCATTGATACATGCTCATTTTCTTTGGTGCTGGAGCTTGCTACTTTCTTTTCGTGGAGTGTGAGCGTTTTGGAGCGACACACGCAAGGGAGTTTCTATAGTGCGTATATTCCCTTCCTCCCTCGCGTTTCTCGCTTCTTTGCAAAGCACCTGTTACGCAGGCTAGCTTGCTTCTGTTATGTTAATTTCCTCTTCTGGCCACATGTGTTTTCCACGCCTCTCGCGAGGCTTTCTTCGTCCTGCACTGTAACGTGGGCTCACTATCGGCACAGTCGAAGTCGCTAAAGTGAATTCAACATGACGTTATCTTTTTCAAAGTAATCTCTCTCTCTAATTGTAATAATGTTCGTGAGTACAACGAAATGTAAAGGATTCAAGATAACTTTTGTTTCAATCTTCCATCTTAAGGGCCTTTGAAGACGACAAACTAGATTGGATGAACGAGGATATATGATCGCAAAACAAAACTATTTCAATATCGTATTTGATCAAGCTCTCGATCTATCTTTCATTGCTTTTACAAAGTATTTTTCCGGCATCTTTTTTTCTGGATTTCTTCTCTTCTATAAATCTCAACAGTGAAAACACGCAAGTTTTGTTGCCTTTCTTCAAGCAATGGATGTTGAAACCAAAGATCGTTTAAGACAAGTAAATTGTAAACTTTTTTACTTCCTCCGGACATGTTGTATGAATGTACATTTACATCCTTCACTTTCACCTTTGAAAAGCACACCAGGCAATATTTTCTGTAGAATGCGAATAAAAAAAACACTGTCTAACGGGGTGATTTTTATTTTTATTTTAATTAGTGCATGCTTAATCTACAAACACGAGTCAATCTGTACAAAAATTCCAGCGCTCGAACATCTAAACAATAACTACAAAGCACGAATGATTACCTAACGTTTTTCACACTAGACGTGCTTCTCACTATACTTTTCCTGTTTTTCGACATTAAATTGATAAAAAAAAAGAAGCCAAATTGAATTGATTTTTCTCTCTTGCCTTAAGGCCTACCAATGTCAAACACCATTGGCTTCACAACAATTTTCTCTAATTAAATTATTTTTAAATGTTATGATCACAAACCATTTCTCTCACATCTCTCACAGTCTGTATAGGCAAACAGGGAACCTGCCCTTTTTAATCCCAATGCATTGTTATAAAGACAGCAAGAGTATCATTTAACCTAATACGCCATAGTTTACAGTCGGTGGATATAACATCACGAAAGTTCACGTTCATCAAGTCACGTGACACAAGTTCATCACCGTTCTTCAGTGGCATTGATGTAACTTGCGTCAAAATTGTTCAGATCAATCGAGATCTGTTAAAGAAGAAAGAAAAAGACCTCAGTGATGAACATCACCTTATAATGCAAAGAACAAGTTTTTGCCAAAGTTCTCCATACCAGTTTTCGTTCGTATTACTATTCATATAACTTTTCATGAAAAACTTGAAAACTTAAGAAAATTTCTTCATTAATGGAGATAAAACAATAACACGCCAGGATGTGAAGTGCTTTTGAGCCAAATAGATGGTCACAAAAAAGACAACAACAACAACATTGAAAAATTATTTCTCACAGAAACCGATGTTTCCTCGTCTTGTCACCAGCGCGGGACCAAGAAAAATTCTGAGTTGCCAATGAGGAATCAACCCCCAAACCTCAATTTTGTATATCTGAGGTTCGAGCCCTCAGAAGGGTTAGATATTCTTGTTTGTTGTCTAACAATTTTAAAAGATTTTAAAGCATCTTTGCTCCAAAATACCATGCTATGGACTTTTCCCCATCAACTTTCACGATCGTCAAGTTTATACAATTGTAGCCTTTCTTTTGAACTCACCCTTTCTGCTGTCATCAGTCTGTGTAGAGTTTTTCCTATTTCAAGGAAAGTTGGTCTGGCCTCTGGTTCTTGCTGCCAGCACTGCCACATGATGGCATATCTACAACAAAGAGAACATCTCTTATCTAAGTATTAAATTCATAGGGTTTGAAATCAAAGGAAACATAACCGAAATCTGAGAAAAAAAGAAAAAGAAAAAAAGCGATACGTCAAAGCTCAACGCTGACAACCTACTGAGCTAAGTGGCATTCTTTGCGGATGAATGTGCGAATAAGCTTCAGGAAAAAATATCTACCCAGAGTAGAAGGTTTACCATTGACACTAGAGATCTTAAATTCCAACTGTACTTCAAGAAAACTTCTTGAACACAAAGGCATTCTGGCTGAAGTAGATAATAGAAATCCTTTCTTTTGTTCACAAATGAGAAAAGAAACGCATATTTTTCCCATATTGTGACCACTGCAAGCTTAGAACAATTTTTAGCGACAAAACTACTCACACTTCATCAGAACAGTATTGTGGTTTGGGCATCCTGTAACCAATATGCAGCTGAGCTATCACTTGATCTCTGTTCATACCAGGATAGGGATTAGCCCCTGCAATAGAAATAAAACTACCTAAATAAATGATATCGTACATTTTTTTAACACAAGGAAAGTTAAGGATAACAACACTCAAATAAGAGGGTTGGAGATCAGCTACGTCTCGAGCAACTCTTACGCTTCTCCCGTGATCTCCACACTTACTGCGTGCTTCTTATAACTCGATGAACGCACGCTGACAGAGAATTGGTAAATATGGAGTGGAACCTTTACCTAAAGTGACAATCTCCCACAGAAGTATGCCATATGACCAACTGCAAGAAAAGAAAAATTATTAACAAAAAATGGCACCCGACACGTTGTAATTAAGCACAAACATAGTGAGCCATTGTTATGACGAGTTATTAAGAAACTGCTTCATCCAAACAGCGTTAAGATATTCATTCCACTTAAACAATATTTCTAATTTAGACATAACATAATTAACAATTATTCACCGAAATGGAGATGAGTAGTGGTAAATATCCACCACTTTCACCAACGCTGAGTTGAGTAATTGTTTCAGTATTTACCACACAGATTCCAAAATATTAGTTTTTTTCTTTCAAATATGGTCAGAAATTAAATTGTTGACGCACCATTTTGCCTCTTCGCCTGCTCAGAGGTCAATGGTCCTCGTTATTCACTTCCGTACCAACCAATCAGCGCGCGCAAATAGCACTATTCACCTATTTGGTGTATACTAATAGCAAATTTGCAACTTTCAAAGTTTTAGCAACAAAAAGAAATTTTCTTGAAGATATCGTTCTCCTATGTTTCAACTATCACATGATTAACTCGCAAGAATTACGACAATGTTATGCAACAACTTACATGTCACTTTCTGTGGTAGTGATTCCCTTAAATATTGATTCTAACGCCATCCAGCGAAGAGGTAATTCTGCCTAAAAATGACAAAAAAAAAAACAACAAAACCAATCACGTCGCCAAGTCATATGAATAAAAGCCAAGGCTTTCAAATATCACTGATGTCAACACCTCTACCACACAGTTACTTACACAAATAACAAATTCAGTATAGCAAAACTCCGACAACTGATTCAGTTGGCTTTTGGAGTTGCGAGGCAACAACATTATTGCAATGACTAAGGTCTTAAACTTAACTTAAACCTATTTCGTTGACCATTCGTTGGCCTCTGGACACCTATCAGGTCGGGGTGATAGAAGGGGACCATATTCACCGGGTAACCGTAAAAGGGGAACATTTCTCGAAATTTCCCGTAACTATACAGGCCCGTAGAGGCCCGTTATGCTGTTCTGTTTTCATTCCAGAAATGGGTTTTAAAGGTTTTGGAAACGAAACAAAAAACTATCAGCTAAAAAAACCAAATGTATCGGTTAGGGTGCCAGAAACTGTTTCTGTACTGTTAAAATTTGTTATTTTCAAGAATTTCAAGACACGAGCCCCTTAACCGCACCATAAAAGCGCTATATAGTCAAACGTTTCCATTTAAAACGATTTCTGAAAGAACTATGCGGTCTCGTTAGCCAGGATATTACTTTCGATGTGCAAAAATCATGTTTGGTGTTTCGGAGAAATTTAAAAAAAAATAGTACGAATGTATCAAATGTAAAATAAATGTTGAAGGGATTGTTCATAACATTAGTTTGAAGGTATGAAAATAAACTTTTTCTAAGATAATACTTCACTATTGTAGCAGTTCGCGAGAGTTAATGTCGGCCGCTATCACTTTCACTCTGAGTATGCTCTCAGTCGATGGAAGCCGATATGTCATAGGAAACGAAATTAAACAGGATAAACCTTTTAAACTCTAACAGAAATCTTGAGTAAATGATTGATTTTTACTAAAAACTCCATCATTTACTCTAGAATTAGTAACCAACCTACCTCTCCTAACTTTAGGTATTGTTTCTTCTCGTAAATATCTCTGGCTAGACCAAAGTCAGAAATCTTACAAATGTTTCCTTTGTCCACCAGAATGTTTCTAGCAGCCAAGTCTCTGTGAACAAGCTACAAAGCAAATCATAGCAAGTTAAAATTATTACACAACACATGTTCAAAAGTATTTCCCAACAAGACATAGGCACACAGTTAGTAAAACTAAAGCGATTTGTAAAGGGCGCGAAAGTTACAGAGGAGTGAAAAAATGATGGAAGTTGAATTGCTCACGCGATCAAAGAGAAGCGTGAACTATGATTGGCCGATGATTACATCCTATCTTGTTACAATAACCGTGCGCGAGATGTGGATTATCATACTGAAGATCTTGAATGACTTAAAATATATAGATTTCATATATTTGAACGGCGGATTTAAAAATGAAGACGAGAGAGATCATTGCAGTTATGACAATACTTACGCAGTAGTAAAATTTAAGACTGAAAAAAATTCAACTTACCTTCATACTTGAAAGGTAACTCATTCCACGAGCAACTTGCCACGCAAATGACATCAGGTCACGGCTCGTCAAAGACACACTATTACCTGCCATGTTGGCGTAAACAACACTGCCGTGACTGGAAATAAGGAAATCTTTCAAGTTCCCCGAGGAGCAGTACTCTACGATTATGAAAGGCTGATCTGTTTAAAGTGAAAAAAGGAAAAACTTTTATAATTTCATTCTTAACATTTCGATTTCCCTCACGTGATAGAGATTTTTAATCTGTGTCAAGTAACTCGGCTTGATTCATGGAGATTTTAGTTCGTTTTATTCAAACAATTTCTCCTCCAGATTATGACACCATTTCTTCCCAAGCTTCTCCTTTCTTTTACCCCACAACGCATCTCATTAGCAATGTCCAGGGTTCAAAAATCGATGAATACAATACAGTAAATGATGAATACGATTGGAGAGGAAGGCGGCGTCGGATAATACTCTCCCAATTAATCCCGATGCGAAGGAAGGTAAAACTAAACTGCTTACTGTCTGTTATGGTGCTTGTACGTTCAATCTTGCTAGAGAAACTCCATTCTTTTTTCTTGGGTAAAAAATTGTCCTCTCGACAAACAAAATCAGGCGCCACTCCATATACTTTAACTCTCTCCACTCACCTGATTTAGTACAACACCCAACCAGACCAACAATATTTGGATGAGGTACCATGGGTTTCATTAGTTCCAACTCATCAAGAAACTCTTTCTTTTGTTGCTGATCAGCATTTTCTGTCAGAGATAACAATATCGCGAATGAGCCACTCTGCTTCGGAAGTCTCATACCATGGAGGGCATGTTTACGTTAAGGCAGGTGACCGTTTGTCGAGTCACCATGTTTATCTTAGAGTTAGACGGAAGAGGGAAGGGAAGAGTTCTAGATTCAAGATGGCGGCCGAGTTTTTTCATAGGCGATCGCTCGCCAAAATCTTAAAATTACTTTTCTCAGTTTACAATTGAAGACAACCGACTTGAATTTTGAGAGCGTTCAAGCAACCTAAAGCCCTTGACGCATGGAATCCTTTAGTATATGAGCATTTCTCGAGTTATTCTTAAATAATGTTCGTCACCGCTATCTTAAGCGTTGCAACGAAGAGAAACGTTTCAGGACAAACACGATGAGATCTTAGTCCCTACCACGCCAGAGCTTGCGCCAGTTAAGCCAGAGAAAATCAGTCCAACCGTAAGTAAGCATACAAACCTTTTAGCATCTTTACGGCTACAACCTGTATGCCTCGTTTCGTCTTCAAATAACCCTTCATGACTTGTCCAAAGTGGCCTGAGCCCAATTTCCTATCAATGCGCACATTCCTCTTAGGTACTTCCCACTGTTTTGGTCGAGAGATGGATGCATACTCACTGCCAGCTGCCATAGCGGCTGCCGCATCGGGTTTGATGGTGACATAAGAATACGTGTCACACCTCTGGGTTGGAGGGGATTGGCCGACATTGGGATCCGCATAAGTGTACGGGTCTTCTCCTGTGTCAGGAATGAAGTGAATGGTTTAGAGCGCTTTTTGATTGTTTTTTTAAGACCAAAACTTACGTAACTACAACAGACAATCAGAATAAGGTAGACATCACAAATAGTAACTGAGAACTTAATATAAATCATATAACCAAACTCAAGCGCCATACTCAAGCTACAAAAACAACAAATCTTTTTGTTGGTCGCAAAAAGAAGTAACACAACTGAATAATAAGAAAACTACTTATAGTTAACAAGCTATTTTCAAAAGCATAGTTTAATCATAACTGGAGCCTAGAGGCTAGAGGAACCACGAGGTTTTTTAGCTTAACTCTTCCCATTTGAAGTCAGGTTTTTAACAAAAAGAGAAACGAGAGAAAAAAAACCCACACTTAAAAGATCGTGTAGTACTACAACAAAGACAGATACTTGAATTTTTATTTAAGTTACTTATGGTGTTGTTCCGACGGCAAATAATATTTCACTTGTAGATAGAAATAAGAGAAATGGTAAGTTTTTTAGCTCGGTAAAGACATAGAAAAGATGTTTTTTTTTCGTCTTGTCACGAGCGTGGGACAAAGAAAAAAATTCTGAGTCCCCACGAGGAATCGAACCCTGAGAATCGGATTCATCGGAGCATAGAAGCGCGGAGTCCGAAGGTCTGAGGTTCGATTCCTCATGGGGACTCAGAATTTTTTTTTTCTTTGTCCCACGCTCGTGACAAGACGAAAAAGAACATATTTTCAACATTTCACTTATTTGTCCAAAGACAATGTATTCAGGTCTTTAAAATAATAAGGAATGTCTTGCCAAAGATCTATCGCCTCAAATGAAAGCATTTGTCTAACGATGTTGGTTCGAGGATAGAGTTTCCAGAAATTTTGCGAGGAAAACGTTTGCGGTTTTGCGCGCTTCCTAACCTTAACTATTTAAACCCTAAGAGTGACTGGCACCCAAGTTCTCCTTACAACAGTATCGCTAAATCATCTATCATCATTATGAGAATACAGAGAATGATCGCCAACCTAAGAAGCTTTGATTACCAAATGATTTCTCCTTGTCAATACCAAAAGGAATGTATAGAGAAGAGTATGGAGAAAATGGATGTTGACGTTAGAGTGTAAAGGGTTAACTCGCCTAACAAGACGCCTACTCTGCAGGCTTACGTTAGGCCAATGCCTCTTCTTTAACCCTTTAACTTCTATGAAAGACCAAGAAAGAATTTCTCCTTACAATATCAATACAATATCAAGTAGACAAGTGATGAGAATAAAGAAAAATATCAATGAGAGGATTATTAGTTGATCTCATACCAAATTCTCCAAACTAACATCACAAGAACTATTTGGCCGACAGTAAGGAGAATTGCTAATGAGATCGTAGGAGTTAAAGGGTTAAAAGATGTAAATATTTTCTAAGTGTAACTACATACCACCACAGAGTAATGTACAGCTGGGAGAGGCTGAGAAGGATCTTTTTTCTTCTTGTTTTTACGACGTATGATCAGCACCACCACAATAACCAAAAGTACAGCACACACCCCTCCTATGACTCCACCCAATATGGCGCCTGTTGATGAACCTTCGTCTTTACGGGCTTGCGGACCGCTGTCTTCCCCTGAAAAATACGTTAAGAAATATGTCATATCGAATAAAGGGGGTACGTTTCTACAGAAACTGTGAAGCTGTGTCTGCTGGGGTGTATTACAAGATAATTTAGCTTTATCGACTGAGTTAATGATGTGAGTTGGCCACCATAAAGAGATTCTTAAATTGACATTTCAAGTGTTAACCCTTCCTTCAGAGCGAATCTAAATATGGAGGCTCGCTAGTTAGCTATACCAAGTAACTCCTACTAACAATGTCAGTGTAATGTCAATCTGGAAAGTGACTGATAGCAAAGATAATCACCTATGGGGTATTACTTGATTTAACAATAAATTCTCACAACTAAATTAAAACAAGTGTAAGGAGGACAATAAGGAGAATTGGCATAAAGATCTTTTTGGTGTTCACCCATTCACTCCCAAGACCTGCTTATTAATTCTCTACTCTAGCTGTTACAGACTTCCTGGTAAATTAGTTACTGGAATTTTGTTTTAGACCACAATAACTTCTTCTACCTGATAGTTTTAAGGGTTCTCATCACCTGTTTGTGGGATAATGTATGTACATCACTTGGAGAAGTAACATGTTAAAACACTCCTGGGTTTTCAAGGGTTAAAATAATTTATTTAATAATGCACATGAAAAAGTTATGTGCTTCTTATTGGCTGAAAATGACTGCATTCTCATGTAACACAAATGCAAAGTTGTAACAAGAGTGCATATTATAAATGACACCTGCACACTTTCAAAATTTCATCTATCTGGACTTAACATGATTTCTTGTGCAATTTAGTGTGAATAGGCATTTGTAAATTTTTCAAAGACAACAGCTCATTAACCCTTTTACTCCCATGAGTGACCAAGACAGATTTTCTCCTTACAATATCAAGCAGACAAGTGATGAGAATAAAGAAAAATATCAATGAGGGTATTATGAGTTGATCCAATACAAATTCTTCATACTAACATCATAAGAACTGTGTGGCAGACAGTAAGGAGAATTACTAGTGAGATCTTGGGAGTTAAAGTGTTAACAACAAATTGCACTTGAAATCATGTTGTTACCTACACACATTGAACAACAATGTACCTTTTAAGTTCACTGAAACTTCACTGGATTCACCAGATCCAAACTGATTGACAGCTAGCACACTGAAAACAAATACACCATTCCATCCCTCTTCCTTATTCAACATGGCACTTGTCAAATTTCCTGATATTTTATCAGAACTTGTCCACACATCTGAGCCGCTGATCTTGTATCTTACAATAAAGGTGCTGTCGGCTCCTCCATCATATCCAGGGAGCCATGATACCAGTATAGTTTGGAAAGATGTTTGTTTGACTGTGACATTAGAGGGTGCCTCAGGGGCTCCTGTGAGGAAGTAGCAGAAGAAAAAAATTTTAATGACACTGTGGTTACATTTATACATTTGAATCTGAACCTTCAGGAACAAGAAACATTGTTTGATATACTGATATACTCAACTGAGCTCATGCATCCAGGGAATTCAAGTTACCATTTTCAGGAAATTTCCCATAACCTTTTAATTTCCAAGTGATAAAGACGTAATTTCTCCCTAAAATATCCTTACAATATCCAGCAAGCAGGTGATGAGAATAGTCAATCTTGTCAGGTAAAAAATTATTTCCACTAATTTATAAGGAAATGTGAAGCAGTTAGAGGGGAGAATTAACAATCAGTTCTTAGGGGTTAAAAAGTCAACACCAAAGATTTTATATAGTGCAGCTGAAATATAAGGGTTAATTTCTTTGTTTGCTGGAGTGGGGACAAAACTAAAAAACCCTCCAATTCCAGCAAGGGGTTACTGAAATTTTTCTATCTCAAACCTTTCCAAGTGCAACTACTCATTCATAAAAAATGCAAACAGAGCACACATTACTGTTGGGTTTGAAAACTTATATCAATTACTTATAACTTCTGGCTAAAAATTCTTGTAAACAGGTCAGATCTTTGCTCTCTTTTTAAAGCCTTGCTGGGCCAAGTCACTATCTTTATCTTAATCAATACATCACCCACATAAACATTCAATTAATTTGATTTGATTTCCAAAAATATTGCTAGCTATCCAAGACAGGGGATGTTGACCTCAGAGGGAAGTTATGAACATAGAAAATCTACTGATGAGTTAATAAAGTGCTCCAACAACAAGTACTACAGAAAAGTGAAGACTTTGAGAGCATGTCATTCATCTTTACCAGTAGTAAAAATTTATAGAGCTACCTTTGACAGCCAAAGTTATATTTGCTGAACCGGTTCCAAACTGATTTTGAGCCATTAAGGCGTAAACCCCATTTTGACTGTACTGCACCAAAGTTATAAGAAATTCAGCTTTGTATGTGCCATTAGCATGTAGCTTAATGGTTCCAGGATCTTTGAGCTGTTTGCCATCTTTATACCATGTGACATCTGGCTCAGTTTCACTCATTACAAAGAACTGTAGTGTTATGTTGGAACCCTTCCTGATGTCTCTATACAGAAGCAATGATTTGACCTCAGGCACTCTTCCATCTACAGAAAATCATTCAAATAATGGAATTATGCTTTTAGATAGTAGATCTTCTGTGTTTCGCAGATTGTCAACTATGTCAAACAGATTGGACACACTAAAATAGTTGAGGGAGAAAGTTTTAATTAATGTTTTCACAGTGAAATTAAATTAGGTCAGGTGCACTCCTTTGAAAAGTCAGGTTGTGAGACAGCAGACCCATCTTGCTATAAAGTGCAGTTTTATGAAGGTTCCAGTTGGGTGAAGCAGTAAGGATAAATGCCACTCCTCTTTAAAGCATATTCCAAATATTGAAACTCTTCTAGGGGGGAGTTGACATTGTATAGACCCTGGGCCCCCTGAAAGGGCAAATACGAACTGCTAACAATTAAACAATTCAATTGGTTATTGCCAATCTTTCATTCTACATGTTAATTCCAATAAAAGTTTTTCTATTTTCAATTTTTTTCTTTTGTTTCAATAGAAAACACTAAGCTGAGGTTAAACTGTACCACCTCAAATACAAAGATACAAAATTTAATGAATGCCCGAGTCTTATTAACCATGTTGGAGGTCCCTACTGTAAGTTAAGGACCACTGAAGTTTTTTCTGCTTGAATTCATGGCCTAAGTATAACATACAAAGGCCATAACTCCAAGCGGAAAAAATGAAGTTCTGAAACTTGTAGTAGGGAACCAAGAAAACAAGGTCATTTTATTACTAATATCTCTAGGTTTGATTTCAATTAACTCAAACTATTGAATTTAGCAAAATGTAAAATAAAATATGGCCTGCTAAGTTGACCAATCACAGCACATGGGCTATCTGAGAAATATAACAAGATATGATTATTTAATTGTCATGTGATAAGAAACAAACATACCTCCAACAAACAATGTTATGTTGCCCTCAGCTGTGCCTGCCACACCACTGACAACACAAACAAAATGACCTGAAACAGAACTTGTGACATTGCTTAATTCTAAAATGGCTTCAAATCTTGACCCTACACCTCGGACAAATTGAAATCCTAGGTCTGTGACTTTGTTTCCATCTTTGTACCAAATTACTTGTGGTATTGGGCTTCCACTGAAGAAACATTTCAACTCAACATCAGAACCAACTGCAGCAACTACTGCTGGTCTTGGTACTTCAACTTTATAAGGAATAACAGAACCTTTGGAGAAAGAAAAAATGTTACCTCTACAAATTATCATGGTACAATCTGCACAGGAAGGGTAGTCTTTATTAATCACTAGGGAAAATTTATGTTTGAAGAACCCAGGCTGTAACCATAAAGGAAATTTAACAGCAGTCATTATTTTATTAAACACAGATGCCATCAATTGAAAGTATGCAAAAAAAAAAACACCTCAGTCATAACTCCACTTTAATCTGACAATTATGTATGCTGGGGACTTTTTACCTCAATGGTGCTTGAAGCAATGTGAATGATTGTGCAAATTGTATTTTACTTTACAAGGAAAAGGTGTGGGAAACTTCTGACAATGAAAAAGTAGTTTTCATTCATATTATTATTAAAAAAAAAAACTTTAGATACAAGCATAAAAATTTAAGTACCACCAACATGTTTTGCTGTCTGAGTGAAAACCTTGATGGTACAGAGATGAGTTTTCCTTACTGTATCTTCAATTAATTTTGAAAATATCAAATTTAGCCACAAAGTTGAGACTTCTTTTCCTTTGTAATTTAAGTGTCACAAAGTGCATATTGTTTCAAATACCTCACTATTAGCTTTCCAAATGATTGGTTGAAATCAGGGAACACCAAAATCAGTGAAATTTGCCTTTGTGTGCTGTTTGCATTCCAAAAATATCTTGCACAGGGGTATCTCCTACAGGTACATTAAAATAACTTGAATAATCAAGTCACTCACTAGAAAAATAAACTCTAGATTTCCTGCTTGTTACACTTCCTTTGGCATTAGTCACTATGCAACAATATTTCCCAGTATGACGACGTCTTATTCCATCAATTTTCAACTCAAATATCTTTACATTGCGCCAAGTTGTGTTTGTTAAGGAGAATGAATTGTCCTCCCTTAAATCACTGCCATTGTGAGTCCACTTAACCGCAAATGATGTGGCACTGCCAACAACACCACAGGATAATGCCACACTCCCTCCAATGACAGTTGGGACATCCTGGGGTTGCATAACAACTGAGGGATCTTAAAGACAAAAATGTAAAGATCTGATTGTTAATTCTCCCTTCTAGCTTCAACTCATTCCCTTGTAAATTAGTTAGAAGAATTTGGTGATAGATCAAGACAACAACTTCTACCAGATAAGTTTGAGTATTCTCATTACCTGTTTGCTCAATAATGTCTGGATATTATAGGGAGAAGTTACATGTTAATCACTTCTGGGAGTTAAAGGGTTAATATATAAGTCAATGAGGGGAGGAGAATATTAATTCTCCGACCCCCTTAGGCTGGCTAGCCTCTGTCGTAATTTCTCCTTACATTATTACCTACAAATCACACATCAACCTTTTAACTCCCCAGGACTGATTGTTCATTCTCCCCTCTTACTGTTACACATTTCCTTGTAAATTGGTTATGAGAATTTGGTGTTCAATCAAGATAACGATTTCTACCTGATAAGTTTGAGTAGCCTCATTACCTCATTACTGGACAATATATGGATATTACAGAGAGAGATTACATGTCAATCTCTTCTGAGAATTTAAGGATGAACCCTTCCACCCCTAAGAGTGACTAACATCTAATTTCTCCTTACAATATCTCTCCTGAATCACTCATGAAGGCCACAAGAATAAAGGAAATGATCATCAACTAAAGAAGCTTTTGACTGTGAAACAAATTCTCCTTGTCAGCACGTTAGGAAATGTATGATGAACAGTGTGGAGAATATACATACTGATATTAGGGTGTAAAAGGTTAAAGTTATGAGAATAAGTAAATGATTATCAACTAAAAATCCCTTGATTGTTACACAAATTCTCCTTGTCTGTGCCTTAGGAAATGTTTTGAGAATCACTCATGAAGGCCACAAGAATAAAGGAAATGATCATCAACTAAAGAAGCTTTTGACTGTGAAACAAATTCTCCTTGTCAGCACGTTAGGAAATGTATGATGAACAGTGTGGAGAATATACATACTGATATTAGGGTGTAAAAGGTTAAAGTTATGAGAATAAGTAAATGATTATCAACTAAAAAATCCCTTGATTGTTACACAAATTCTCCTTGTCTGTGCCTTAGGAAATGTTTTGAGAACAGTATGGAGAATATGCATACTGATGTTAGGGACTTAAGAGTTAAATCTAAGGTCTGGGGTTCCTTTCAAGGTGGTAAGGTCAATAACCATTAAACTGATCATCTGAATTCAATTTCCATTCAAAATGGTTTCAAGAACAAGGCTGAATGTCACATTTGAGACCTACATGTACATTGTACATAACAACCCACAAGGTTGCATTGATAACCTTTCTAACTTAGGAATTTGTACTGACATCTTCTGCAATCTTTAATTAATGGCACTCCAAGGTTTTTCCAGAAGTACCTCCAATGTTTTTAATAAAATTACATACCTGAGACCACTTCAACATAGACTGAAGAAGAAATAGATCCATGATAATTAGATGCTGTACAGGTGTACCATCCAGAGTGGGAAGCCTTTGCAGAGGAAAAACTAAATTGTTTCCTACAACTACAGGATTAAAGGAAACTACAAGATGTCCATTGTGTGACCAAGAGTGCGCTGGCTCAGGAAATGCAATAGCATCACATGGCAAGGTGTATTCTTGATCTTCATACAATGTCACATTGCGTGGCTTGATTTTCCAACTAGGTGCACTTTCTAGATGAGAGATGGAAAAATTGGTTAGTCAAACTTTGCTCTCAAAACATCAACTTGGATATCACTGATGACTTTTGAAATCTGATTGGCTCTCAGCACAGTGATTTATTCACAAGCCCAAAAATGTTTTTACTATAAATGAAAAAGCAACATCAAAGCAAAACAAGCAATCAGATTTCAAGGCTTGCTTAAAGTGATCAATCAAATTTCAGGAAAATGAAAGAAAAAAAAAAGCAGTTGTCCCATGAAACATTTTTAGTTTTAAATGTGGGAGGGAGGTGGGAAATTGAATTTTAACAAATATTTTTTGACCATTTGCCCAAACTCAATGTTGTCATGATGTTAATCTTAGGAGTTTGCATACCTGTTTGCACAGTAATGTAAAATTGGCTTCAGCTCTTCCATGTTTATTCTGGGCCACACAGCCATATTGCCCTGCATCTGACCATTGTAGGTGGAAGATATAGAGATTTCTAAAGACAGAACCCACAACAAATCTGCCTCCAGTTCTAATCACAGTCTCACCACTGGTAGTGTATCTCACCCACTTCACAGAAGGCATTGGTATGCCTGTTGCAGAGCATTTTATAACTGTTGTTGAAGAATGTAACTTGGCTGTTATATTCTTGGGTTTTATGTGAAGTAAGGTTTCAAACTTTCTGTAAATTAAAAATAATAATAATAATAATAATAATAATAATAATAACAATAATAATAATAATAATAAATAAATAAATAAACCAGCGGGCAAATCAGTGTGTGAAATACGTTCCAAAAATAACAGTTATGAAACTATTCTTCGTATGAATTTTTTTTTTCTGTTTGGGATAGCTGCATTATGATTCCCACGACATTGCGTTGTTGAATGGGTCACACTGCCATCTGGGGTTTCCCTGTAAGTCTTCTGAGATCAGGGACTTGGCTGCGTTAAAGCCCAGAAATTGGATTGTGGACAACAAGACGAAGTGGAAAGATTTCCCCACAACCTTGATATAATCCAACCAGCAATCTACTATTTTTTGCCACTGTTTTCTTTATCTGAGAACGATAAGCGTCATGAGCATGTAGCTGTGCAGAATTGCGGACACTTGGAAATCAAGATCGAGAAGGTCTGGTGACCTTCTCAATTACAGCTAAGAAAGTCTTCAAATATGTTGGAAAATTAATTACCCCAGCTTGTTTCACACTCCCCTTGCATCAATTTTTTTTTCAGTCTGACTTTAAACAATGTATGATAATTAAAACTAGCAAGATAATTGTTCAGGCTTTATGTTTGAAAACATTGCGATGCATGCACATGTAATTAACTCGAAGTTAAATGAAATTGAATAAATTTCATGGAACTCCAACAGAGCAAATCCAGTCAAGACGAATAAAAAAACAGCTCATAGCGGAGTTTTAATTAATTGGACGAGTAACCTGATTTCAGCTTAATCTAATACTTACGGGTCTGAACACTTGAAAACTTTGTCTGGAAGACAAAACACGTCATCAGTAACGTTAAGCTTATGTTCTTCCAAACAGAATCCATTTCCGCTCGCTCGATCAGCAAACAAAACGAATTCGATTCGCCCGGGTGAATAGGTTAAAAACCAACGTCTGAGAATTAGTCCTGCAAGAAACAATATTACACAGAGAGAAAGAAATTCATCATACAAGATCAGTAGTTTTTGAGAGCGCGAAAGGCATAACTCTGCTCTCTGACAAGTCTAATGTAAATAAGTGACGCAGTCCCGCGTACAAATTCGCTGCAAGTCATGCAAGAGATGTATAGATCAAAAGATAACATTACTAACAGCAACATTTAATAGCACGAGATACTACTCACTTGTCTTTCTTCCTACCGAGATGAATCAGCAGAACTAATAATCACAACTCCACCTGATTGATCCAAGCTGAAACTTGAACGAGCCGACTGTCATTACTATTTAAACGCCGCTTGACGTCATGTCGGGGGTGAGAGGGTGTGACATGGGATCGGTAACTTCCGTTGAGATGAACTTCCGGTCAACAAAAGATTATTACTTCCATCTTGTTTCAAAGACTGATCGACTAACATGGATTGAATTTAAGATCAATTTAGACTTGCGGATATCAACATTTAGTGTGGATGGGCAATTTAGGTTCAGATAGGCAAACACGAAATTGAAGAAGCGATTTAAAATGTTAATACGTGATTTCCGAATGCCTCTTGTCATAATGTAGACTCACATACAATATAGGAATATTGGTTTTATCGGTCATCTTCGCTCGACATGTACCATGTGTCTGCAAAGAAGCCAATTTATTATGTTGTCAAGTATCCTTGTTAACGGTTGGTGAGATCACGATCAAATCCTGCTGGTTTCATCTTTTTTAACCAGATTATTTTTAAGCCAAGTAAGACAATACAAATAATAAAAACGCAATAGCCAAGATGCGTTTTTAAGCGGATCTAACAAGCGGATTTCAAGGCATCGTGTTCGCGTTAATCTTGTTAACAGCGCTACGATAACTGCAGTCTTTAGTTAAACAAGAAGATCACGACGATTGTAAACCTATAAGAGGCTCAACAGCTGTCCGTGGCGATCAAGTAAAAATATGTTGTATCGATGTCGTGTTTAATGTTTTAAGTTCAGACCTATTCAAAACACCCCTAATCCTACCTTGCTGTGGAACATTACTTTTAGAATCCCCGTTTACTTGTGGTGGACTTTTATTTTCAGTGTTCGGCAATTCTATTCAAATGGCCAAATAATGTAGAAAATGGAACCGTCGCTCAAGAGAGAGGAAATTTTTTTCATGGTATATTTGCGTCATTGGTTAGTTTTTCCTGAAACTAGATATGAAAACTTGATAAAAACACTGAGATTATTTTTGTCTTTTGGCTTTATGTCAATGGAAAAAGGAAAGAATCTGCTGGAGGATTTCTGGAACGAGGAGTGTAGTTATTTTTGACGTAAGTTTGATCAAAAGTACAAGGAGGAGCAATGCAGTTACCACCTTGAATGACCTTGAAAACACCCTTCCGACTTTCATTCCCAAAAAGATCAGACCTATTGTTACCAAGCAGCATTTTTTCCCCTGTAACATCCGAAGAACCCTGTCATATCATATTAAAAGGGGAAATATGTCCCAGATAACCATGACATTCTTATCCTTACCATCAATAACAAATACAAGCAAAAATTTATCACTGCTTACGTTATGAGACTCTTCAGAGTAACCTAACCGTTGAGCAATTGTCCTTACATGTGGTCTAGTTTGACCAAGGGGGTTGAACAGGATGGTTTCAATGGGGGGATTATGGTTTTTACGACTAATGGCTAATTTCTAATGGTTTTACGGTTAACTTATTTCACGGCTAATGGTTATAATTGGTAAATTTTTATGCCTAAGGGATAAATAATTTTCCATCTTCTGGCTAACAGTGAACCCCATTGAGATCCTTGTACAGGTGCAACCTTACTTCGTGGTTCACAACCAACGTTATTGCTAGGAACTGTTATTTGGATCAGGAACGATTTTTTCTTAAAAAAAAATCGCCAAGAGATGTAAACGAGATAGACAATTCTTTTCTGTGACTTCTTGTTGCAGCGTTTAGATCACCCCTGATGAGGGCACTAGACAAGAGTGTCGAAACGTTGCGTCTGTGAATTGTAACTTCTTCGATTACATTCATTAAATCTTTAAACCAGAGTAGCATCAAACCATGTCTTCGTGTATTTACTTTTTACCTAAAATCCACAAACCTAATCAACTGGGTCGACCCATCGTTTCTACTCGGAGTTGTCCCACCGAACTTATTTCCAGCTACGTAGAAAAAAATTATGGACAGCCAATACGCGCTTGAAATTGTTTGTGACTTTAATTTCCTTAGCCAAAACAAACTTATTTTCACTATGGATATTACATCTTTTTATACTGTCATTCCCAACGACGAAGGTCTCCGGGCCCTCAAACATTTTTTTCGATAAACGCACTGTTACTGGGAACCTAGTTCTGAAACACTACTCCGTGTTGCCGAACTAGTACTTAATTTGCCTTTCATATGGTAGCAATTACTACAAACTAATGGCGTAGCCATGGGTACAAAAATTGGACCCAGCTATGCCAATCTTTCCGTAGGTTTCATCGCACATAAATTTTTTAGTCAATACCACGGCCCCAAACCTGAACTCCATGGCCGCTACACTAACGACTGCATCATCCAGATTTAATCCTTGGTTGCCCAAGGGCACTTGCGATTACTTGTTTATCACGTTAAGGGCAAATTCTTATGTTTTTTCATTCTGGTTAGGTGGATAAGTTTGGAAACCAAATGAAAATCGAGTTGAAAACCACATGTGCTTGGAAACAATTTCAAATACGTGGGTAAAATGTTTCTTAATCTGCATATTCATAAAGCAAGAAAATGATGAAACGACTTATTCCACACACAATCTGGTATAACTTTTTTAGGTGGGTATCTTTCCTTTGACGGTTTAGCAACTTCTTGGATAAACTTTGTCAGCCAATAATTAAGGCTTAAGGCAGCCATTTGAATTGACGGAACTTCCAATGACGGGAAATCGGGCTCTTCGCCAATTTTTAAAAATCCCAGTCACTCATTTGTTTATAAACTAGGTAGAATTCGGATTAGCGTTTGCCACACAAGTTTCCTAATCTTCACTAGGTTTTGGAAGTTTAAATCTGTACTCTGCCATCCGCATTGCGAATCGACACGCTTGCTAAGAAGTCACAAACAGCTAGGTAACAATATGACATTGAATGCAAATAAAATAATATCATAGACCAGCAAGCAGCAAGTAGGTGACAAGTTCAAAACTTCTTAAAATTATAATTTTCATTAATTTTCGTTGTTGTAGAAGTAATTTCAAAACCTCGTGCTTCGGGTTTCATCAGGTGTCCAAACGCTCTAAAACAAGAAAATCACTCGGTCTGCAGCCTCGTGGTTTCAAATGTTTTCGCGCGTTTGGAAACCCAATGAACGCCTCGCACTCGTTTTTGAAATAGAACGTAAATTACGGTGCTTAGCATGTTTACAAACCTTTGTTTGATTCTTCTGTTGCTAATTTCCGGCTCGCTTGTTCCGAAATTTCACTTTCAGTTAAAAGCTAGAGAGAAGTCCGGGAAATAGTACAATTTGGCAGATGGCGTGACAGCTTTGGCTCAGCTCTATGTTTTATACTCTGATAGAGCACGCTCTTTCAAAAAACAGCGCGCGCTACATCCGAACTTTATTACAATTGTTTTAATACAGATCGACACAGCCGCTAGTCATGATATAGTACGTTTGAATCACACCAATCAGTCTATGACTCAAACTGTTCCCACGGCTCGTGCTTTTCATCATAGTGTAAACATTCGAAACGGTTTACAATAGTGTTTGGTTTGAACCTGAACGCGTATTTCTATTTTCCTGTCCAACGATTCTTCCTATAAACTTTGAAACAAGGTAAAAATTCGAGTGTTAAAAGAAGGCCGGGGGCAGTTTCATTTTTAAATCCATGTTTTTCTTCCGCTTTTCTTCGGGGTTTTTTAGGGCATATTCGTCAATTATGAAATGAAGTAGCTTCTTTTTTTTTTTTTATCGATTACACCCCCACTCTGTGGAACCTGTATCTAGCGGTCACACCACCAATCCCCATAGGTGACCACTTCCTACAGGTTCGCCTGTAATCTAATCTTAAGTAAGCGCAAGAAACACAATTTTCTCCATGCCAGGAACTTTGACATTATAGCCCATTTTTAGTAACCAGTGGCCCTATCTCAATTTATCCTCCATTACATACTTGTCAGTGCCTTTCGTCACACCCACAAACCAAAGTTACATAGGAAGCAATTCATTTCATGCGAGAAGTGTATTACCGGTAACAAAACCTTTATTGGATGTAGTTCTATTTACATCGAGCGTTACGCTTCACTCCCATTGAACTAAAATATTTCAAGTACTTGGTAACCCTCATTGACTCAAAACCGAAATCTAAAACTTGAAAAAACATTTCAATAACTGTAACATTAACCTGAAAAGGCGAGAGAAAGTATTGCTTACATGCCTTAAGCCGCGTTCAAGACAAACTCTAACCATAAATTGATACAACGATCAAGATTGATTGGAAATACTTTGTTTCCAAGCATTTGGCAACTGTTTTGGTCTACACCAAAATCAAGGTTAAAATTGAAAACAATGAAACAGATTGACAAAATAACAAATACGCTTATGTTAATTATTTTAATACTTCTGCCCACCTTTAGGGAAAGTGCATCTTATATTTATATTTCTACACTTGAAGTTCAAAACCTGGTCTGTTATTTGTGCACTATAGCTCGAACAGGTTCTCGACTTGAGTCACTGGTAACCCCGGTATCAGTGATCTCATTACTCCTCAGATTTAGTGTGGTTAGCCTACCGCTTAGATGCTGTAAAGCTTCACATAGACTGGTAAGAGCGCTATCAGTGATCTCATTACCCCTCAGATTTAGTGTGGTTAGCTTACAGCTTGGATGCTGTAAAGCTTCACATAGACTAGCGACCCCGGTATCAGTAATCTCATTACCCCCCAGATTTAGTGTGGTAAGCTTACAGCTTGGATGCTGTAAAGCTTTACATAGACTGACAACCCCAGTATCAGTGATCTCATTACCCCTCAGATTTAGTGTGGTTAGCTTACAGCTTGGATGCTTTAAAGCTTCACAATGACTGGCAACCCCGGTATCAGTAATCTCATTACCCCCAAGATTTAGTGTGGTTAGCTTACAGCTTGGATGCTGTAAAGCTTCACATAGACTGGCAGCCCCGGTATCACTGATCTCATTACCCTCCAGATTTAGCGCGGTTAGCTTACAGCTTGGATGCTGTAAAGCTTCACATAGACTGGCAGCCCCGGTATCACTGATCTCATTAGCCCTTAGATTTAGAGTGGTTAGCTTACAGCTTGGACGCTGTAAAGTTTCACATAGACTGGCAACCCCAGTATCAGTGATCTCATTACCCTTCAGATTTAGTGTGGTTAGCTTACAGCTTTGATGCTGTAAAGCTTCACACAGACTGGCAACCCCAGTATCACTGATCTCATTAACCCCCAGATTTAGTGTGGTTAACTTACAGCTTTGATGCTGTAAGGCTTCAGATAGCATTGCAACCCTGGTAGCAGTGATCTCATTACCCATCAGATTTAGAGTGGTTAGCTTACAGCATGGATGCTGCAAAGCTTCACCCAGACTGGCAACCCCAGTATCACTGATCTCATTAGCCTCCAGAGTTAGCGTGGCTAGCTTACAGCTTGGATGCTGTAAAGCTTCAGATAACATTGCAACACTGGTGTCAGTGAACTCAATACCCTCCAGATTTAGTGTAGTTAGCTTACAGCTTGGATGCTGTAAAGCTTCACATAAACTGGCAACACCGGTATTAGTGATCTCAATTTGCTGCAGGCTTAGTGTGATTAACTTCCTCACTACTAATCGATTAATAACATTAACGCATTCATCAGTCAAGTCACTCGATAATAAGTTCAGTTCAGACACAAGACAGTGTCCATTGTTCAGTGAATTACAAAGTCGTTGTAATCCATACAGTGTTAGCTGTGAACGTTTAAGTTCTAACTTCTTAACTGTGACGAACTTATCAGCACATTTGTGTTGTGCCTCTCCAGCTTCCTCTCTATTTAGTTCAGTGACAGTGTCCAACACAAATGATGCTTCAATGCAGTTTACGTCTGATAAATTCTCTAACGCCAGGACGCCGTCAGAAATACAAAACGCTTGGGGATTATTCCTGATGAACTTCTTGGCGAATTCTTTGCTTTGATACTCATTCAGACATGTTATTTTAAGAGCGGATTCTATGAAGGGTGAATCTAATAATTTTACCATCAGTTCCACGTTTCCCTCCGTTTGCATTAAGCCCGCCATGAATTGGAAAACCATTTCAGAGCATTTCTCGTGTGGAACACGATTCTCCTTTACAAACCAACGAGCGGCTAAGAACTCTTGGAAGGTCTGGTGAAAAAAGCTTAAGTGCCTCGCGGTTGTAATCGATGCAGTCCTGAAAGACTGACCACAGTAAAGAAGACCGCTACGTTTCAGTTTGTCGACTTCTTCCGCTTCAAAATCGCCCTTCATCTCGCTTTCATCAAAGGTTGGCTTTCTCTCAAGCAGCAGTTTTGCCGCTAGTCTTGATAATTTCTCGAATGTCTCTGGGATGAAAGAAGGGGGCTTGAATTGCTCAGGAATTTCTTCCTGTCTGTATTCTGACTCTAAGGTGAACTTAAGTTCAAAGATGTCCATAAGTTTGGTGTAAATGTCGGTTGCTGACACAGGAAGGTCTTGAAGGTTTCCTGAATCGAGGATATACTCCATCTCGAAGCACAACACAAAGCAGAGGATAGGAATATGAGCAAACCTGACGAGGTGCTCATTGTTCATGACATGTTTAAGTACAGCGTTCTTCATATTTTCGTTTTTCTTGAAGTACTTCTCAATGAACTTTTCAACTTGTTCTGACGAAAATCCTGCAATTTCCACGTACCGTTTAAAACGAATTCCTCCCATCTTGTCCGATTCATCAGGTCGCGAGGTAACCATAACGATAGCTCCTCTCAATATTTTTCCTTTGATGAGCTTTGAACATAATGCGGCCACCGGCATTTCACATCTAGCGTCATTGAGATGCTCTTCTTCTAAGTTTCCAGCGATGTAGTCCTGCTGCGAATACTCATCATAACCATCGATGATAATCATAGCTTGCCTGGGATGCTTTACAATGTACTCAAATATAAAGTCATCCATGTTAGAATTGTCATCCTGGACCGAAGTACAGTTTAAGATTTCTCTTAAAGTCACAGGGTGGTTTCCAAACATGTTCAATTGACGGAAAGTAAGCAAGTATGCAAACTTTAAATCGAGGATTTCAGTGTTTCCTTTCGCGTGAAAAGCGTTAGCCCAATCGCGAATCAACTTTTGGCAAAACAGAGATTTCCCAATCCCAGCTTTTCCAACGACAAGAATAGAATTAGGATTCTCATGATCATCACTCATCTCAATAAATATCTTATCGCAATGCTCAACCGGAGTAGCGATGACCTTTCCGTAGTACTCAAGCTTTTCACTTCTTGTATTTGTTTTGTCATTCCTGACGAGGACTTTTCTTCCATGATGTACGAGAAGATTAATGAATATTTCATCTGTTTTCGCGTTGGAAATCACGCGAGAGGGAAGCAGTATATGCTGGAATTGCTGGAATTCCGTTTGGCCTAGAATAGATGATTTTAGGGCTGCAGTGTAGGCACTTACGGCTGAAAGAAAAGAGGAAAATTCTTTACAAATAATCTGAACACAAGGACAAGTAGCTTGCGTATCAGTTTGAATTGTAACTCCATGCTGTTTCCTTGTTTGGGGGACAGGGCAATGAATACACAAACTTTAAAGAGAAAACAGACCTTACGCTCTCGGTTTACTCTGATTAATGCAAAAAAAGTCGTACTAGCATCTATCGCATCCATTATTATCTGTTTGATGGCGTACTTTGTTCCGTAAACACATATCCACCAGCATTATTCGCCTTTCCAACAACAATTCTGGAACTGAAACTAAACACCTAGTCGGTTATGTTCTATTGTTCTAGTTTTTACATGTGTAAAAATCCTTTCAGACTGGCCTCTCTTTTTCATAAGGGCTCAATAATCCGATAATGAGGCAAAATTTTGGCGATGTTTATATCTACAGTTCTCAACCGCCAAAGTTTCGGACAAAAGGACTGTACATGGCTTAGAAAGAATGTTATCTTATGCGTAACATCTCGAAGAGAGTTATCGCTTCTGCCTGTCATCCTTAAAAGAAATTGATCAGCTTTCATGAAGGACTACGTACTACACGTAACTACAACCATATACCTCAAATCAAGTGCATATCATCCAGATTGCGATTGCTGTACCCTCTTTCAAGGGAATTTGAGCAATCCTAAATCTTCTGACGATACTGCTATACTTCTATGTCATTTACAACATGTTGAAGTAGGCTGATTTACACGAAAGTATCTAAACGTCGATCATTTGTCAATAAACGTGCATTATTACGATGGCGCGACGCTGTACTTCTCCATGAAGTTTCCAACGGTCGCACCAAAGAAGACTTGAACCAGACATTTTTCGATATTTCAGCAGATTTTTGGGTATTCTGGAGTACCGAACTCTCTCTAATTACGATAATTCGAACCATCTGCAAACTTTTAGACTTCCTTGTCTAAAAAGATATATTAAATTGCTTGAAAGATTTTTGAAAACAAAGGACGCAGACAGGAACGGGTAGATATTCCAGCTGTTGAAGCGAGTGACTACATAAGCCGATTTATCATCTCCGTTCATACTAAAAAATTACAATTAATTCGATTCGAGGCC
This sequence comes from Pocillopora meandrina, assembly GCA_942486045.1. NCBI lineage: Eukaryota > Metazoa > Cnidaria > Anthozoa > Scleractinia > Pocilloporidae > Pocillopora > Pocillopora meandrina. The sequence goes on from CALNXJ010000156.1 coordinate 52,056, forward strand.
AGCGTCAACAAGCGACACTTAAAAGAAAAAGGGCTATTCTATAATGATAATAAACGACTATGCATGCAAGAGTTAATTTTTGGATGGTTGGGTTGAAAAAGGACGTTAAGTATTTGATGCTTGCATTTTTGATAACCACACCACACCACCGCACCACAGTTTCTTTAAAATTTTACACCCTTTCCTTAAGTTTTCTGCCTCAGAACGAGAATACCTCAGAACGCATTTTACGCGACCGCAAGTTTTTTTGACTGATTGAAATTAAAGGTATGCAGAATGAATTCCACAAGTAGTCTAAGCACAAGACTATTATCGTCTGCTTCTGATCGATACCGCCGCCAATATTTACATACGATAGTTGAATTTAGTCACAGTTCTTGCTTTTCATCAGACAGTAAACAATCGAAGCGACTCACAGTATTGGTTTGCGCCTGAACTAGATAACATTTTGTTCACGTGGAAGTTGATATTTAAGGCAACGATGCTTAGTAACAACTGTAACAAAGCCTCTCCATCGTTTTATGCGCGATTACCACTCCAATCTGGTTTCGTGCTCGGGCAAGTTCGGGACGATTAACTGAGTGGGTGACTCATTCGCATATCGGAATTCCATTAACGACACGGTAGACCTTCGCCGGTCAAATTTTGCTAATTTTTGTTTTCACATCAAACAAGGCATTACAATTCTGTCTACAGTTTCCGAAAAACATTATTGTTAAATATTGAAACACACTCGGATTCCTTACAAAACGTTTTTCCGAACTGAATTCTTTGAGCCGCAAAAGCCAATTACGATGTGTCGACATAAATGACTCCTGTGATGTTATCCCCGCAGTACATCCGGGGTAGTATCAGTTGTCTAAACATCTCCGTATTTCAGTAACATGTGTTCATCATAGTAGTTCGTGAAATAATGGGTAGAGATAAAAAGGGAAAGAGTCCTTGGGGTTAAAGCTAGAAAAAAGGATTTCGATGAAGAATGGAGAAAAAATCCCGCTGAAACGGACAAGGGCTCGTAGTATGAGCGATCTTCGCTGCTCGCCCTCGAGCGACCATCGACAAGTTCCGCCTCTTGAACTTGTCGGCGCCGCCGAAACTTCCCTCTACCTTGAATTTCTTCTTCTTGCCGGCATTCTGAATTGAACGAAGCTCTGTTGGACACAACTGCAGCATAGTTTCAAAAGGCGTGAAATATTGGCAAAATTTTGGGAGCGAAAAAAAACCCTCTTCGTCTTTACGCGAGCGTGGCCTCTCTGAACAAATTGAATAGGGTATGGAACCTTTATGGATGGATTTAAAATTTGGTCCGAAGGCTCACAAGATACCAACCTAAAACATAGGCATGCTATGCATGCAAGAGTTATTTTTTTGAGGTGGGTGGATTAATTGAAACATTGTAAGTGATGTCTACATTTTTACAAAAGGAAAGAAGAGTTTTAACGCGGAAAAGAACGACAATGTCGAATTAACTCACACACAGGTATATTGTGGTAGATTGTGTGTGTTGTGCGAATAACTGTAACCAAAAATAAACTGTATTGGTACCACGGATACCTGTTAGTACGAAATGCAGACTGCAGAGTGGGTACAAAATGCAGACTGAGAATCTAAAGAGTTTTTCGTCTGGTATGTGATAACAAGTCATCTCACAACTTACCGAACGTCACGCAATCGCTTTTCCGCGATCAGCTCTCACGATTATTTGCACTATTGTGGAATATTCCTGGCCCGTTTCTTGATCAAAATCGATCTTAATATAATTTCAAGCCTTCATACAGTCTTCTCACTTAGCGCGCGAGTTGGTTGGTGTGATGTCTGTACATATTTTACCAACGTAATAAGAGATGTCGATGTAAATGAGATGTTACAATTGAATATTTAAGACGCACAAAAGTCGAAAAACAATTGACAGCTTTGCACGTGGTCCGTGTTATCATCTTTTTAAGCGGCATGTGTTTATTTTGTTGACAAAAATGCGGACCGAGACCAAAACTGTTCCTTCGACTCGATATATTTTCAACGTTACAAGATCACATCATATTAATTTACCTCCGTAAATCATTCATTCCGGATAACAAAATCAAATAACATGCTAGCGATAGTATCTGAATTCGTCCTAGGCCGAACACAAACGACTCCACAAGATCATTTCCTCCAGGCATCGATAACATACATAAAATCGTCCATAGTTAATTTTAATCAGACATTCATCTAGAGATAGCACCGGGCAAACAAATCCAGAGAAATATACTTGGCACACTCGACAAATCATGAATCTAGCAACACAGCTTACCGTTAAAGAACTGCTCAAATCAAAATGTTAGGTGCAATTCATCCACACATCAAGCAATAATTGATTAAAAAATTTTCCATTCACTCTCGTCGTGAAGGAACAATAACCATGATTGTACTACAGTGCACAGAACTTCAATTTCTCTCGAACAACTATCCACCATTTTCACGGCAGGAGTAACACGTTTACTATAGGTAATCTGATATCTTTCATCCGCCCAGTAGTATCGCATTCCTCATAGAGCGCGGTAAAATACACGTTAAAACACAGAAAAGCCAACATTTCTCATTCTGATGAATCCATTATATGAACTGCTCTCTCCGAATCCCCCATTACTTCGTTGAAATTTGAACATCTCTCAAACCGAAGAAAACGACGCTCTGATTGGTACGAGATACATACCCTAATGCGGCGATCTGATTGGTGCGACACGGATTTTTTCGATGTTTTAGCCGCCATAATCCAAGAAAGTTCCGATAAAAATACCTTGTATTGAGAGTCGTGAAGGCTTTACTGTTCATTCATCAATTTGACCGAGTGGCGCGAAAGGCGAGTGAAGTGTCAGCAGCTGATTGGCGATATAAAACACACGTGAATAAATATCTTATTTTTTCACGTGTGTTGTTACGGCTTTTCTCAGGGCTGAAAATCCTTGTATAAAACCGTAGTTTATATAATAAATCCATATTACATGAACATTCAGTCAGGTTGGTAACTTATGGAAGGAAATTCATTACTGCCAAATGAAAGTAATACATGAAGTTGGGTATATGGTCATGGGTTAAAGTTTCTTGTGTGTCACACCTGTCAAACTGGCAAAATCTGACTAACAGGGTCTGTTTGGTCTGCCCCACAGAGAAAAACTCAAAACCCAAAGAATAGAATCACAGGGTTCTCCCTAGTTTTCAGCACAACAGGTAAGGGACCTTTTCAAACCAGTAAAGCACATTTGCAGCTTCAGGCGGCTGGTCATTCTCAACTTTGTCAACGATACACCTTTAGGTTCAGAGGTTGAACAAAACAAAGTAAAATTTTGTTTAAAACCATTATATTTGACTATGCCCTTTCCAAACTGCTTACAACGTAAATTGGTCTCCCTTCGATTTCGGGTGATATCTTTAGCATCACTTACATGGCTTATCAGCGGTGTCAGCTACGAATCGCATCGCTATGAAATCGAATCACATGGAATAGCTGAATTCGTGTTCTAATCGTCTCAAATTCAGAGCTTTTACGCTGTCAAGAGATTTTATTTTCAAGGCTTCTTTCGAACCGTTGTCTGAAACACAAGTAGAATTTCACGATGAAGACTAGCTTTGTCCCCATGTGTTCGTTCTACAGCCGGCAATTGTAGAGCTGTCAAGGTGGTTATTTCTGGCAATCGGCTGCTTTTCCGTCGCTAGTAGGTAAGCTTTATTTTGTTTTCCCCTAAAATTCTTGTAAAGCTTACAAGCCACTCTTCGTGACCTCTTGTTACTGGAGAGAAACGATAGCATTGTTTGCTGCCGTTTCAACGCGAAAACTGAACTACTAAACGACACCACATTTCAACGTGCAGAGAACTGACAAATGTCATGAGATTTGGCAGAAAGCCCACGAAAAATCACTCTTGCTTCGAAATTCGAAAGGTACCAGTCAGTGTTAGCTAACTAAAGCACACGTAGATTTATAATAGTGCACACTGTTGGCTTGTTATTACACTTTCTTTCCAGATTAGCTCACCATAAATGCGTATTTTGTAAGGATTCTGAGCGTTCGCAGGCGGTAATAAGTGCCCTTACAAGCGGTAAATTTTACCGGTTACCGCCTGATAAGGAGAACCCTGATAGAAGCGGCAAGAATGAAAGAATCTCAAAGCCTGATGCATTCCACGATACACTGATCATTAAATTATTAAGCTGTGAGCACAAATTGTAACCAACCTAAAAATTGGCATTAAGTAGTTCATTCGGCTTGAGTGAATGGGTAACATTTTACGCGAGATTTTGCTTGTTTCATCGTTCTGTTGTCTCCTAAGCAAATGAATAGTACCCATTAAATTAATTATTCTTATCAACCTTTGTGTTAAAAGTTGAAAGTTGCTCGAAAGACTTGTAAGAGATTACGAGGTATTTTAAATGTAGGTGTCACTTTTTGAGTTTGCTCGAAAGCTTCCAAAAAGTCATGGAAAGATGGTAAACATCCAACACTGCAGAATAATAGACGCTTTCCACAAGCAGTCTAAAAAAACACTACAAGGTAATATCTCGTTTGTAGTAAATCTCCGTATGCAAATTTTTTCTAGCTGCAAAAACTTACTAGTTAACACTATCACTCGTAAAAACATGTTTAACTTAATCTTACCTGGTGCGTGTGATTCACTGGTATCTAAATGAAATAATTAACAAATATAGTGTTACGAAATTGAACCATTTTCGTTGCCAAAGCAATAACAGAGTTGATTAATTTAATTAAGATATAATAGGACAAATTTCTAAATCCAAACATGGAGCAAAACAATATGAAAGTGTGCAAGCATGTACCTCTACTCGCCTAACTCTGAACAGTTTCAAAATCAAAATTTATGCAAAAATACATAAATATATTTCTGGGAAGTTTGAGACGTGTTTGACAAATGAATTTCATGTGTTGTAAATTAGCCAAGGGATATACATCAACTCACTTAATAAGTGAGCGCAGCAATATGATAAAAATCAATAGTACAGATAAACACATACAGGAACTCTGCAAGCATATGGAAATAGGCATAGCTGAAAATAACTTAAACAGAAAATAAACTATTGTCCTTTATTGATCCCGCTGCCATTGATGCTACAAAGTTATAAATAAAGTGGCAATAGAAACAGATTTTCCTTGTGTTTCTACTTTTTCTGAAAAGACAGAAGGGGGGAGCTTATTCAAAGGAGGTGCTTATTAAAGAGTGGGTGCTTATTCAAGGAATTATGTTAAGTCATCTTGATTTGTGTGTGATATGAGCAGGAATACATGTAGACAGATCAAAATCAGATCTGTTCCTGTATAAAGAAAAGATAGATTGATACAGGAAGCAATACCTGCATTAAAGTGAGTCCAATCTTGGAAAATGCCTGAATCATTCAAAATGTTGGCCACAACAGATGCTGCCATCACACAGGCAATTTGTTTCCATTTCTTACTTGAAGACTGCGTTTCACCTACAAGGTCTTTGATGCCCTTGACTACCACCCATTCTGTCTTAAAATCATGGGCTGCTGCTGCATACACTCCTGAAGAAAAAAAGGGAAAAAAACGCTCATGTCCTACCTATATTGAGCTTATTTTTTAGCATCCTTAATATAATTCTTCAATAAAAGCCCACAAACATTTACACTCTAGCTGTTTGTAAATATGCACATCACAAAAAGACGTTAGTACCGAAATCTAGTTTTATTCAACAAGTAATTAAATAAAAATTGTACACTGAGACTGTAAAATTATTTTTCAGGCTTCATCTTGTTTCATAAGTAGCTTTTAACATTCTCAAAAGACAAACTTTTGTCAGTTAGAGTTGACAAGGACTGTGATAAAGTAAAAACCCGCATAAAAGAACACATGTTTTGGGGGTTCAGGCTGATTTTGTTCTTATTTATCAGGTTTTTCTGCAAAATCAGCCTGAAAATGTTAGGGTGTTCCTAAAATTGTTTCTAAAAATTAAATACTGCATAGACTACCAACAGATCTGAAACATATAAGCACAAAATTTTAATTAAGTAATGGGTGTAACTAACCTTAACTGCATTAGTCATGGCAATAATATTACATTGGGGGAGGGGTAGCAGTTCTGGTGATGAACAACTCAAAACTCAGGAAAAGTCGAGCAAATTCAGAATGCACCAACTCCTCCTCCCTGTTTCCAACACTGTACCCTAGTACTGTACCTAAGTAGGTTATTCTAATCTAGCTAGCAACCAATTTTTCTAAATACATGAACAATTTTCATTTTTCAGGCTAAATGAATTCTTATGTATAAGGTACTTTTTTGACCAAATTTCAGTAGGACTGTTCTTAGTCCACTTGATCTTTTATGCCAGTTTTCACTGTACTATTTTTCAACTCTCAAACGATTAAACAACATACTTTCAACATTTTTCAGATAAAAAATTAAAGATAATCCATGACATCCTGGTGAAGCACATTCAATTTAGTTATCCAGTAGACATGTTAGTCACCTTCACCTGCAAAAAAGTCTTGCTACCCCAGCCAAACATAAAATCACTAAGAATACACAATATGAAATTCCCGCAAATTTAGCATGTTATATGGTCTGTCCTATTTCTTGGACCAGCAAAGACAATACCAAAGCAGTGTTTTTCAAAACACTTCCTTTAAGTGCAAAATTCTTGGCTCATCAATTATTTGAATTATTATGATTCTCACCTCCACCTTCCATTTCAACTGCAATTGCTTCAGGATGTTTCCTAATCATATCTCTGTTTGCCTCTGAGATACTCAGAACCACTCCATCACAATGCACTTTGGCATTATATTCATCAGCATTTAGTAAAGGTGCCTTCCACCCATCAGCCATATGTTTGATCAGGTTTCCAATATCTCTGCTGGGGGGAGTTTTTTGTGCAGCTGTTATAAGCTTTGCTGAAACAACCACATCTCCTAACTTGACCTTTTTGTTGTTCAAACCACTACAGGCACCAACAGAAAAAATAGCCTTAGGTCTCAGTAGCAAAATGGGATCTTTTGAAATGGACAAAGAACCCCCAGGAACATCAGGACCTTTGGAGCACCTCATCAATGCGATTTTCATTTTCTTTCCTTGATCATCACCCATGCACCCAAAATACACAGGGCCAGTACTGATGTGGTAACTCTTAAAGGGTTTCTTCAGGTAGGTAAAGCAGCTTAAGAACTCACAGTCCTCAACTGTTAATAATAGAATATCAACTGGCCGTTCAACAATTTCCCAGGGACAAGAGATTGCTGGAAGATCCCACAACTCTGGAAGTTTCACACTGAGCTCTGGTGGGCTGCTATTGCCAGTCTGTGCTGATCCATTTTTTGCTGGCATTAATACTGTCCCTGAAAAAGAAGGTTGTTTTTTTTTTTTTTTTTTTTTCCAGGGCTGGAAATCCTTGTATAAAACCGTAGTTTATATAATAAATCCATATTACATGAACATTCAGTCAGGTTGGTAACTTATGGAAGGAAATTCATTACTGCCAAATGAAAGTAATACATGAAGTTGGGTATATGGTCATGGGTTAAAGTTTCTTGTGTGTCACACCTGTCAAACTGGCAAAATCTGACTAACAGGGTCTGTTTGGTCTGCCCCACAGAGAAAAACTCAAAACCCAAAGAATAGAATCACAGGGTTCTCCCTAGTTTTCAGCACAACAGGTAAGGGACCTTTTCAAACCAGTAAAGCACATTTGCAGCTTCAGGCGGCTGGTCATTCTCAACTTTGTCAACGATACACCTTTAGGTTCAGAGGTTGAACAAAACAAAGTAAAATTTTGTTTAAAACCATTATATTTGACTATGCCCTTTCCAAACTGCTTACAACGTAAATTGGTCTCCCTTCGATTTCGGGTGATATCTTTAGCATCACTTACATGGCTTATCAGCGGTGTCAGCTACGAATCGCATCGCTATGAAATCGAATCACATGGAATAGCTGAATTCGTGTTCTAATCGTCTCAAATTCAGAGCTTTTATGCTGTCAAGAGATTTTATTTTCAAGGCTTCTTTTGAACCGTTGTCTGAAACACAAGTAGAATTTCACGATGAAGACTAGCTTTGTCCCCATGTGTTCGTTCTACAGCCGGCAATTGTAGAGCTGTCAAGGTGGTTATTTCTGGCAATCGGCTGCTTTTCCGTCGCTAGTAGGTAAGCTTTATTTTGTTTTCCCCTAAAATTCTTGTAAAGCTTACAAGCCACTCTTCGTGACCTCTTGTTACTGGAGAGAAACGATAGCATTGTTTGCTGCCGTTTCAACGCGAAAACTGAACTACTAAACGACACCACATTTCAACGTGCAGAGAACTGACAAATGTCATGAGATTTGGCAGAAAGCCCACGAAAAATCACTCTTGCTTCGAAATTCGAAAGGTACCAGTCAGTGTTAGCTAACTAAAGCACACGTAGATTTATAATAGTGCACACTGTTGGCTTGTTATTACACTTTCTTTCCAGATTAGCTCACCATAAATGCGTATTTTGTAAGGGTTCTGAGTGTTTGCAGGCGGTAATAAGTGCTCTTACAAGCGGTAAATTTTACCGGTTACCGCCTGATAAGGAGAACCCTGATAGAAGCGGCAAGAAGGAAAGAATCTCAAAGCCTGATGCATTCCACGATACACTGATCATTAAATTATTAAGCTGTGAGCACAAATTGTAACCAACCTAAAAATTGGCATTAAGTAGTTCATTCGGCTTGAGTGAATGGGTAACATTTTACGCGCAATTTTGCTTGTTTCATCGTTCTGTTGTCTCCTAAGCAATTGAATAGTACCCATTAAATTAATTATTCTTATCAACCTTTGTGTTAAAAGTTGAAAGTTGCTCGAAAGACTTGTAAGAGATTACGAGGTATTTTAAATGTAGGTGTCACTTTTTGAGTTTGCTCGAAAGCTTCCAAAAAGTCATGGAAAGATGGTAACCATCCAACACTGCAGAATAATAGACGCTTTCCACAAGCAGTCTAAAAGAAAAATACATGGTAATATCTCGTGTGTAGCAAATCTCCGTATGCAAATTTTTTCTAGCTGCAAAAACTTACTAGTTAACACTATCACTCATAAAAACATGTTTAACTTAATCTTACCTGGTGCGTATGATTCACTGGTATCTAAATGAAATAATTAACAAATATAGTGTTACTAAATTGAACCATTTTCGTTGCCAAAGCAATAACAGAGTTGATTAATTTAATGAAGATATAATAGGACAAATTTCTAAATCCAAACATGGAGCAAAACAGTATGAAAGTGTGCAAGCATGTACCTCTACTCGCCTAACTCTGAACAGTTTCAAAATCAAAATTTATGCAAAAATACATAAATATATTTCTGGGAAGTTTGAGACGTGTTTGACAAATGAATTTCATGTGTTGTAAATTAGCCAAGGGATATACATCAACTCACTTAATAAGTGAGCGCATCAATATGATAAAAATCAATAGTACAGATAAACACATACAGGAACTCTGCAAGCATATGGAAATAGGTATAGCTGAAAGTAACTTAAACAGAAAATAAACTATTGTCCTATATTGATCCCGCTGCCATTGATGCTACAAAATTATAAATAAAGTGGCAATAGAAACAGATTTTCCTTGTGTTTCTACTTTTTCTGAAAAGACAGAAGGAAGGGGGGAGCTTATTCAAAGGAGGTGCTTATTAAAGAGTGGGTGCTTATTCAAGGAATTATGTTAAGTCATCTTGATTTGTGTGTGATATGAGCAGGAATACATGTAGACAGATCAAAATCAGATCTGTTCCTGTATAAAGAAAAGATAGATTGATACAGGAAGCAATACCTGCATTAAAGTGAGTCCAATCTTGGAAAATGACTGAATCATTCAAAATGTTGGCCACAACAGATGCTGCCATCACACAGGCAATTTGTTTCCATTTCTTACTTGAAGACTGCGTTTCATCTAAAAGGTCTTTGATGCCCTTGACTACCACCCATTCTGTCTTAAAATCATGGGCTGCTGCATACACTCCTGAAGAAAAAAAGGGGAAAAAACACTCATGTCTTACCTATATTGAGCTTATTTTTTAGCATCCTTAATATAATTCTTCAATAAAAGCCCACAAACATTTACACTCTAGCTGTTTGTAAACATGCACATCACAAAAAGACGTTAGTACCGAAATCTAGTTTTATTCAACAAGTAATTAAATAAAAATTGTACACTGAGACTGTAAAATTATTTTTCAGGCTTCATCTTGTTTCATAAGTAACTTTTAACATTTCTCAAAAGAAAAACTTTTGTCAGTTGGAGTTGACAAGGACTGTGATACAGTAAAAACCCACATAAAAGAACACATGTTTTGGGGGTTCAGGCTGATTTTGTTCTTATTTATCTGGTTTTTCTGCAAAATCAGCCTGAAAATGTTAGGGTGTTCCTAAAATTGTTTCTAAAAATTAAATACTACATAGACTACCAACAGATCTGAAACATATAAGCACAAAATTTTAATTAAGTAATGGATGTAACTAACCTTAACTGCATTAGTCATGGCAATAATATTACATTGGGGGAGGGGTAGCAGTTCTGGTGATAAACAACTCAAAACTCAGGAAAAGTCGAGCAAATTCAGAATGCACCAACTCCTCCTCCCTGTTTCCAACACTGTACCCTAGTACTGTACCTAAGTAGGTTATTCTAATCTAGCTAGCAGCCAATTTTTTTAAATACATGAACAATTTTCATTTTTCAGGCTAAATGTGTTCTTATGTATAAGGTACTTTTTTGACCAAATTTCAGTAGGACTGTTCTTAGTCCACTTGATCTTTTATGCCAGTTTTCACTGTACTATTTTTCAACTCTCAAACGATTAAACAACATACTTTCAACATTTTTCAGATAAAAAATTAAAGATAATCCATGACATTCTGGTGGAGCACATTCAATTTAGTTATCCAGTAGACATGTTAGTCACCTTCACTTGCAAAAAAGTCTTGCTACCCCAGCCAAACATAAAATCACTAAGAATACACAATATATAATTCCTGCAAATTTAGCATGTTATATGGTCTGTCCTATTTATTGGACCAGCAAAGACAATACCAAAGCAGTGTTTTTCAAAACACTTCCTTTAAGTGCAAAATTCTTGGCTCATCAATTATTTGAATTATTATGATTTTCACCTCCACCTTCCATTTCAACTGCAATTGCTTCAGGATGTTTCCTAATCATATCTCTGTTTGCCTCTGAGATACTCAGAACCACTCCATCACAATGCACTTTGGGATTATATTCATCAGCATTAAGTAAAGGTGCCTTCCACCCATCAGCCACATGTTTGATCAGGTTTCCAATATCTCTGCTGGGGGGAGTTTTGTGTGCAGCTGTTATAAGCTTTGCTGAAACAACCACATCTCCTAACTTGACCTTTTTGTTGTTCAAACCACTACAGGCACCAACAGAAAAAATAGCCTTAGGTCTCAGTAGCAAAATGGGATCTTTTGAAATGGACAAAGAACCCCCAGGAACATCAGGACCTTTGGAGCACCTCATCAATGCGATTTTCATTTTCTTTCCTTGATCATCACCCATGCACCCAAAATACACAAAGCCAGTACTGATGTGGTAACTCTTAAAGGGTTTCTTCAGGTAGGCAAAGCAGCTTAAGAACTCACAGTCCTCAACTGTTAATAATACAATATCAACTGGCAGTTCAACAATTTCCCAGGGACAAAAGACTGTTGGAAGATTGCTCAACTCTGGAAGTTCCACACTGAGCTCTGGTGGGCTGCTATTGCCAGTCTGTGCTGATCCATTTTTTGCTGGCATTAATACTGTCCCTGAAAAAGAAGGTTGTAGTTTTTTTTTCTTTTTTTTTTTTTAAGACATTTGTATGTGACAATTAATTAGCTTACCCAAATGGAAATCAAAAAATAAGAAAGATGAAGAAGAAAAATAGTAAACTATGGATACAGTTGACATATTAAGGGAATAAATATTCACAACTTCAGATATGCATAATTGTGACTCCTGAAAAAAGATCCACAGGAAATTCATTTCATCAGATGATCCAGTATGACTTACATTATTGACTCTACAAAGTTAATTTAAAACTCAGCTTTAACAAAAAATTACCTCTCTCCCATGAACTTTGTTCAGCAACATCAAAGGAATCCTCCTTGTCTCCTTCCTTCCTGGCCATTTTCACAATATTGTCTTGATGCAATTTGTCTGTGATGCAGTCATCATCTTTCAACCACTCTCTCAGAAGCTCTTGGTAGTATTCTTCAAGATCAGCATCCATACAATCGAGTGTAAGATCATCTATGACTTCCTCATAGCAGGTCCCTCCAATACGCAGAAAGGTGTCTTTGATGTTGTTCCAGTAAAATTTAAAAGTTGGATCATCAACTGAAGCATTAGCAGCATGACTGAAAACTCTGTCCCTCAAAAACTTGATGCGAGTGATGTCAGCTTCTGGAGAAGTGTCTGATTGTGGAGGAAGGTTATTACAGCCAGAGGCAGGGAGAGTCAGACCAAAGATATTCCTCAGAAGAAGTAGCAGTAGGGAGATGTCAAAGTTCCCTGATGAAACTGATAATTTGACAACAGAATACAGTTTTCCCCACTGGGAGGTACTCAGGACTCTTTTCTTTCGAAGTGTTTGTAACTTGGCACGGTTTAAGGGATTAGTCAGAACTGCATGAAGGTTTTCTGGTGGACATATCCTGTCAAAGACCTCCCTTAACACAATCGATCCAACTTCAACAAGAAGGCGACACAGGTTGGCATAATTTGAGGTTTCTTTGGTACAAGGATATGATGATGTAACAGACGACATGTCTCCTATGAAAAAATGCTTATAATTATTACAGGCAATTCAATACAACATTGCTTTAGGCAATAGAAAAAATCAATAGCAAGAACAAAAAGCCCTTGGAAATGAATTTAATGCCTTTTTTCCTTGTGTACGATTGTAATAACATTCCTTTACACATGTCCTTTGTACTGAGAAGCTATCCATTGCCTGAACAATTCCATTTCAAACCCATGGACTCCCACAAGGCAGTAACCTTTGCCCAGTACTGTAGAGAATACATGTATTTGTGAATGACCTCTCCATGATAGTCAAGAATTGTTATTCTGTATGCTTCTGTAAGCTACATTCACCTACAACAAGAAGCCACTTGAATCATTCTGTAATTTAATTGCTACTGGAGGAATTTCACTCTGATAGGAATGAGGAAATGAATGAAATAATTTCCAGTTCAGGCTGTTTGAGACAACAGATACACTCTCTTGCAGTTTCTCTGAGTTCACTACGAATGCAGTCAATCAGTTCACACTCTAAATTCCCCTTCTAGAATTTTCTCCTGTTAAAAACCAAAATTCTTTTCAGAAGAATCATTTCATTGCAATTCTTTCATGGAGAATCAAGGTTCTTGAAATAAGACTGAATAGAAGAGAATTCTTGTGTTAAGAATGCAATTCACCTGAATACCTTGAGAAGAATCTCTACTTCAGAAACTCTAGCCACAAGAACTGGGAATTCTTTTCTCAAGAACGAGAATAGCAAGCAAAGAAGTAGGAAAGAATGTTTAGTTGCAAATCTAATGGATAGAATTGCAATTTCAGAAACTCTCGCTATAAGAATCGGAAATTCTTTTCTCAAAAATGAGAATTCTTTCTGGCAGGTAATGAAGCAGAAAGTTCTTCAGGAGAGAATGTTTTACTGCAATTCTTACAAACAGAGAGAGAGATTTCAGTGGCTAATACTGCCTTCCGTTCCAAGGCTAACTTGTACGTTAGGAGGGCATTCAAATCTGGGTACATAGAGAGTGATTCAATACTGTCAGGTGGGTTCTTGTTGCAATAATTTAGTGTCAACAAATCGACAGAAGCTTGTATTAGTTAAATGAGGTCCAAGAAACTGAATCCTGCTTGATCTGACTTAACCTTCCTTGGAAAAATGCTTTTAACAAAGCTATTAGAAGGAAGTTTTCTTCAGGAACTGATTGAACCCTGTTCATTCTCTACTGATTGCAGGACTGACAAATTTAATTTCTGTTGCAGAGCTTGAGAAGGGATCATAGGAAAGGACTAGGGGTTGCAATTGGCATGCTATTAATTCATTGATGTACAACAACTACCTTGTTGCATATTGTAAAAGTAATGAATGGTATGGGGTATGATCAGGGAATGATATATGTAACTAATATACAAAGAATGAGATATGTAGATAAACATTGAAAGTTGTCAATAATACAGTGAATGTTGATATAGTTGTTCATTGATAATTTGATGTATACATCATGTTGTTGTGAATACGCAAGTTAACTGTATTTAATGTGAATTGCATTTTGAAATATAGATAAAAAAAATGGGGTATGATTTAAAAGTGATATGATATTATTAAAAGATACAAAATTAAGATGATAAACAGTGAATGTTTTTGATACAGTGAATGTTGATATACTGTAGTTGTTCACTGATAACTTGATGCATACATTATAAATATGTGAGTTAGTTTTATGTCATGTTGATTGTATGTTAAAAATAAAACCAAATAAAATGAGATTTTTTCCAGTGTAATTTGCTGTGTTAAAAGAAAATCAATCCTTTCAATAACTTAACAAAACCCAGTAAAGGCAAAAGATTCTTCTCAATAGAATATTCAGACCTTAGAAGACCACAAAGACTTTAGCAGCAAGAATGCTTTTGAATGTGATTCTTTACACAAGCAAAGTCAATCTCTTGCGAAGAAAGATCAATCTAAAAAAGAATATTCATTCTTGGGTGAAGGACAAAAACTCTCATAAGGAGACTCAGAAACTGACATTCTTCCCAAACAAATGTTGTGTCTTCAGGGAAAAGTAGTAATTCTTCTGATAAGCTTGCTTAAAAATGAGATTCTGCTTAAATGGAAATCATCTTGGGAGGAGAGCAGTATTTCCTCTCAGAAGAATACCTTATTAACTGGTTCTTGGCAAAATAATTTTGTTCTTGCAGGAAAAACTAGTATTCTTCTCACAAGAATCACACATGTGAGATTTTTCTCATAAAAATTCTTAACCTTGGGAGAAGACCCACAATTCTTCCCTTAAATGGATATCATATTAAGAGGAAAACAGTGTTTCTTTTCAGAAGAATACCCCATTTACTGGTTCTTGGTAAAAGGATTTTGTTCTTGAGGGAAAAAACCTAGCATTCCTCTAACAAGAATCAGACACACACGAGATTTCTCTTACATGAATTCTTAACCTTAGGAGAATTCTTTCTTCAAGAACCAGATTTATTCTCCTTAGAATTATAATTCTCCTCTGGGGACGAAAAATCTAAAATGATAAATTCTTCTCTAAAGAGACATAAATCTTTCAGAAAGAATTTAATTTCTGTTCAAAAGCATTTAACTTAAGCGTCATTTAGAGTGTCAAACTGCTAAGTCTTTCAGACGCATCGTTACCATCAACATTGGACGCCCGGTTCCTATCGGGAACACGCACGTTCTAGCTCGAAGCGATGCGGCCTTACTGCAGCCATGTTTATTTCCCATCAAGGTTAACTCCCTAGCGGTGTTATTGCTCGATTTACGAGATAGGATTTCACATGGTTAGGAAGCGTTTTGGAAGCTGAAACTTTGGTGAGTATTCTGTCCTTGTAGCCAAATTTGGAGAGATGGTAAGGAATAAGTAAACAAACATCAAAAGCAAGCGGATGTAGAGATATCAAGTATAACTGTGAGCACAAATTCGCGAGTGATTCGAAAATGTACGTTCGCCTCCGCTTGATCTCCTCAGCCAGATTAAACAATTTGGCTCTAAAGACACATTTCCCTCGCTATTATTTACAGGAATCAAGTTGAAAAACATATAGTAAATGGATGCCTTACCTTGGCAAGAATCATCAAAAGCAAGCGGATGTAGAGATATCAAGTATAACTGTGAGCACAAATTCGCGAGTGATTCGAAAATGTACGTTCGCCTCCGCTTGATCTCCTCAGCCAGATTAAACAATTTGGCTCTAAAGACACATTTCCCTCGCTATTATTTACAGGAATCAAGTTGAAAAACATATAGTAAATGGATGCCTTACCTTGGCAAGAATCGTCCGCTCAGAAACGTTAGATAAATCTTTAGAGGAAAAAATCAACCACGGGTAAATTCAACTAAGCTAAATGGGTCTTGTAATTCGTTATATGGAAGGGTGTCCTCCATTTTGGGGCAGGGGCATACTGTTGCGCATGTTCTGTAAATTTTTGTTTGATACGAGAAACCGCTGGTATGCGCCTGCGTCGGTTTCCCAAAATACGTCGGAAAAAACAATGGTTCGAGTATTTGAGACAACCTTTCTTCTCATTTCTTCTTCTGTAACTTAGATGGAGGCGGCAAAGTCTTAAAATTAGTGTGTGATGTGTGGAAGGAAGTTATTTTCAAAATGTGAAAGATTGTACAAACAACTTCGAGTCTTATCTTGTGATTGTTTGAGCAATCGATGTAGATGATGTTATTTTTGAAGGATGCAATTGGCCTGTCGAAGAGCACAAACCAATTGGATAGTATACTTTTTTCGTGTCATTGCTACCTCAAGTTATCGGTGATCATTTGAATCACTCGCTTTCCTGTAAGCGTTTTTTAGAGCTTCAACTGTACTGGTAGTGCAGTGTGCTTCCAATATTGGCAAAAATTTAAAGTTTACAGAAGTTTATGTTTTGTTTCAAAAGTTTTTTTTCGACATGAATCACAACCGGCAGGACCGATTACCAAAATAAAAAAGGTCAATGTCGAGTAAAGAAAAGTAAGACAATGCAAATGCTAGAGATATGGTAGCTCCATCCAGTTAGAAATGGAGGAATAATTATGGATTTTATCAGAGTAAGGTAAAGTCTTTTCAATCACTAGTCTCGGAAATATCAGATATGATCAATGATGTGGGGAAATTGTGAATGAAAACAAGTACTAGTTTGGGCTTCAAGTTGTAAGATGAATAGTTAAATAAATCAATTATTACCCAATAAAAATCACATTCATTTATCATTTCAACTACACAACAAAATCTTATACACTCTTTGCAACCTTATTCTCCAACCTATTAAATTACAAGAGTTGTGTGACAATTTGATGGTCTGAAAATACTCTTATACAGGCCAAACAACAAAGAACCAGCAAGGCCAATATTTAACAGAGAGGATAAAAAACAAAATATTTCCAAAAGCCTTTTCTTTTCAGGAATAAGACTAAATGAGGTCAGATTAAACTGTGGAGAGGCTTGCTGATGTCTTTATGAAAATGGATGATTTACATCTATCAGATTTTAGAGAAATGAGACTTAAGTGAAAAGGGGACTCTGATATTGCATATTCTGCAGTAATGGGCATCAGCTTGGATGCCTATTTGTGGAAATTAATAGCTTTCAAGCCAGGGGTTTGGCTGTGCTAATTTTAAGGCAGAAAAATCATAAATCAGTCACTTAAGAAATTTTATAGCTCTCACTAGAAGCTCAAAAACTCTTAAGGAACAAGACAATATTTCATCTAATCACTCCTCATATTATTTTCCCATGAAATTTGGACAAAACTTTCAAAAACTTTATTGGTAATTTTACAGTTGCTAAAAAGGTATGGACACAAGTTGCATATAGCATAAGCTAGTTGAGGCAAGTTGTGTGGAGAGAACAAAAGATTGATAATTTATACCAGTAGTAAGCTTCTGGTACTAATGTCATTCTCTTGAGTGCCAGCTTGCCACAGCAAATGTCACACCTATCCTTTCTGAAAATAGTACCAACCATATGTAGTGGGGTCACTTCACATCTCCCTAAACAGCAGAGAACATAATAGTTAATTCCAATCATTAGTCTCAATTAAGAAATAAAAATTGAAGGACCAAGACTTATCTTGCAAAGTGAAATGCAAGTCAAACTGGTTTGAAGACATTTTAAACCGAAATTCGTTTTTAAATATAACAGAAATACTATAGTTGACATTCTAAAGAAACAAGGAGTTTTAGCCCCTTGAGTAATCATCCATTTGTTGTATCGCTCGTCTCATATTTTAAGAACCAGAGAAAGTTAGATAATTTTAATCTGCGAGTTTTATGGCGCACTACGACTCAAAATTCATTTCGTATGGCAGAAGTATTCCACTGAAATAAACAAGATAGAATGAAGCTGACGCCATCCGTTTCGAAATAACACATGAACAAGAAGAAAACGGCACAAGTTTAAACTCATGATACAAAGCCCACGCATTTTTTTGAGGTAAATGAACTGGTTAGACCGAAAGATAAATAAATAAACAATGAACTGACATTGGTGAGGGATTTGGGGGCCATGTGATCCAGTGATAAACAAGTTCTACCGAAGTTTATCCTCTAGTTAGCATTTCAAGCCCAAAAGGGCAATTAGAAAAATTCTAACCAAAACACAGCAACAAAATAAGATAAAACGGAGATAATCGAGGCAAGACTATAAATGTTGTTAAGACACATGCCTACATACCAAGTACAACAGACTTGGAGAGCAAAAAGGGAGTTACTGGGTCACGGGCGAAGAGTGGGGGATGAAGAAAAGACCGAGGTACGAGTGGTCAGCGGGAAAACAAATTTAATACTTCATATAGAGACATATCAGTTATGGTTGCGGAAAACAATAGTGTTGTAAAGCCGAAATATCAACAGTATACTTCGCTAAATAAAATGTTAAGCAATTTTTCAAAAGTGTTGATGGCACATATATCTTTTACTGCTGTAATAAACAATAGAGGCATCGGAAAAAGCATTGGTGGCATCCGGAAAGGCACTAAGAAGAATTATATTTACGTTTTGTAACTTGCTGCGTGACGAAAAACGAAAACCAGAACCGTGGTCCCCAAATGAATTCTCCCACCTTGCCCTAAAAAATTTTCAAGTTTTCCGCAACTTCCCCTTTTCCTATTCGTAGGTCCGGCCAAGCCTTTATGGTCATTGGCTCCCGTATAGCCACTAACTATGGCTTATAAATACAGGTGTTTAGTGTTAAATTGTAAAACTCCCCGAAGAAGTCTACGACAGTTAAACGAAACGCGTCGAAGAATAAAGAAATTTTTACAGCAACCGTTCGTAGAGTGCTGCTCACCAGTTTAGTTTGAAATGTATTTTTTTTAAATTTGGGTGCGATAGCTGTGGTCAGTTTTTCCATGCAGGTTGTCTGGATGTACCTTTCGCAAAGACGTGGGGGAACAGACACCAACACAACATTTCACCTGCCATTCGCTTCGAAAATTAAGTTTTCATCCCGAGTTCATTTGTTAAATAAAATAACCCCTTTGCTACGAGCGAAATCATTGAGATCGCAACTTCGAACTGAAACTGTCATCGCTTGATGAAACTCCGTTGTAAAATAGTTTTCTTCAGGGGAGAAAAAGCAGAATTAAAATGCACTCGAAACCGTTGACTTCGATTTTGAATTTGTTAAGTTAAGATTTCAAGCCACCACAAGGTCTTATAACCTCTGCTGACCCGGAAATCGGTTACATGCCAAGGTCACGTTAGCAAACTGTCACGAAATACTCAATAGCTTCTGTTTTCGGCCTTTGTTTCGGTAAAAAAATATATAAACTTTTCACAGAACAGACCTTCTTGCTTTATTTGATTTATATATTTGTATTGGTCTGGACACATGCATATGCTGACTGGCTGTGAAAGACATTCATCACAGTTTTTGATTCAGAGTGGTATAATATTTCCCAAAATATTTTAAACACAAATGTTTCCTTAATAAGTTCGTTATTCCCGAATTTCCCACTTTGCAACAATCCCTACAGCAAAACAAAAAGCATAAAAGTCAACTTTATAGCTTGCTTTAGTTTTGTTTTGGATTTTTTTTTTATGATTTTTCCTCTGAAACCAGGAAACCCTAGCCAGGTAACTAGAAATTCTCAGTTTCATTTAGAGCTTGTCCACAACACAACTTCAAACATGCGTGTGCTTATCGCATCCTTGAAAACGTTCCAGACCTCTTCAAAATTGTTGAAAAGCCTATTGAGGATAATAATAATCTTTGAGTTAACTATGACCAATTCACGCCACGAGCGCGAGAAAAAGAGAACCACTCCGCAGGGCTGAATACGCGATGTGGAGTGTTAAAAAATTCCACATTCTCGCGCGTAACGCTTTCTCTAGAGACCTCTAGAAGTGCGGTTTAGCGAAGATAAACATAGTTATCTTTGGTTAACTCAGAGAACTTGTAGAAATACCTCCAGCCTGCATAACAGGCTGGAGGTATTTCTCCATTCCTCGTCTCGCGCTTCGCACTCGTTTCGTGCTTCGAGCAAATGCCGTGTTCGCCTTGCTTGGCTCATAAAGTGGCTGTTATGCAGGCTAAAATACCTCTTCACATTTATAAGATAAGGTGTCATTGATTTGTTAGAGCGGGAAGAGACATTTCTAACGCGCAAATAGTCACGAGCTGAAAGGTAACTGACTGATTTGTAACAAGGACTCACCCTGACAAACAAGAAATTATCTCACTTTCCGAAAAGGAACGCTCTTTTAAACATAAACAAACTTCAAAAATAAGTAAAAGAAGCAAAACAATGAACAAAATATATTTTCTCTTGACTTAGTTATTCCGGCGAGAACAAATGGTGAATGATTCACTCCTGGAAGCAAGCCTCTGAGGAGAAGTGAGAACACCGTTTAGGCAAAACTCTACACTTTGTGTACTTTACTAGCCTGTTCACAGACTCTCTTCATGTTAAAAAAAAAGTGCGTTCCGCCCTCTCTCGCGAGCAATCGCTTACCTTGTGCGCGCACCAAATTCCCAAAACAGAAAAACGTCTGTGAGCAGGGTAGTACTTTCTGTTTCTACATATTTTGCCCACGGAGCTGGCAAGTACAATTGTTGACGGCTTTTTTCAGCAGGTCAACGTAGAGCGCTTTGCGGCGAACAGGCTTGGGAGGTACTTCTAATTCTAGTTGCTGACAAATGTTTTGAAGCATTCTAAGTTTAAGTCGCTCCAGAGATCCTCCCTTGGCCATGGCACAGATATCGTACTGATCGTAAGTGATGGGGTGCTGTAGCGTGATGGATAGGATTGTTGCTCTCGCCATGGTAAAGTTTTCCTCTTCTACTACAGCTTGGATTTCAGCATCGTCGGATGTTTGCCGTCGGACCTTCGCTGCAAGGCGTGAGAAATATGAAGTGCACTGCTGCGGGGTAAGAAACTCGGATACTTTGAACAAGCGAACACCATCAGGTCCTTGTGCACGTCTCATTTCACGAGATACGATATCACTGTCCAGTTTTCTGCCGCTGGTTTGACCAATTGTAAACTTCGCATTTAGATAATCCCTCTGGTTTTGGTTAAAGCGATATGCTATTTTGCTCGGCTTTAGCGCCCATCCTTCTTTTACATCTATTTCGCCGGATGTAGCCTCTCTTGTATCCCTAAAAGACGCAAACAAAATAACTTGACTGGTCGTGCCCTCCTCCAACCTGGACTTGTAGCCTAGTTTGGAAAGTTCTAACAAAGGCCGTTTCTCTGGAGACTTGGTGCATTTCTCTAAAGATAGGTGTTTTTCGAGAGAAGACAGTCTCTGAAGACCTTAACACACCCATCCTGAGGGCAGGTAAACACGGATGAAGATTCATTTGTATGGTCAGTGGGATCATGAACCTGCTCCACTTCCGTCTCTTGCTTCTTCCTTGCCTGAGTCGGTTTTGGGCTAAGGGGTCTAAAGTCTCCAGAAGAAAACTCAGATGAAAGCCAACCAATGCCATGCTCTGAAGTAGATAACACATAAAGAAACAAGATTTACATAAACAGCACTGTTCACCTACTTCAATACTTCACTCTGCACAGCCTGTGAAGAGTGCCCCTTTGGTCCACTTTACTGCGCGAACAAATGAAACGTTTGCTTTTTACATCTTATGACGACATGTCCTTCAGAACCGCCATATTCTGCAATGTTCGTTTTAAAAATTTTGTAGAACAAATCAAAGGCCATAAATTTATAAGGGGCTAAGGGGCTTAAGTCTTTTACAAAGCAAAACCCCACGGGGAGGCAGACACCCGCTCCTCCTACGTACCAGGGTGGGAAATGGATGCTTTTCATGCGTCTGAAGGCTATAACAAACAATAAACGTACACCCTTTTACTCAAACTATAAAAAATATATATTTGCGCGATGACATAATTCTAAAAAAGGATGAAATTGTGAATTTTCACTACACTAACCTTCTGATGTTGTTTACAATGGGATCTCTTTTCCCTTTCCCATACCATAAGCGCGCCAAGCTACGAGAATTTCGTCTTTAAACTCGAAACTGTTTAATTTGTTGATACCAATAATCTTTCTGTTGTCATCTACTATTGCTTCCTCCTCAACACTTTGCATGACAGCAACTCAAACTCCTTCTATCACCCCATGCGAAAGAAGAGCACTCTTCAGTTGTTCGGCATTGGTCACGTCATTTCCTTCGTTTATGAAAGTCCTGACGTGATTCTTGCAGGTTGCAGCGAGCCTGTCTGCGGCACCTTTTCCACCCTGTGGGTCAGAAAATTCAATGCGCTTGATTTCGATGCCGGTGGAGGAGGATATCACTGGGCATGAGAGTACGGTGGACGACGAATGATAACATCCTGCGTTATCTTGGCGAAAGAATGTCTTGTTAATCTCACTGTGCTCCAGCTTGATGGTATTCAGGACATCCTGCATGATTTTAACCACTGCAGCACTGCCTTGATTGCACGACTCTACTATGTACAGAAAGCCCTGCCACTGGAGTACCCCGCTCACACGACAGTGGACGACAGAAACGTGCCAGGAGATGCCTCGCTTACCAAACCAGTCGGTTTGGGACTCTCTGTATTTTTCTGGCAGGAACTTCATGGCCCAGTCGTTAATTATCAAGACAGTGTTGTCGTCAAGTTTCTCCAGTGCATCTATTCTCGCTTGGTCTTGGTTAGCTGATCTAAGGATGTGGCATTTCCAGGACATTATGGCCAGCTGGGCTGTCTGGAATATAAATAGCGCTTCGTCTTTCGTGTCCTGAGTCGGAAAGGTCGTCTCGCCAAGGACCCGTTCAATCTTTGCCGAAGTTTCCTAAAGACCTTGACAACGGTCACAAAGATCAGTGTGTTGGTGACTGTATTGTTGCTGGTAATCTGCATCACCACTGTTGCTAAGAGCAAACAACACACAATGGTCTGCTACGTTAGAGGGGCTAGTGACATGAACCTGTTGACAAAAAAAAGTTGAGATTACTGTTTAACTGTGCTTATACTTCAATATAATAGTCAATCAAATTATTTTTTAATCTAACAAATATTATTAACGTAAGGGGGCGAATAACTTTTAACCTTAACCCTTAGAAAAGACCACTATCCTCGTGTGCGCATTGTTAATCTCGAGAATTTCTGTAAGCTAGTTACACGTGCACCATTTAGAGAAGAAAAAGAGTACAAAAAATATTTTTTTTACGGAATGATTTTGTTGATGAGGTAAAATAAGTACTTATTTTTAGTTTTATTCAAGCTGTCTTTCTGGAAGCAGAATTCACATTACCTTATAGCCCCCCTTCAAATACTGCTTGCTTGTCATAAGAGCTTGCACAACTGTAGTCTCCCTCTCCTTGCCGGAACCTAATTCCCCTATTCGGCGTACGAGGGCCACGAGATCATCAAATGGGCGAGCACCTTCAGCTGCAAAATAATCTAAGCCCTGCAGTGATTTTTTTTTTTTGATTTTTACAGAGGCACCGCATTCAGAGAGTACCCGTCTCATAGTAGTTTCGCTGAATGGTTTGAAGTTGGTCTCCAAACAGTACTGAGTGTACTGTTGTATCACTCGCTCGGGTATCATCATACGGATTACGTTAGGTACTTGAATAACCTCACCAGACGTAAGCTTGAAATGTTTTTGCCCAAATGGAAGGTCCTGAACAAGGTGCGGGCTCGTGATGAAACCAAGAAAGTGGTCAGGCTGCCTCAAGTCTACTCGTATTCGTGTGGTAGGCTGTTGTGGAACTTGAGCGCCTCGGCCAAACTGTGATCGATGAAGATTAGCCATGGAGTATCGGTATCTCGTCAACCCCGGGATATAACGGGAAATGTCGTTGAAAGTTCCAACCCCTGCCATAATCGAAAGCACTTGTCTACGGGTATCCCAGCTGGTTGCATTCTGGTACGCTTCTGCTAGGGCCTCTAAATACAAATGCTCTGAATGTGACAACTCGCTTACACCTAGGGCTTTGTTCATAGCTGTAGAAGAGGCTAAAAGTCGCCAGAGTTCACCAGCATTATCAGGGGTGACGCTCTTTAGCACATTTGCTACTATTTCTGTTGCTCTCCTTGTCTGACGTTGTCTTGTTCGCTCAGAGGAATCACTCCAAGAAAGCTATGGCTTTCCAAGCGGTTCAAGCTACCAGGAACTCACTCAGCTTTTCGCGCGGCTCAGGTAAGATCACAGGTGTGGGCTCGTCACTCTGAGTGGAAGCTGTGCTTATTGTGTCTGGTGACAGAAAAGTGTCATCAGCGATTGTAAGACGTCCAAGGCTTTCTGCGAACTCTTCAACAGATTGACCGGTATCACTTTGTCCTGGAGATGAGTTTGAGCTGCTCTGTAACATACAAAAAAGACGTTTAGACATCAATGTTACTTCAATATTCTTGTTTATTTTGTCACTAGGCATTAGTTTTTTAGTATAGTTCGAAACTTAAGTTATACATCATTTTAAAAAAGAAAATATGAATTTACGTGCATACCGCTATCATTATCAATACTTCCGCTCCGGCCAGACCGAAAGGAATTTAAAGAAACGAACAGTGACCTATTCGTCTTAAATCATTTTCAGAGTCATTTTCAAAGTTTACAGTTATTCACAGTTACCCAGCCCTTTCGGAATTTCGACATTTGTTATGTTGGAATAACTGTCTGTATCCGAGGTTACCGTTTACTTACTTACATTTGCTTCTGAAGTCTCTAGTTCTACGCATGGAGCAACTTCAATCATTGGTGCGGGTGTCACTTTCTGTTGTTGGTTTGTCACCGCGAAATGTTGCTTACATATTCTGCAAAGAGCTGTGGCAAAAATAAATGTTAACCTTGTTAAAAGGCCATCGCCGATTTCTTTACTATTCTTCAAAGCCAAGAGCAAGTCTACATACTAGCCAACTAGAATATCTTTATCTTTTCTTTTTTGGGGGGAGGGGAACAGGAGAATAAAAGGTATCGTAACGCTTGCGCATATGTTGCTTTACGCCCTCGCGCGTTTAAAATTAAAGCGTACACTTTAGCTACAAATGTGTTACGATAAACTTACGCGATCCAACTTGAATAAGTATTCCTTCAGTGTTTAAAATAAATGTACATAGAACGCTGATCCGATCGCCTTTGACCAAGGCTGTTTTGTGAGCAGCTATTTCTAGTGGAATGCTACACTTCACTTTTGAGGATCTCCTGCGTATACCAAATTCCGCTCTGTGGCGAGGGCATATTGTCAAAGACAAGTGGGAATCTTCCACTGCAAATACCCCTAAACAAAGGTAAAGGTAAAATTATCCATTGCATACATCACGAGCGAGTTGAGAGGCTCGTGCGCTATGAGATCTCGAGGTTGAGTTTTCATAGAAAAGTCTTTAAAGCCTGTGTATCAGTGACAGCTGTGTGTGTTGGTGTGTGCGTGGGTGGCGGAGCGGGGGGGGGGTTGGGGGTGCGGAATAAAGATCTTTTTTGCTATCGCAAGCGTTAATATTAGGTTTGCAAAATATTAACGCCGCGGATAAAAGCCTGCGATTTTTAAAGAAATGAACTCGTTTGCTTATTGTTCTTGCAAGCAGGATACAAAAGAGCGGTGGGGACAATAATTTTTTCAAATGGAAGGGGACATTTTGGTTCGACCGACCGAAATAACCTGACCGGTCAAAGTGGACCAGCTTCAAAGGCGTTCCCAAATATTCTGGTAGGACCGAACCGAAACGGTCCATTCCATTTGATTTCTAACCGAAACTTCCGGAATTTTGGGCTGAATGGAAAGCACCCGAAGATTTTCTAAGAATAACATGACCATAGTGAGGTCTGTGATAAAGAGATGATGGAAATGTACACCACTATTAGCCGTTATGTAAGACGGTAAGACAGTACATAAGATTTACCTGCTCTTGCTAACAGCAGTTTCCATTCAGTGTCAAGTGCTGTATCTGCTTTTAATCCATACAGCTCGCAGTGCCTCGATATGTCCCTTGCACAATTTCTTAAAGCGAGAACTTCAACTTGGCCTGGATAATCGCTGCTTAAACCACAGGGTGTAGCGTCGTGTAATAAAACAGAAAAACTACATGAGTGAAACGTTACCGAAGCCATGACAAAAAACAAAGCTCTCCCAACAAACGAGACAAACTCCTCTAACGCTTTTTCAGCATTTCGTAATACTAGACGGGAATAATTCAATTAAAAATAAAATCGTAGAGGCACGTGCAATAGTAAGTGGCGAGACAGTTCGTGACAATATATAAATTTTATTCCAGGAGCATTTGACCTGGAAATGTCACATTGATATTGTTCCTTGAGTCGAATATTTCTACATTGATGATCTATAAACAGACGTACGGTTGTACATTTTTTCATTGGGACAGCTGTAATTGCTTCTTTGTCTGTTTAAAATGTGTACGAAGTATAGTACGTATCGTCGTATGTGACAAGCTAGCTTGACCAATCTCTGCACGTTTGCTAAATTATGTGTCATATGATCTTGTTATCCCGTCTAGTATCTGATTTGTTCGCTCAATAAGAGTAATACTCACTTTGTTAACTGTGTGGTTTGAGCAGTGGTTAATTTTCATCATTGTATGTTATTTTCGGACCAAAACATAATCGGGTTTCATTATTACAGAAGCGTCTGATAATGAGTAATAAGCGCAGCGTGAGAAGTGTTTAGATAGCTGAAGCGCTGAAGTTGCTGGACACATTTTGGTCAAAATCAGTTATGGATGAGTTGCCACTTCACAGAACAAACAGATTGAGAGATGGATTTAACTTCTTTCACAACAAGCAATGGTAAGTTGTTCGTTCAATAAAACTTTGCGTTAAAAATATGAATTCATTCAGCGGGCCGTCTAATTTGCATAAAAATTATTTACTCAGATACTCAAATTGCTTACTTTAACTATATTGGATTTCCAGAGCTAAAACTTTCCAGTAATTTAGTTCAATAGCCAAGATTTTATTCTATATGGGTTTTGCCAGGAAGCAGCATATACCAGTGGCCTTTTACAACAGTTAAAATTCGCCTTCATTTATTAACATTTCCAGAGATACAAATTTGACGTTTTTAAACTTGTCGATTGTAAATGTTAAAAACTTATTTCTTCAAATTTTGTTAAAAACTTATTTCTTCAAATTTTCTTTTAGGGCTTTAAAGATTAAGAACGAAATAATACTCGGCTGAGGTTTCGATGTTAGGGATTGTTTCTTATGCGTTCACCGTTTTCTCGAAGTTGCAGTCGGATTCTGTTGTTTTTAAGCGCGAAAAAACAGCAGTAAATCGATTTTTCAAACGTTTTGTTATTTCTCCCGTGCAATGAATCGCTTGCACCCAAAACTGTTTTTTCTTGAATTAGGTCACTAAAAGGGATGTTTTGGCAAAAGAAAAAAATTCAATTTTTTTACGAGTTTCTTGTGATTTTCGATTTTCTCGGAAAATGGCTCTTAAAAGAAGTAAAGAAAAGAATGAAAGCTAACATTGAGGCACTGCTGAAGTCTGCTGACCAATTTGCAGAAGAGGCAGAGTCGAGTGGGAAAGTAACTCTCACTTCTAAGTCAAATGCAATGAGACGAAGCGCTAAAGAGAAAGAAGGAGAGTTGAAGTCCATCGAGGAGGCAATAGACAAGAAACTTGAAGCTCTAAAAAAACTAGTTCTAGTATCATGAAATAGTTATTTCACACACCAATGGAAAAAACCCAAGGACTTTGTTGAAAAAGTGTACTGTAAAAAATTGTTTTGAGAACTGAGGTACTTGCTTTATGGTAGAAATTTAGTATACTGCCATTGTTTGGTTGTGTCACTGTAAGTTAAGAACTAAACAGCTGAAACTGAATTTTTTTTAATTCATTGTTTTCATAATTAAGACAGTTATTTATTCTCGGGCCATGAAGAATCTCACTGTTACCTTGAGTCTGGAAAATAAAAAAAATGGTCTGGAAAAAGTCTTGAATTCTGTCCACAAAAAAGTGTACGAACCCTGTAGAGCTCGAGGCATTTCCTTTAGCCTTCTTACAAAACTTCAACCATGTTCCTCTCCTTTCCGCTTTCTAAAGTCTTCCAAGGATAATTGTCGAGATTTTGGCTTATCCACTTTTTCAATGAGCTCTTTACCACAAGAATAACAGAAGTTGGCGGCGCTGGAAAGAACCTCGGCAGCGCAATGGGTACAAAACATCTTAACTTGGTCCGGTCGTCACAGTATCGCCATTCCCGCCATTTTAGACATTGAATTGCCAGTGCCAGTCTCTCCCGATTCCTGCGCGCGCAGAGATTCTTAGTTTCTGTTTGCAGCAACTTTTACTTGTTTGCTAAGGATGGGCCGATACGGCTTTTTGGAATCGATACGATACCGAGTACGATATTTCCTTTTTTCTTCGATACCCATGTCGATACTGATACTGTGATGTCATTGAAATAAATATAAGTCACGTGATCTAATTGACTAAATTAAGGCACCCTCGCACGGTTTCCGGTTCAGTTCTCTATAGTAGCATCAAAAAGACAGCCAAACAAGTCAAAAATTTCAATTTATTGGGACACATTTTTAATTTTCTTGAGGAAATGAAGAAGACCGCAATG
Organism: Pocillopora meandrina; assembly: GCA_942486045.1. Taxonomy (NCBI): domain Eukaryota; kingdom Metazoa; phylum Cnidaria; class Anthozoa; order Scleractinia; family Pocilloporidae; genus Pocillopora; species Pocillopora meandrina. The sequence goes on from CALNXJ010000156.1 coordinate 80,835, forward strand.
GTAGAATCTTTAAGCAATCTGCAGGTGCACAATGAAATGTTACCAGTTACTGCACGGGTGACTTTTAATGACCAAACACGGGTGCCCGACTTATTATGGATCTTGCGCTTTAATACTCGATACATCAGAGCCTCCCTGGTATACAGGACCATACAGAAGGGCCATATTTACTATTCGACGAGTAAACATAGGGACTTGATACATATTACTAGACCTCAAGTGAAAATCAATATCGTTAAAAAATAATATCGGGTAACTAACGTCTACTTTACTTTCAGTCAGCCAAGTTAAAAAAAAAGAGCTTGGATAGCAGCAGGTAAAGAAAAATTTCAGATACTTTTGTTTAAAAACAAGAACATGTTCACATTCTTTGGCTTCAGCCGATTACGCCTCATGGAGACTAGCTCCCCTGCTTTAGAGAACACCCTTTCGGCGGGAACAGATGTACCAGGGATGCAAAGATACTTCTTCGCAATTTTTGCGATAAGTTCATAGTATCGCTCATTCTCCTTCCACCACAGTAAGGGATCTTGGAGTCTTGCCAGCACTGGTTCTTCAAAATACTTTCTGGCTTCCAGTGTTGCATTGCTGGTTGAGGTTCTTTGTGATGTTAATTGCTTGACCACTGTGTCGAAGAGATCCCACAGCCCAGCTGCTTCAGTTGTATTACTGGGCTGCCTATCTTCATTGGAATCATTAGTCTGGATATGCCCTGACATCTCCTGAACAACCCACTGCTCTGCCTGTCTCACGGCTGCCGAGTCATTGAACGCCAATTTCTTCATTCGGGGATCCAGTAAGGTCGACATCGCCAGCATGCGAGCGCTTTCGATATTTGTGAAGCGGCGTCTCATCTGGTAACTAAGGTTGGAAATCAGGGGTGTGTCCTTTTCTGTAATCGCACCAGTCAAACGCTGTAGTGATTTCGCCAGAGGTGTCACCTTAGAAATGGAGACATGCTTGTCCGCAGACATCTCTTCGGTTGTTGCCTCAAAGGGTTTTAAAAACGGCCATGGCAGCTTTCAGCAGGCTCACATCAGAAGATGAAAGACACATTGCATTACGACCAGAGAGACAAAGTGCTGTGGTAATGGCTTGATGTTGCTCCGTGATGAGTTCAAACATGAAGTAAGTTGAGTTCCATCTGGTTTCCACTTCTTGGATGAATTTGTTCTCAGGAATTCCCAGCTGCAGTTCGTATCTCCTTCAGCTTTTCCGAGGCCTTAACGCTGTGGTGGAAAAAGCTCACAATGTCCCTGCAGCTCTTTCTAAGCTGATGGATCTTTGTGTCAGCCTTAATTGCCTCAGAAATCACTAGATTCAGGGTGTGTGCAAAGCAAGGGACATGTGTCCAACCAGTGTGTCTGACGGCGGCAACAACGTTGGCAGCATTGTAACCATCGCAACAACTTTTCGGGAAATTCCCCATTCTTCCGCAAGTTTTTGGAATGACGCCGCAATGTTCTCAGCCGTGTGGTCTTTTTTGAACCCAAACGTCTCTAGAACCAGGGACTTGAGTTCCCATGTGGAAGTAACAAAGTGGCAGGTGATGGTAAGATAACTTTCCGTTTTTCTTGATCAGGTAGGTTCAGCATACTTGATCAGGTGTGTCCAGCAACTTCATATCAGGTAGCAAACTTTTCATTATGTGTCTTCTGGAGGGCGGCTGGTACCGAGAATTAAGCCAACGCACCAGCGACTAAAATCCGGTGTCCTCTACAATGGTTGCTGGTTGCATGTCTATTGCAATCATTCTTATAAGGGCCTAATCAATGTTCTTGCTTCGCGCGCATGTCGGCGAATACTTTTGCCAAGTTTGTGCCGTCTCCGATATGGTACGCTGCCGCAGGTTGTCAGCGGTCTTACGCCTCTAGGATGCTTTTTCTTCCTCCTCTCTCCTCTGGTTTTCAGCTTCCTTGTGCTGAGCCGGGTGTTTTAATTTCAAATGCTATAAAAGAAAATATGAATAATCTTCAATTTATGATAAAATGTTAAAAAGCCCTTCAAACTTCAGTGGACAATACCTTTAATAGATTTGACGTGTTGTTTGCATGCTTCACAACATCAGAGCAGATAGTGCTTTGTGAGGTTCCCACAACTTCGGTAGACCTTGTAAAGAAAGGCCACACAGCACTCCTCAGGCGCTTTCCTGTATCAAAGTTTCCTAACGAAGAAGCGTTTGCCTCGAGGTCACTGTTAGCAAAAATTGCATTTCAGTTGTGAATCGCTTTCGGGATAGACTTGGTTGTCTACAACAACTACAACCATAGTATGTACTAAAATATATTGGAGACTTACGGCGCTTCCATTGGCACTTGAGAATTAGAAGTGACCTCTGAAATGTCTGACATACTTCCCAGAAACAGTTATGGACATGTAAGTCAAGCTTAGGAAACGGAAGCAAGATTAAGGGCGTATTTAAATCGCAACGCACTGACTTTGATCAGTTCACTCTTACAGCGCTCACATTGTCATTCGCTGTCGTTGCTGCGATTCGTAGAGTGCCAGCAAATTAACGTTCTCACGATTCACCAAAAATTATCGTTTCCATAGCAATATAGACGAAGTAATGTTCAGGTGCGATTTTCCTGTCGGAAATCATACTAGACAGACTTTGCTGTCGTCTCATGCTTATCTATCATTGTTATTTTTTTTTTCTTTAAGTCAGTAACTTTTCTCAGCGCTTTTCTCGCTCGAGGTTTTTCTTTAGTAAGCAAGTATAGTAGTTTGCAACTCATTTTTGTTACTCCAGATATGTCCTTGTAATGCCTGGATGGTTGTGAGTTGTGATTTTGTCATCGCCCAGAATGCTATTGTCTTTCGCGACATGTACTTGCAGTGCCCATTTAATCAGCGGGCAGCATAAAAATTTGCATATCCTGAACTAGTCGGTTGTGATTGGTCAGCAGGTAAAGCTTTTGGAATACATGAGTCTCTTTGCAGATTTCAGCTGCTGTCAATCAAACGGTTGGATGCGTAAAGTAAATCCCAAGGTGACATAAAGTGAACAATAGCAATAATTAACAATAGCCGCGCTCTTAACAAGGCGTTTAGCAAATTCGTTTGCAGCGAATTCTTATATGGACTGACAGACTCCCGTTGGTCAAAATGTTATCGGAATTATAAAAATTAGTATCATGAAAATAGAAAATAGAAAAAAGAAAAATTTAGAAAAAAAGTATCGTGAAGAATCTACTTCGTTAAAATCGCTTCAATCGGTAGAGAAAAATATGAGCGATGCTTCCGACAACCGGCTTGTGAGTGCGATGATCGTCGAGATAGAACTAGAGTCTATCTTGCGACAATAATAGGAGTGTGGTTTCTATATGATAGTAACGATTGCTGAATATTTCTGCGGCGATCTCAGCGATCATATCTTAAAAGCTTTTACAGTTTTTTAAGCATTGTCTAGTTACCACCTCAATTTCAATACTAATTAGGCAGCGTGTGCGCGATTGTTTGCGGAGGCGGAGCTTAACATACCTTGATATTCTCGCGGGAAGTTTAAAATAGGTCACTTGTATTCTCGTGGGGGTCTCCAAAGGACAAATTTGGATAGAACACTACGATGCTTAGCAAACGTTTTCGAAATTCGCGTTTTGCGACTACTTCCAAAGTTTGGAATCTCTTGAAAATTTCTATGACGCTTTCTAGAATGTCAAATAAAAATAACCATATGGTAAAAGAGAAATCTAGCAATTGAGTGAAGATAAATTACGCCTGAAAGTGCGCTGAGATCGACTTCTCATACAAACAGGATGCTAACATAGTCAATTTTCAAGGCAAATTTGCGACCTCTTCTGAAAGCGCAAGAACAAAGTGAGAATGATACACTATTCAATTGAACTTTCTTCTTTAAAAGCCATATGGTAAAAGTAGCATTTGAAAAGTAGTTTATCCGTAAACGAAGAGAACGTAAGCCTTCCTCGACATTTTCAGCCCTTTTCCTTTATTGTTTGACAATCATTTTCTAATTAGCTTTTAAATTTAGCGCCAGCGTCTCAATGAAAGTCCCGGATATGTCGCTGAATTCTGGGCGATGTTGCTGTTGTGTTGAGTGACTTTACATTTACAGTTTATAAAGTCGGGTCTGTTGCTCCAGTATCATTCTTGTCCTATGCACGTGCAGCAGCCAGTATCCTATTTGACAGTGAAATGTTGCACTAGTGAATGGAAGAAACCGCCACTTTGACCGGTACACTGCGGCAATCCTACACTGCACACGATTGGGCACATGCACGATTTCGAGCCCGGAATCTTTTGGGCTACTCGTCAGCGGTTAGTCGCATGAGATTAAAGCGCGGGTAGGTCACGTGCAGTATCGAAAGAATCGATACTCTTCGCTAGTATCGATATTTTTCGATCGACCTCGGCATCGCTGGTATCGAATATTTGGTATCGGCCCATCCTTATTGTTTGCAGCAACTTTTAGTTATTTGCAGCAACTTTTACTTAATTGCAGCAACTTTTATTTGTTTGAAGCAATAACATTTATTTGTTTGAAGCAATAACATTTATTTGTTTGCAGCAGTATTTATTAATTTGCCGTAATGTTTGCTTTTATTTGTCGGAACGTTTGTTAATTTGCAGCAACATTTTATTAATTTTACATAATGTTTTATTCTTTTTGCATCATTATATATTTGTTTACATCTACATATATTTGTTTGCACCAATATACATTTGTTTGCAGCTGTCCGCTGTCTATCAACTATTGCACTCAGAAGTTGAACTGACAATTCTTTGTCAGGTCAGTCTCGGTTTGTGTCAATTTTGGGTTAATTCCATGGCAACATATTGTGGTACCACCTATAATTTCAAGACATAATTGGTATGGGAGACAATAATCTGGTTAGTGCTAGCATACCCTGATGCAAAGATCTGATTGGTATGCAATATGAGATACATACCGGGTACCCTTATATGGGAATCTGATTGGTGTGAGGCGGCAAAATTTACATAAAAAAATTGATTTTCAGAATTAGACCTAGGGTTAAAAATGTTACGGGGAAAATTTACTGTGTGTTATTCGGAACAAATTTATTCGTAAACTTTCACATTTAACCATTTCAAGTCCTTTCATTTTAAAAAAAGTCAAAAAATGCATAAAAACCACAGTAGCTTTTGAATAGATTTTTGTTGTTACTCGCTTTCATCATATACACCTGCTTGTCGGCACTTTTGTTTTTTATTACATGGTTTTTTTTAGGTAAATATAAGTGTTAATGGTCTTTCTGGAAACATTGGTTTTCATGGTAGATAGCAGCTGAGTTTAAACGCGTAGATTTAATTTCTTTTCATGCGATGGTTTCCAAACCAATCTTGCGCAAATAAGCAGAAACTTTTAATTGCTTTTCCGTTTTCTATTTCCTAAGCTGCGCTGCTGCAATTAAGATAGGTATTGTTTTCTATACCAGAGCTGTAAATTCGCACCTAGGTTTCCTACTTTAATGGCCTAAAGTTTATTGCATCCGTCTTTTTAATTTTGAGATTCTTTCCGTCGTGGAAACAGATGGAATATTTAAGTAGTTTTTGTTTAGCTTCAAAGAGACTTTTTTCCGCTCCTTTGTGTCCTTATCCAAATATTGCGATTCGTGTAACAATAGCACTTCGCACCAGTTACTTCTTAAGCAAGTACCTTGTACAGCTTTGATGATTACAAACTAGAGTATGCTAGAGGTCATGTCGCTCGTTGGCCTAACCTAGAATAAAAGTACTGTGGAACCAAAGATTGTCTTATCCTTGACGTCCGTATAAGCTCGCTCGAAGCAGGTCTCCGTGTACCAGGAAATCGTGACGAGTTTCCGTTCTCGCTGCCAAGTCGTCTCTACAGAGTTATTTCCCCCAGTTGTTATAGTGCCGTCCGCGAAGAGTCAGTCCTCCAGTTTGGGGTGAGAAAAAATTATCGTCACAGTGGTGGTTACGCCGGGCACTTCTTGGAGCTTCCAGGACGTTATCAAGGTCAAAGAAGACGCCAAATCCAGTTTCACGCCAGCCGATGTAATCCCTTGAGCGCCGACAAGAAAAGAACCGCTCAAGTTACGTGAGTACCAGAAATTTCCTTTGTCTCTTTATGAAGTCCGTGAAGAGAGTTTTTACGAAAAGTTTGCCGCGTTATAACTTAAGAAGCAGAAAATCAGCCGTTCCCGTTGCCAGAAATAGTACGCCAAAAGTAAACAGAGAAGTGCAGGCTTCTTTGTCTGAAGAAGAAAATTGTATTTTGTCATTTGAATTACCATTCCACCCAAGTTCCTTGCCGCCCACGGCACACGTCACCGGTTCCAGCGAAGAAATAGAACCTATTCAGTCCAACGGCCTTCCGAGATTTTCCACCGCATTTTCTGAACAGAATCCAGCCAACAGAACGAATACCGAAGCGATCGATATTAGTATTGATCCGTGTGAAGGCCCATCCATTGTTCAGCAAAGTTTACCAGAGCCAACGACCTCCTTTGTTCCGCGTCAAGAGAGCGACGCAAGTCCATCCGAAGATTTCATCCCAAACCAGTCCAGTCAGTCACATCACTGTCCCCGAACCGATTTAGAAGTTGAGGAAACCAGCGATTCCGAGGTCGACGAATCCCTAGAAAGAAGATTTTTGCAGATAATTAATTCACCAGAGCATTTTAACGCTTTGGTGCGAAAAAGCATAAATTACACAGAACCAAAACAAACAGCACCACAAAGAAGATTTCGCATCGAGTCAAGTTCTAGCGAAGGAAGCGAAGAGGAAGGAAACGAAGATAATACAGCAAATAGTGAAGACGAACAAGAAGAAAATTTAGAATCCTGCGAAGACATAAACAGCGAGACTGAACAACGACACTTCGCAACGATGGAAGCTGAATTACTGAGAGAAATGCAGGACGAAATAAAAGTGCTACGAGCCCAATTAAATCTACAGTCTCAAGCGCAACAACGAACAGCCAGCGCATTGGCACAAACACCCCTACCAGAGGTTTCAAGCACACACAGACCACCCCCATTTCATGGCTATGATACTGAAGATATTAACCGATGGTTAGACAAGATAGAAAATTACCTGAAACTTCGTCGAATTGACTTAGCCAGCCCCACAGCTTTGGCAGAGTTGGTCATGAACCTTGCTGGCCCAGCCGAGGATTACTATTATTCTCTGACTCCTGAAGAGAGAGCTAGCTTCGCAGGCCTGCGTGATTCCTTGAGGGATCGTTTTGCTAATGACAATCAGAGCTGGATAATTTGGCAGGCTGTTTCCACTCGTCAGCAAGGCGCCATGGAATCCTTAGACACATACCTAACTGATTTAACGAACAAGTTTCGTCGGCTTAAAATAGCAGATGCCGATAAGATGCGTTACTTCGTCCAAGGATTGAGACCAGAAATACGCGAGACTGTGCTTTTGAAACAGCCCAGAACATTCCGCGAAGCTGAAGAAATGGCCAGGTTGGCGTGTGCGGTCAAAACGACCATGAACAATGCTCCTGATGGCAATATGACAGCCCAGATACATAATTTGTCACGTTCCATGGACGTCCCCAACAGCGCCATATTAGCTAAAATAGAAATGTTGGACGAGAAGCTTAAACAACAAAGGATTCTCGCCAAGCCTGATCCGCCCGCACCAGAAAACCATACCTTGGCCAAACTCGACGCCCTGGTAAATGGATTCACTAGCGAGGCCAGTGTTCACCAAGTAGAAGCTCTGCTAGCCAGAATTGACCAGCTCGAAAAAGCTGCCAGGAAAACGGAAGGTAGTCGAGTTACGCCTCTAGCAGCTTATTCAGCCGGGAGCCCAGAAACACGCGATGTATTCAAGGAAATTCGCCAGATAAAGGACACTTTATTGGACATGATACAAAACCTTGACAGACGCATGGACGCCCGAATAAATGGTCTTGCCAGACGCCAACAACCCAACCGTGAAGCCGAACTTCCAAGACAGCGAACGCGAGAAGGACGACCAGTTTGTTATTCTTGCGGTAGAGTTGGCCATGTACAGCAGAACTGCAACCAGAGATATTCGCGCGAGGCGAATCAAAATTTTGATCGTTACCAACCGCACCAGCAGCGACGTCAGCCGCCTGATAATAATCTTCCGAGATCTGGGTATCAATCACAGCGACGTGATGGATTGGCTCCCTTGGATCCAAGAGTTCTTAATTCAGCCACTGTTAACGAGGAAGCTTTCCCACACAGCCACATGGCACCATTAGCACACAATGGCACTTGTTATGTATTCCCACAGAGTGAAGGAAAGTTCCCAGGACTGAACTCAGGCAGGAACGACTCGCAAGTCGACAATGAAATTTTCCAGCAGCGCCAAAATGTGCTCCGATCCCACCGAGAAGTAGCCAGAGAAGATGTGGCATACAATACGCTAACGAGCGAGTTCTTCCCAGCCTCAAAACAACAATCGGACGATATACGGCCACATTACAAGCACGCTTATGCAAATGATGGAATTGATGGAAACGCATCCGCTGACCATTCTGAGAATGACCTACCGGGAGGTCTGGTGACGAAAACCGACGCAGATATAGCCACCCGTCCACTGGGACCGACAAAAACTCTCAAGGCCGAGAAGAAAAAGCCTAACAGTAAGAAAAAGTGCCAGCCAAATATACTTATTTCGTTCCCCGGGGTAGTTCGCCGAGCTCAAAAGACGATTGAAACCAACACCAGTCCAAGAATGAACACTGAGAACAAGGTGAAAAACGTCTATTCTCCAGATCCTTCTCCGCCACAGATTAGCATTTCCGCTGGATGTGAACCTGAATCAGTCATCTCAGCTCCAGATCCCCCTCTGCCACCACCTAGCACTTCCGCTGGATGTGAACCTGAACCAGTCACCTCAGTTGCAGACCCCTCTGTGCCACCACAACTAAGTACTTCCGCCAGATATGAGGAAAATTCACCACCCAGTGGCCCGGTTCCTGACGAGACCCCATATGAATCCATTGAAGCTACCGCTGACCAATGTAACGTTACGTCCGATGAGCCCGAACCACGTGATTCTATGGTCACCGCCCAGTTGAATGACAAAGACTCAGGGCTACTTGTAGACACCAGAGCAAACATGTTTGCCATTGATGAACAGTCCACCAGAGACCTATTTGACGGAAAATTACCAAGGTTACAGAAAACCCCCCCTGACTGCCAGTTATCAGATCCAGTAGAGGACGTTAGATGCTTTGAAGACAGTGACAATCTCAGCCCTTATCCTGTTCCTCAAAAATTTCCAGACACAGACTTTAGGATGTTTGACATGCAAGAGCAAATTAACGAGCTTGGAACGAAGCTAGATGGAATCGTCCGGAATATAAAGCCTAAACAGGAAGTTAGTTATAAATGGAGGAAGTACAGTTTCAAGACTAAACCCGTATGTTATCGATGTGGACGCCGTGGCCATATTCAGTATTACTGCAACTATAACCAATCTAATGACGGTTTCCAGAAGGAGAGACAGGTCCTACATCGTGCTACCCGACCAACTTACTGTCAACCAGAAGAATCTTCCACTTACGAAGAAGAGAACCAGTCAGATGTTGAAGGGACTGCATCACAACTCGAGAGTCAGGAAAACGCCACAAACGACCCTAATTTATTACAGAAGATGAAGCCGACACGAACCAGTGACCAGAGTAGAAAGCCGAGAAATCCAAACCAGAAGCCAAGAAAGTTACAAATGTCAAATCAGTCAAGTGTCCAGCTACCCCTCGTAAATGAAGCAGACACGTACCCTAGGAACCTGATCACTAAAGGTAAAATAGCAGGAAAACCTGTTCGTCTAATGTTGGATACTGGTGCAAGCGTTTCAGCTATAAAAGAAGAAGTTTTAAAAGAGATCTACGGTGACGTTCCCTTTTCCACAGTTCAGACTGGGAAAGACAACCTACAGCTAAGAAGAATTACCTTGCCGTTATATCTTAAGGAAAGTCAGTTCCCTTGTGAATTCCAAGTCGTGCAAAACCTTGCTTATGACGCCATCCTTGGTCGCGATTTCCTCCAAGTAAACAGAGCTATGATTGACCTCGATAATAACACCATTACTCTTAAAGAATCAGCCAATCAACAAGAGCAAGCATGTTCAGCCTCAGTGCCTTTGACAGAAACGTTTAAACCTCAAGAAAAGAATGTCAGAAGAAATGGACACGCCCCTCCAAGTGAAGGTTCAGTGCAGCCTCCTGTAGGAAACTTACCTTCCCGTTATCCAAAGAACAAAGAAGTGGCACTAAGCCAGTCACTGTTGATATTAGTGCTCATTGCCGTGTCCCTGTCCGCAACATTTCACACCGATGCAAATGGTAACTTCAGGTCTGTTATCCAAAAACCACCACCTTCATTCGCACAGGTGTCACAAAAGGTTTGGCACCAAGGCGATCTTTCTGATACCCCAGCCAAAATTGATTACAGAATGGAATCTAACGAGGGATTTGATCAATATCAAGAAGCACCTCCAGGAATGGAAATGCCTAAGTTCATGATGCACTTAGGAAGACTACTTATCCTCAGACCCATGACTGACTTTAGCAACAAGTAGAGAGTACTACTTAGCTGTTGACCAGGAAGTAAGATAGGATCAAGACGATTGTTAACTTGTAATTTTTTAAATTCTTCCAAGAAGTAAGTTAACAACTCCTTAGTAAATAGAAGATTACGCGAAGTAAGAAATACGACATAAGGGCATGCAAGAAGAGAAACATTGCTTTAACTCGAGTTAATGGTTATAAAAATGCCAAGTGCAATGGTCACTATGACCTCTAAGTTTCTAGGAGTTTTTCTCGACCAGGAGGTCTCGATTTAAGGTGGGAGGAATGTTACGGGAAAATTTACTGATTTTCCCGTGTGTGTTATTCCGAACATATTTATTCGTAAACTTTCACATTTAACCATTTCAAGTCCTTTCATTTCAATAAATCAAAAAATGCATAAAAACCACAGTAGCTTTTGAATAGATTTTTGTTGTTACTCGCTTTCATCATATGCACCTGCTTGTCGGCACTTTTGTCATCTAGTACATGGGTTTTTTTTAGGTAAATGTAAGTGTTAATGGTCTTTCTGGAAACATTTGTTTTCATGGTAGATAGCAGCTGAGTTTTTACGCGTAAATCTAATTTCTTTTCATGCGATGGTTTCCAAACCAATCTTGCGCAAATAAGCAGAAACTTTTAATTGCTTTTCCGTTTTCTATTTCCTAAGCTGCGCTGCTGCAATTAAGATAGGTATTGTTTTCTATATCAGAGCTGTAAATTCGCACCTAGGTTTCCTACTTTAATGGCCTAGAGTTTATTGCATCCGTCTTTTTAATTTTGAGATTCTTTCCGTCGTGGAAACAGATGGAATATTTAAGTAGTTTTTGTTTAGCTTCAAAGAGACTTTTTTTCCGCTCCTTTGTGTCCTTATCCAAATATTGCGATTCGTGTAACAATAGCACTTCGCACCAGTTACTTCTTAAGCAAGTACCTTGTACAGCTTTGATGATTACAAACTAGAGTATGCTAGAGGTCATGTCGCTTGTTGGCCTGACCTAGAATAAAAGTACTGTGGAACCAAAGATTGTCTTATCCTTGACGTCCGTACAAGCTTACTAGAAGTAGGTCTCCGTGTACCAGGAAATCGTGACGAGTTTCCGTTCTCGCTGCTAAGTCGTCTCTACAGAGTTATTTCCCCCAGTTGTTATAGTGCCGTCCGCAAAGAGTCAGTTCTCCAGTTTGGGGTGAGAAAAAATTATCGTCACAAAAATCAAAACTGGACACCTGTGCTCAAAAGTCACATTTGGACACTGGTGTCCAAGTCAAAAATCAGATTCTGGTGTTCTAAATCCCCAAATCTGGATGCTGGCGTCCGAAATAAAAAAATCAGACATCAGTGTTTCAAATAAAAAATCAGACATTAATGTCTTACGTCAAAAATTAGATACCAGTATCCAAACTCAATAGTCCAACAATAGTGTCCAAAGTAAGAAATCGCACATTAGCGTTCAAAGTCAAAAATGAGACACTAGTGTCCAAATCAAAACTCGAACGCTAGTGTCTGAATTCTAATTTTGGACAGAGTCTCATTTTTGATAGCTGAAGCCAATTAACATCTTACAATCATTTCAGGATAGCAAGGGACTAAAAACAAAACTTTTCCTCACAAAAATATCTTGAAAAATGTGATAGGCACATCATGAAAACTTGGAGGAAAAAATTTTCTTTGAAGAGAAAGCACTTCAACATTAGAATCAGTATAGTTTAAACATTGTTGAAGCCTCCAGGATAGAGGAACAGTGAGGTCCTTGAGCTAGGCCCCATAAACATGATAAATTAGCATTACTATTGTTATCATTATTATTATTATTGTTCCGCTTAGAAAGCGATGGCGACGAACTGATCCACCATAAATCATATAATTTGATTGTTATTTATTGGGATTATATTGCAATTATTCGATCTAGCAAAAGGACAATACAAAATCGTTTGTAACTACCGTATTTATTCGCCTATAAGCCGAGCGATTTTTCCAACAAATTAAACTGAGAACAGGTAAATTCTCGCCAAGGTAGGGGGTTCGGCTTATAGCCGAGTATTTTCGCCAAAAAAAATTTACGGGTGCTTAACAAAATTCGAAATGTGACAACATGAAAAACTGGCCAATCAGAAGCGGTCATTCCCACGGTTTGTGTAAACATTGCAACACGATCTGACAGATATCAGCTGATCGAAGCTTTTCATTGTTTTAAAGAAACGAAAGACTTACCTTGACTCCTCTGCTCTGAAAACCAGTCCAGTAGTGTTTGATCCAATTCAGGATACTTTGGCGAAAAGCAGCCCATCGTCTTTCGCTTTGCTGACATTTTAAGCTCACCATTAAACAGGTTCGCTTGATCTTTTCGCCAGCGACGCACCATCGATTCACTGATTCCGTAATCTCTAGCGATCTAGAATGATCTATGTTTATTCATAACCTACTTTTTGGTTGCATGTTTCCCGAGAGGGAAGCTCCTTTTGTTTTCGGTTTATGTTAATTCATCTCAGTTAACGACACGCGTGGAGTACTTTGCAATTGTTAGGTCTCGGCTTATAGCCGAATGTTTTTTGTTTATTTTTTATTTCAATGCAACAGCTGCTGACATGAAAAAGTTTAGGGTCGCGGCTTATAGCCGAGATCGGCTTATAGGCGAATAAATACGGAATGTATAACTAAATTCTCATACAATGATTTGACTCTGCTCAAAAATATAATTTGACAATAATATTCTACTTACTTCTGTGGCGGGCCGTTGGCTTCAGGTTTGTGACGATAGGTTTTTGCTCGCTATACTGGAATTTTCGGAAAACGTACAAACGGGGGGGGGGGGACTAAACCGTTCCTTTTGAAATTGATTTACTGACTGGAATGTGATGTAAAGTACAAAGCTTAAATGTCAATCAATGTTCTGAATCACGTGATTCTCATCCATTTTTAACGAAACAATTATTGTTGCTGATATAATTATTTGTTATCGTTTAATTGTTAGTTGAATGTCGATTAGTCACTACATGTATATTCTTGAATCATCTCGCTCTTGTGGAAAAGGGCACTCATAAATATGTGGGATGGGGCAGGTTTCCTGTTTGCATGTGATGACAAATCTCTTGCCACACTACCTTCTAGCGTCATTATACAACCTCTAGTTCATTTCAATGCCATAAAAAATGTATTATGTCAGTAGCCACATGCACTCTTATTTGTCATTTCGCTTGGGAGTTCAAGTTGGCCAGGTTCTACTATATGGGCCAATCCAACACCACATTACAAGGTGAAATGATTCAAATTTCCAAGAACATACTTACTTGAATTTAGATTTACCTTAAAAAAAACCACAAAAACACACAACTAGTAACTTCAAATCCTTTAAGAGGATAAAGCTTAGATGATGATGATAATGTACAAAATAATTTTTGTAAACATATACACTAAACATTTTATTTCAGCAAAAAGATGAAAAGTACACTATTTCAACAAATCACTATGCTGACTTAAATGGAATGCATAATCATAAGGGTATGTAAGGAAGGATAAATTAAGTCAAGCACAAACGGGTTTAGAGGCAGATGCTGTTGAGGCTGCAGAGCAGGGACTTGTGGCTGAAAAAATATGGAAAAATTCTTCATAAATAATGTAAATACAAGGACAAATAGTTTAGCCCTACAGATTCTTACTTCACGCTCTTTTAAGGACACAAGAGTTAAAATGCACGCTTTTGAGAGAATACAGACCTTGAACTCTTGGTCTTACCCTGATAAATGGGAGAAGCTCATAAAAGCATCTATGAATTACGGTCAAGTTGCCGACGGTTCAACTTGCCAACGCCAACTCGCCGACGTGCAAAATTGAGTAGAAACATCGCCGAGTTGGTTTTCAATCCAGTACAACTTATTAGAAGTGATACAAATAGGAATAAGCCACCTTTATTTGCAATACATACAAGAATATGCTGCAGGAAGATAAGAAAATTAGATCTTTCTCTGTCAAAAGAAAACAAAGACTTAGAAAAGATGTAATACCTGCATTGAAGTGAGGCCAATCTTGGAATATGACTGGATCAGTTAATAAGTTGGCCACAACTGATGCTGCCATCACACAGGCAAATTTTTTCCAATCCTTATTGTAAGACTGGTTATCATTTGCAAAGCCTTTAATTCCTTTTACTATCAGCCATTCTGTTTTATGGTCATGGGCTGCAGTCCAAACTCCTGAAAGAAGAGACAAACATTTGTTTGTATTGGTTATAGTTTCAATAATTAAAATCACTTTTTCGAAATCAAAGTTCACCAAGATTGGCACTCTTAATATACATAAACACAAACTTCAGGGAAAGTTAGTCATACCTGAGGCTAATTTCTGAATCTGATGATTTAAAAAACCTTGTAAAGAGACTGTAAAGTAAAACTACATTTTCACTAGACAAACTCTTGATAAAGGCTTATCAGGGACTGCTACATTATTCCTCATGCTTCAACCTATTTAACATGATACCTCCTACATCTTTCAGAAGACAATTTTGGACAATTCATAACTACCTGATAGAGCTTACAAAATTCCAACTAACAATAGGTTTAAAATGCTGAGAACATAAAAATTTTCCTTTTTCTTTGTTTTTGTTCAGCCATTTAAACTAATTATGTGTGACAGATGTCATTTCAGTCACCCTGAACAGCAAAAGGGTCTTGCAGCCTGACACAAAATCACTAATGATACACATTATATATTCCTGTAAAGTCCTTGTTTTATATGATAGTGTACATCATTTCTTAGACCAGCAAACATAATTCCAGAACAGTCTTTTTGAAATCACTTCCCACAGGCCACATGTTAAAAAAGGGAAGGGGAAATTTGATACACTGCTGAAAATTCCCTAGCTCATCTTTATAATCATTATGATTCTCACCTCCACCTTCCTTTTCAACAGCAATTGCTTCAGTACATCCGCTAATTATGTCATTGTTTGCCTCTGAGACACAAAGAAACACTCCCGAGTGGATCTCAGGTTTATACCCATTTGCATTTTGCAAAGGTGCTCTCCATCCATCTCCTATATTACTGATAAGATTATTAATATTTCTCATGGGTGAAATTAGATATCCATGTATTTTCAGCTTTGATGACACAACTACATCTCCCAACTTGACCTTTGATCTGTTAACACCATTGCACGCACCTACAGAAAATAAAACCTTGGGCCTCAAAAGAAAGATGGCATCTTTTGCAGCAGACAAAGCTCCTCCAGGACCATCATGACCTTTGGAACAACGCATTAATGCAATTTTAATTTTGTTTCCCTGTTCATCCTCCATGGAACTAAAGTATACAATACCAATACAGCCACGGGAACTCCTCATAACAGGATTCTTTAGGAAGCCAAAACACGATAAAAACTCCTCCTTTCTGACTGTGAATAACAAAATATCAACTGGGAGCTCAACATTTTCCCAATTAGTAGAGAGAAAAGAAAGCTGAGAAATCTCTGGAATGGCCAAACTGAGCTCTGGTGGGCTGATCTTGGAACTCTCTGGTGCTCCATTATGTGCATGATTATTAAGTTTTGACTCTGAAAAAGAAAAATGTGATTTTAAATGACAAAATAAAATACTACATACTGACCACATGTGTACATACATGTAACATTGTTTGTGAAGGATTTTTTCTTAAGTACAGTTCAAAAACTGTTTTCAGTAACAATGCTAGTCTGACAAATAACTTTACTGTGACTTCACAAAAAAAAATGAGACAGTTCCTCCACTTTAACAAAGAAGTGTGCTTCAGGAACCATAATATGATTTTTACCTCCACTTAATAAAATGATATAAAAATTTACCTCTAACAATTGTTTAAGATTCCAATGAGTAAAAAAAAACCACTCTAAAAGTTTCTTTAAATTTGCTGAAAATTTGACTGCAGGAGGTTGCTTACTAAACCTCAAAAATATGATTTACTTAAGAATACATTTTGTGTAGCTCCTCATAGTTGAAACAAACTGCTTAAAAATAAAAGGGGGCAAGACTTTGCTAAAACTCAAGTACAAACAAGCAGCCATGTTATGAAGCAAGATTCCAAATGGTGGGGTTTCCAATTGCAGGATTTGGCACATTTGTAGACAATTTTACAAAACATCAGTTTGTTGTTTTGATTCTCAAATGAATGCTTTTTAAATGGCAAAGAAAAAAATTCCTAAGGTCTCTGGCACATACTTTGCCTTTAATGAGCCATGAATGAAATTCTCAAACACTGTTGATACACCAGAGTGACTTAAAGACTCAGTATCTACTAAAATATTACACAGACCTTCCATTCCTGAAATTTGCTTAGAAATGTCAATTAAACCCTCCATGTCCTCTTCCTTCCTGGCCTTCTTCACTGTTTTACCTTCTTCTAATTTGTCTTTGGTGAAGGCATCATCCCTCAACCACTCTCTCAACCGTTTTTGATAATCTTCTGCAAGATCTTCATACAAAGGATCAACTTCAAGACCATTGATAGTATCCAAATACCAGCGCCCTCCAAACCTCATGATGATTTCTTTGATGTCAGACCAGTGGGAACTGAAAGTTGTATCATCCACTGATCCGCTGGTGTCATGATGGTGAATTCTGTCCCTAAGGACTTTCAAGCAAGTTATGCCAGCAATTGGGGAAGTATCTGTCACTGGAGGAAAGTTTTCCTGGCCAGTGACTGAGAGATTTAGACCAAGAATTGTTCTCAGAAGAAGAAGCTGTAAAGAGGAGTCAAAGTCTCTTGAGGAAACTGATGAATTGACAACAGGATACAGTTTTGACCACTGGCTTACACTCAGGACCCTCCTCTTTCGAAGACTTGATAGTTTGCTATAAATTTTGTAATCCTTCAGAAGCAATTCAAGTTTTTTTGGTGAACACACCTTGTTAAAGATCTCTGTTAGCACAAGTGTTCCCACCTCAATAAGAACATAACACAGTCTTGCATAATTATCTTTTCCTTTCTTACAAGGACACAGTGGGGTTGCTGAATTCATGAAGACATGTCACCTATTAAAATAAACACATAATTATTAGAGAAAACTTAATAAAACTCTGATGTGCCTGCCAGTTTGAAGCTTTATCCCCCTCCCCCAAGCCCTGGGCAACCCATGGGTATTTGACTGTCATTTGTGCCCATGGATTAGGGAATTTGAACCTTGCCTAGGTGGGGTGGGGAATTTGAACCAGAAGAGTCTCTCCAGTGGAATCTACACATTTTATCTTTTAATATGGAGGTATTTAAAGTTAAAAAGTTCACAGCATACGGCTCAGAAAGAGAGGTCCACAAGAAAGTTACTGGCCCTAATTCTAGAAAAAGGAAGATCAAATCCACACTTGTGTCAGGTATTGGTACACAATTTTGGCCCAGGAGGGGGGGCAGGAATTTGAATGAGCCAGTCTTAAAAAATTTAAGTGGCTGAAGGGTTACACAGGAGGGGGCTACCTGGGGGAACATGTTGAAGCTTTCAATTGATCACTGCATACTGTACCTGTAACAAAACCAAGTTATCATGACTTACTATTATATATATTATGTATTATTACTCAGCAGATACATTTAATCAGCAAGCAAGTTTGCATTATTTGATGATAATTATATGGACAAAAGGCCTTCACACAAGGTAGGGAGGTGTGCCAGTTGCACAGTTTGGTCACAGACCTGTGCATAATTTTAATTATTTTAAGGTCAATTCCTCTCTTAAAGCACCCTTTATTTTAAATCAAATGCTACAAACAACTTTGTCAACTTTGTCCAAAACACAGAGGTAACAAGGCCAGCTCCATCGCCCGGTGCAGTCCTGGTCATAAAGAAAAGTTGCGTACCCACACATGTTGCAATTGACAGTTTGCAATGCTTAATCAATCATTTTTGTTTTGAAGACAAAACAAGAAGCCACTGGAATGATGTCATGTTTTAATTGTTTCTATAGGAACTTCACTCCATAGAAATAAGGAAGATATGTAACTGTACACACTATATTTTCCCTTAGATAGGACGCAGTTTTGTATCAAAAAATTGAATAAAAGTTTGAGGTGCAGCTTAACATGGGTACAAGCACTTTGATGTTCATGATGGCTCAAAATTATGTTTTATGTTTCAAATTATCTTTGTTTACAGAGTTTTCTCCTGCTGGCAATTGATAGTTGTGACTGCAGGTTTCCTTTTTATTTTTATTGAGTGAAATTAGAGATATATAGCAGTCAATTTTAAAAAACATATATGATTACTCAGCTCTGTTTCACCTTTTAACCCCCATGAGTAACCAAGACAGAATTTCTCTTTACTACATCTACAGAATAATATATAGATTTAGCCAAGCCTAAAAGCAGAGCTTGCATTTTTTTTTCCCCACACGTCTCAAGGGCACAACGCCTTGCCCTGGCCTGGCCTAGAACCAGGATCATCCAACTTGGAGCCCAGTGCACTGACAACTGGACTACTGAACAAAGCTGTGGTGTTGGCGTGCCTGCAGTTGACCACACATGTTAAAAGTAGCACCTTGTATGGTTGTATGGTAGTACGGTCGTACGACCGTACAGTCATACATCCAAATTTTTTTGGCTTAAAGGGTTACTACTATTTTGTATAATTATGAAGCTACACTCTGCGAGCTCCACTATCATGCAGACAAGTGATGAGAATAAAGAAAAATATCAATTATAGGATTACTCATTGATCTGACACCAAATTCTCCAAACTGATATAATGAGAATCATTTGGCAGACAGTGAGGAGAATTACTAATGAGATCTTGGGAGTTAAAAGGTTAAGTGTCAAAAAAAGGTTCAATGTACAAACACTCCAGACTCTTATGTGGAAATAAGATAAATTGAAACAAATCAATCAGCCAATGACCTTTCAGTGTTGCCACTACTTGTGTTTCACATCAGATTGTAAACAATTGAGCTGATTCACAATAGTGTTGGTTTTGCACCTAAACTCAAAGTATTCTTTGTTTGACAATACTTAAAAAAGTTTTAAGATGAAAATTTGTGTGTTAAAGGTGAGAAATGATTAAAATAACTAATGTGAGATGTTTTGCTCTCTCTTGATGAGATTGCTCCAAGAGCTTCCAACAACTCACAGAATCACTTGTTGCTGTTAATTGTTTTCTTGTTTCTCCATTACTTTTTACTCTGTTTAACAATAATCCTATCAAAGAGGGAAGCCCAAGTCAAGGCCACTGCAGCCTCCTGTTCATTTTAAACCCAGCCAGATTTATAAATTTTACAACTTTTTGTTGCTAATTGTTGTTAATGATTTCTGATCACAATTCACTCATTGTTTTTTCCATCAAATAAATCAAAAGTCTGAGATGCAGTCTAACACGGGGATTTGATGTGATAGCAAAGAAATGATCTTTGCAAGTCAGCTGCAATTAAGCAATTGCAAAGCATAAGCCTGAAAAATTCAGGCATTAATAGAAGTTTAACCTAAACCTTCCAGATGCTAGTTAAGGGCCACTACCCACTGGGAGCAAGATAAATTTGAGTGGGTTTTATGTTCTCAATGAGGAATCTGATCACACTTTTTTTTAAAGGAATAAATTTTATTTTGAACTCTGGACAAAATTCAAGTGAAGTTATGATCCTGGTGGGTTAGCTGCAATTTGAGTAAAGGCAAATATGAAGTTTGGAAAAACTCAGGCTTCAATAGTAGGTGCATGGGGAATTGACATCAGAAATGAGTGAATATTAGTTACAGAGAATCCAAATTAAGTTCACGTGCTATCACAAAACTGTAGTTGCTCTGTGCATTAACGCTTCGCACCCTAACATCAACATCCATATTTTCCATACTCTTCTCTATACATTTCCTCTCGTACTGACAAGGAGAATTTGTTTGACAATCAAAGCTTCTATGGGTGGCGATCATTTCCTTTATTCTCATGATCTTAATGAATGATTCAGCCATACTACTGTAAGGAGAAATAAGATGCTGTCATTCTCAGGGTTTAAAGGGTTTATAAACAAATAGTTTGACGTCACTAATCAACGAAGTGCTGATGAAAGCATATTATCTTTAACACACATCTCGTAGCAATCTGGCTAAATTCGGCAAAATGGTAAGGAATAAGTGAATCAACTTCAAAGTCTGCTAAATACATATAGATATTTCGTAAAATGGTTCGCAAAAACGATCGTGTCACCACAGTCAGAAGGTGCAAAGCACAGCGACAATATTTGGCTCTGAAGACACTACTTCCTTGTGAGTAATACAAGAATCAAGTTGAGAAGTATGTGGTAGTTGAATGACTTTACCTTGGCAAAAATCGTCCGCTTAGAAACGTCAGTACACATCATCCGCAACCCACACGCGCCGCCATTTTGATCAATTGTCAGCCATGTGTTGTGCATAAAATGGAAAGCAAACCCAAGGAGCACTACCGGCTCGAAGTACGCCCGAGGAGCACTAATGACGAGTCTCCGGAAATTGTTTGCTGCTGCAAAATGGCGGACTATTCCAGTAACACCATTTGCGATCAACTAACAGTCAAGCGATGTGCTTGAACCAGACATGAACATTATAACATGCTTTACATGTGAAGTATAGGTAAAATTTCCGCACAGCCCCATACTACATTATGTATTCAGTTCTTGCATAAAGAAAACAATGACAAAAACAATACATTGCCATTGGGAAAACAGCGAAGGGCTAACGCTCGAAACGTCAGCTTTTTAACCTTTACGGTGGCTAATTTGCGTTTTCAACCCAGTTGTTAACACTAAATTACTTTGTTTTACAATAGTATGGGGCTGTGCGGAAACTTTACCGAAGTATACATTGTTGAGTTTCAATCCAGGAAATTTCGCTAAATTTTGTGTGGCTGTTTCCTTCGCCCACGTCGATGTTAAGTTTCTTGTTCAGTAGAGTCTTCGCTTAACACTGTAGTCGCTAAGACCTACGGTTGCAAAGGTAAACAAAACTTATGTATAGTATCGCCACTCTAATGCCCTTTCATAGTGATACTGGTTGGAAAGATACTCGAGATGAAATTTCTATTGTCTTGTACCTCTGGCCGGTAGGATCTCAGGAGGATTAGAAAATACTACCGGCTAAAGGTATAGCTTGCATATCTAGTCAACTTTGCCCAATTGTTACAATGGTTTTCTCTGCATTATACTCTTTCTGCACTCCAAATTAGTCTTGCACTCCTCTGAATCGCTTTTTTCTGGAATAACATATCAAACTCACGGGGTACAAATAGTCTTAACATGAATATAGTGACCACGCCCACTTCAACGCCCCACTCAAATCGAGTGTAATTTTCGAACATTTTACCATCGTGCGGATTCTCTACGGAAAAAGCACTCAATGTACCTCTGAAATATTAAACTATAATATTGTGGCTTTCTATTTCGCTAATTTTCTAACTTGAAGGTAAAGTTTTTCCCTCGTCATTTTAACCTTTTCTCCGAGCGGTTGCGTGAAATTAACAAGGCGTTTTTGTACAAAACACAACCGAGCGAAGCGTCTCGGGCGATATCTTTTTTACGCAAGCGCAATTTAAAAATGTACCGCCTGAATCAAAAAGAGGAACAAATTTCCTTTGTTTTGATATGTAAAGTGTCGAACAAAAAGCAGATTTACCCTCGTCAAATGGCGTTTCAAAACAGCTGTATCTTCCTCCTTTTGATTTTTTCCTATTTGGTGAGCGTGAAAGCAGTAGGAGAGGGATCGGGAAACTCAGAAAGCACTTCGGGTATTAATCTGCCATTGTTTACTTACGAGATAAACAAGTAAGATTTGTGAAGTTCATCGCAGTATAAAGTCTAACTAAATGCCTTTTTTAAGCTTGTTCGCTGGATTTTTCGTAAACTTCCCTGATTAATTTTTCGTTTCAGCTTACTAATCTATACTATTTCAAAGCAAAGAAGTTTTCAGAGAAAACCATGAGTCGGTCGTTTCAATGATTGTAAACAAAGTGTTTGAGCAATCAGGTATACGAGGTATAATAATCAATAGCCATATATCAGAAGTCTTCAGAAAGAAAATATTCTGTTTTCAGAAAGCTGTCAAGAAAGCTAGTAATCGTGGCAATTAAATGCACTTCTTAGCAATTTGGAAACGGGCCCTCGGTATCGATTTAAGGTGTATTACAACGAGGTTGATGTACATCAGCTTAAAGATGAGAACAGCCAGTTGAGGGGAGAAAAAATAAAATTAGAAGAATCGTTGGTACAGGAGAAGGTAAAGCGATTGCGAGTGGATAAAAAAGCCCGAGAAGCCCTCGAGAAAGCTGAGAAGAAAGGGGCCTTCTACAATAAAAAATTTATTCAGTTGGCTAAAAAAGTGATTACAAATGGGAAAAAAGGTAGAGGCCCAGCTAAGAAGAAGTTTAATGACTATTCTAAGCACCATCAAAAGAGAATTAAAAACCAACTGAAGGAGGAGTGCCAAACTACACTCTCCTTTCTTGGGCTGTACAATTTTGTTGCAACCAAAATTGAAGTCCTCAAGACTGAGACTAATCAATATGAAACTTTCAATCTTGTTGGAGAGGGAGAGCTGCCATTTACAGAGTCTGACCCAAAGGCCCTTAATAATGATGACATTGATAACATAAATATGTGGCTCTACCTCAAAGATAAATTCATAATTTCAAATGAGGCCTGGCATGAAATTGCCATTAAGGCTAATGATCTCCCCAATATATATTCCATCAAGAAGCGAATTAATGAGCTAAACAGTGAATGGAACTTGAAACCAACACCAGGAGATGCTGAAGGTGTTCAGTTAGGATTTGCAGAAAGCTTGCAAAAGCACATTGTTAGGCTTCAGAAGAATGGAGAAATCAATGATGGAGAAACTATTAAGATCAAGCTTAGTGGTGATGGTACAAATATTGGAAAGGGGCTTACAGTTGTCAACTTCATTTTCACTATTCTCCATGAAAAGGATGTGGCAATGGGTGAGAAGGGAAATTATATACTTGCTGTTATAAAAACTTCAGAGACATATGATAATCTGAGAGACAGCCTAGTAGACCTTCGAATGGAAATGTCAAACTTAAAGGAGATAAGTGCAAATAATTGCACCTATAAAATTGAATACTTTTTACGTGGATATTTGAAATATTTAGCACTGTAATGTGGTTTAGGCAGGGCAAATGAGGATTATGCTTGTGTGTGGTGCAAGTGTCCCAGGGAGCAACAGTGGGACACAAGCAAAACATGGTCAATTAATAGCAAGCAAGTTAAAATAGCAAGGTTTTCCACTGGAAGGAAATTAAACTGTAAGGCACAACCATTATTTGATTTTATACCTATGGACCTTGTCATCATAGATACATTACATTTTTTTCTGAGGATTTCAGATGTTTTGATTAACTTGTTCATAAGAGAGCTGAGAAGAAGTGATGCTATTGAGAAAAAAAAAACCTCTGATGGATTCCCAAGAGATAAATATAAACACATGGCATGTTATGAAGAATTTATCAAAAGTATGGGAATCACTTTTAATTTTAGAATCAACAAAGAGAGCAAAAAGCTGGAATATAGAGATCTTACCAAACCAGAAAAGTTGAAACTTTTTCAGAATATAAACATTCCAACCTATGCTTGTCCCTCTTTGCAGTCAAAACAAAGACATACAAGTGATCTGGGCTAAATTTATGGACATAATTGGTGATTTGAGGCTAGATTTTACATCTGAAGAGGGTATTCTTGAACTGCAAAGAAATATAAAATCATGGTTTGAGCACTTTCTCAAAGTTTACTAAGCAAAAGATGTCACTCCCTACATGTATGCACTATGTTATCATGTTCCTGAGTTCCTGTCACTTTATCAGAACATAGCATATTACACACAGTAAGGCTTGGGAAAATACAATAATAGAGCTTCTAAAGATTTCTTCAGATCCACAATTCACAAAGGAGTTGATGCCCTCAAACAACTGTTTCTGAAGAAAAACAGGATTCAGTTCCTGGAGGCAGCAGGTTATGAAAGGGTTTAAGAACACCTACAACGATGAGCTTGTATTCAATAATTGGACTTCTTTGTCCCAGCCAATACTTAATAGTTCCTGGAATTACATAGGCAAAATCTTCACCTATATTTAAAATTCTTTCATCCCACTTCAGCCCCAGATATGAATCAAGCACCCTATTTGACTCCAATTGGTAAACCATCTTCCCTCTTTGAAGAACGCCGGGCAAAACACTCCCAAGACCTTCCATGAAAACATCTTGGTCAACATTAAGGCCTATGTTTATATCAGGGTCCTCTCGCTGTCCAAACCAAAGCTTGTTCTTTATTTCACGAGCAAGTTGGCCACGGAACGATTCTTTTCTATCCTCTAGAGAATTTTCCGAGGGAATGAACAGCTTTTCGCTGCGAACAAACGGAAAATATCCAGATCCTCTATCGGCCCTGAAGGGTGTCCATTCATCGAAGCATGTGCTATAGCCATGCAACGTAATGAATTTTCAACCTCTCTTGTTGATTTTGTCAACCTCCCTGATCTCAATATCATACAGTTTTGTATCTTTCTATCGTGGATTCGCCTTTCTAACGGGGGTTTATGTTAAGTATTTGTTGCAAAATCATTTTGCTTTTTTTATTTCCCTATTTAGCCTGTCCGCCATTTTGAAAATTCGCAACGGAGAGCATGTGCATGGTCGCGTACACCTGGAACCGAGAAAAACAAATGTTCATCGCGCTGGGGAAAGAGTTTGATATGTATACATTTATTTATTTTTATTTGGTCTTGTAGCTCTAGCTGGTAGGATCTTAGGGGGCTCAAAAAATACTACCGGCTAGAGGTAAAGCTTGCATATCCAGTCAACTTTGCTCAGTTGTTACAATGGTTGGTAATTGTGAAGAAGAGCTCCCCAAAAAACCTGTCGGCCGACTGTCGGTCAACTGTCGGCCGACAGTCGGCCGACAGGTTTTGCCCGAAATATAGGCTACCTGTCGGCCGACAAGTTACCTGTTGGTAATGTGTCGGTAACCTGTCGGTAGCTTGTCGGTAAAACGTTAACACAAACCTTAATGTTTTCTCTCGGTTTTCGCTTGATACAACATCCAACATGTGTAATACATTGACAAGATAGCCTTTCATAGATTTGGTAGCTCCTAAAGGAGCCGTTTTGTGAGTGGTGAAATATACAAGATACTTCACTCGTAAAGTCGCGCCTAAATCAATTATCGCATCACGCATCTAAGTCTAATTATCGAATTGTTGCGTATAGTAATTTATTACTTAACATAACGAATAAAAAGATTCACAATTGTATCATTTATTAAACTTGAAATTGGAAATAGCAATTCATCCCAAACCTGCAAGATAGAGGACGATGTTAGCAACACAAATGCACAAGGTAAACATCATTGATACATACATAACATACCATAAGAGGCCGCGTTGCATTGTTGGGCGATTTGAACGAAAGTGTTGGTATTGATACGTAGCTTATGGTTTTGAGAGTTTTTGGCCGAGTTTTCGATTAAATTATCTTCCAATGCGATTCTTAGATTGTCTGGTGTGTTGTAAATTACGCAAGTGATATATCCTATACGCATCTGATAACAACATTTTGGAAGAAACGTTTCTTTACATACTTTCAACTTTGCCGTCGATCGGTAAGTAGGTGAAGTCTGTCGAGTCAAACATCACCATTACGGATTGTTATGTCACGTTAACTGTTCGTTTTTAACACAATTTTTCTTTTTTCTTAACCTGTCGGTTACTTGTTGGTTAGCTGTCGGTAGACTGTCGGTAACCTGTCGGTCAACTGTCGGCCGACAGTTGACCGACAGTCGGCCGACAGGTTTTTTGGGGAGCTCTTCTTCACAATTACCCAATGGTTTGCTTCGCATTTTACTCTTTTTGCACTCCAAATTAGTCTTATACCCTTTGAATCACTTTTTTCAAGAATAAGTATACACGTACTTATTTTCATTTGGTCTTGTACCTCTAGCTGGTAGGATCTTAAGGGGGTTTGAATATACTACAAGCTAGAGGTACAGCTTGCATGCTTAGTGGACTTTGCCCAATTTTTATTATGGTTTGCTCCAAACTTTTCTTTTCTGCACACCAAGTAAAAGTCTTACACCCCTAGGAATCATTTTTTTTAAAGAATAAATTTGAATTCCTTTTTCTTTTATTTGGTCTTGTGCCTCTAGCTGGTAGGATCTCAGGAGGCCTAGAAAAGACTACCAGCTAGAGGTACAGCTTGCATATTTAGCTGACTTTGCCCATTTTTCAGTACAGTTTGCTTCACATTTTACTTTTCTGCACTCCAAATTAGTCTTGCACTCCTTTGAATCAATTTTTTCAAGAATAAGTATACACCTATTCATTTTTATTTGGTCTTGTTCCCCTAGCTGGTAGGATCTTCGGGGGCTTAGAATACAGTACCAGCTAGAGGTACAGCTTGCATGCTTAGTGGACTTTGCCCAAATTTTGTTATGGTTTGCTCCATATTTTGCTTTTCTGCACTCCAAGTTGTAGTCTTACACTCTGAGGAATCATTTTTTTATGAATACATTTGAATTCATTTTTCTTTTATTTGGTCTTGTGCCTCTAGTCAGTATAATTTTAGGAGGTCTAGAAAAGACTACCCGCTAGAGGTTAAGCTTGCATATTTAATCAATTCTGCCCAATTTTTACTGCAGTTTGCTAATTTTACTCCTTGGAATCACTTTTTTCATGAATACATTTACATTTGTTTTCTCTTATCTAGTCTACCGTCTCTAGCTAGTAGGATCTTAGGAGGCTTAGAACATACTTGAAGTACAGCTTGCACATTTCATTGACTTTGCCCAATTTTTATTACAGTGTGCTTTGCGTTTTACTTTTTGGCATTCCATTTTTATCTTATACTACATGATTGGAATAGTTTTTTTTTTTCAAGAATATCTTCTTGTTCCTTGGTTGTGTACCTACCACTGCTTATTTGATTGCACAGCACACGAGCTAGTAGCATCAAATGACTCTCTATGAAGAATCAGCTGAAACTAAAGCTGGCATTATTTGGCAATAAGCAAAGGGTTTCTGATTTGTGTTCAAATAAGAAAGGTTTGATTTTTTTCAATAGTAGCAATTTTTATTGAAAAATATGATAAATAACACAGGTACAGGTTAATCTCATATACTTGTATTATAATTGGGTAGAGTGTTACATGACAAACTTCAGTAAATCTGGTTGAGACAGTCAGTCTCTATTTTCATGATATTTGTGTTTGGTTAGAAGTGTTGTTGACAAGGCTGGCCAACCATTGTCTGAAATACTAGAATCAAGTCATCTTTAGGTAGTTATAGGATAACATGATTTTAATTCACCAAATTGACATTTCCCCTTTGTATTTTCAATGGTATTTAACAGCATGTATGACTGTGTGGAAACCTTCAGGCAAGTTATTCATAAAATGAAGCCGGTACTATATACTAAGCCTTCGAAGATCCTACCAGCTAGGGGAACAAGACCAAATAAAAATGAATAGGTGTATACTTATTCTTGAAAAAAGTGATTCAAAGGGGTGTAAGACTAATTTGGAGTGCAGAAAAGTAAAATGTAAAGCAAACTGTATTGAAAAATGGGCAAAGTCAGCTAAATATGCAAGCTGTACCTCTAGCTGGTAGTCTTTTCTAAGCCTCCTGAGATCCTAACAGCTAGAGGCACAAGACCAAATAAAAGAAAAAAGAATTCAAATGTATTCTTTAAAAAAAATGATTCCTAGGGGTGTAAGACTTCTACTTGGTGTGCAGAAAAGAAAAGTTTGGAGCAAACCATAATAAAAATTGGGCAAAGTCCACTAAGTATGCAAGCTGTACCTCTAGCTTGTGATATATTCAACCCCCCTTAAGATCCTACCAGCTAGAGGTACAAGACCAAATGAAAATAAGTACGTGTATACCTATTCTTGAAAAAAGTGATTCAAAGGGTATAATACTAATTTGGAGTGCAAAAAGAGTAAAATGTGAAGCAAACTATTTTAACAATTGGGCAAAGTTAAGTAGATATGCAAGCTGTACCTCTAGCCAGTAGTATTTTTTTGAGCCCCCTAAGATCCTACCAGCTAGAAGTACAAGACCAAATAAAAAATAAATGAATGAATGTATACTTATTCCTGAAAAAAGTGATTCAAAGGAGTGTAAAACTAATTTGGAGTACAAAAAAAGTAAAATAAGAAGCACACCATTGTAACAATTGGGCAAAGTTGACTAGATATGCAAGCTATACCTTTAGCCGGTAGTGTTTTCTAATCCTCCTGAGATCCTACCGGCCAGAGGTACAAGACAATAGAAAATTCATCTCGAGGACCTTTCCAACCAGTATCACTATGACAAGGGCATTGGAGTGGCGATGCCATTCATTCATTCATACCATCGTTTACCTTTGCAACCGTAGGTCGTAGCGGCTACAGTGTTAAGCAAAGACTCTGCTGAACAAGAAACTTAAGATCGACGAGGGCGTAGGAATCAGCCACACAAAATTTAGCGAAATTTCTTGGATTGAAACTCAACAATGTATACTTCACATGTAAAGCATGCTATATTGTTCGTGTCTGGTTCAATCACATCGCATGACTGTTAGTAAATTGCAAATGGTATTGCAATAGCCGACAATTTCCGTTAATTACCCTCCTCGGAAACATGTCACAGTTTTTCCTCGGGCGTACCTCTACCCAGTAGGATTTGGGCACAACCCCATGTGAATGCAAATTTTCTGGACTGGATTGCATCACGGACCAGATCACGGATCGGATAACAAATCGAAACAAAATGAGTTTTGAAAAATTAAAAAACCAAATCATTTAGGACCTAATTATACATGGAAAGTAGGAGTTAAAAAAACTAACATGTTTTGATTAGAATTAGAAATGTTGACAGGTCAAAATAAAGTCTGCGTGACACAATAAAGCGCATGCCCCACTGGGGGAAATTAATCAAACAGTTTTGTAATTGCTTTTGGCTGTTTCCTCAAGACGAATATATTGATGTTACAACTGATCCAAAAATGGGTGAAATAGAAGGACTACTGGAACACTAGAAATTTCAAAGATATTTTTTCAAGGGACGAGTTGAATTGAGGCACTCGAGGAAGAGAGAATTTGATGTCTTGGAAGTAATCACGCACTCCCTGAAGGAGTCAATTACCTTTCCAAGCGAGTTTTATAGACATAAAGACGCACTCGTCAATGGAATCAAGCGTGTCTATGAAGGATCTAGAGAGAGAACAAGGAGGTGATTCTGACAAGAGCTCATATCGAACCTTGTAGCTCCCATTGCGTGCCTACATTTTGACGTCAACATTCCGGAAATGTTTGTCGAAAAAGAACTAATCGTGTTTGTACAGGCATGTTTTGCTAACTTAAATTGTTGTTGTTGGTCACTCTAAACTCGAAACAGTTGAGGGCCTGCCTTATTGTCTAAATTGGATGTTTACTCGGTCCGATTATTGGATCATTGTGGATTATTCGAATCCCTTGAAATGAGTGGTTTGAGTTTTCGCTTTCGAGTGTCATTCTTGTGTGTTTCTGTGAACTGCGTAACAAACCTGAAGACTTTGAAATACTCTCACTTCGATATCAGTAACTTTTATGGAGGAGATGAACCAGAGAACCCATCTATCCCTTCTAGAGAAGAAGTTATCAGTCCTGATCTTATACATCTGTGAGTCAGTGTCTGTGAAAAAGAGCCTCGCACGGTCACCGTACTTCTTCTAGATATAGTTGTAATAGAAGTCGTACATAATAATCTTGCTCAAGTCGAGGATGGTCATGCCGAGATAGACTTGCTTGTCGAATTTCAGGTGAATCTTCCGCATGTGAACCGCTTTCAGGTTCTCGTCGAAGATAGTGCTTGTAGCTCACTTTTGAAGTAAGTCTATCTGCCATCCCCCTGCTTCTGTTCCTTGCAGACCTCGATGTGTTTAGATCTCGCATCAAGGGTGTTGAATGAATTCAGGCTTCTCATGCAGAGGTGAACTAGTCCATTGTGATCAGTGACTTGGGAAAAGCACACCATTTTCATAGCCAAGGACGTTAATGAAAATCCCTCATTCTCCTCCTCGAACTGGTCTATGTCGTTCAACTTCATTAGGAATTCAATCCCTGTGAAGCGCAGCTGCTCAGCCTCATCTCCCAAGTCTGAAATTCTCTCAGGGTGTGACTCGACTGGGTTGAGCACCCTCGATTCGAAGTTGCCTTGTAAACACCTTCAGCGCGCTAGCTGACTCGTGAGCTGCAAATCGAGGAAGTTGTCTGTAAGACCCTACGAAATCCTTCCACTCGTCCCCTGTCTCTGATTCTCTCAGAGAAGACTTTCTCAGACTAAGCATCTCTTCGATAGCTGTGATCACTCTCCTTCGCTCATCTCCTTCACCTCTTTCAATCCTTGGCCTGACGTACATGCTCGGTCTTAGTGCTGGGATGTTGATGTCTGGAACTGACTGGTCAAGGATGTTTGTGACTTGGTTAGAAGCTCCTTGCATCACATCAAGGAGCTCCCGCTTTTTAAGTCTCGAGAAGCCTCTGAGTTCGAGTCGTACCGCTTCTGCAAGCAGTCCAGGTAGCTTCATGTTGTCCATTGTAGAGAGAAAAAAAATCCTCAGCCTTTTCACTCAACAGTCACCAAGCCCCCCCCAGCCTGTCGCCCTCATAGAGACTGGTATCCGGCTCCTTCTGGACAACAGTACTCGACGTTCTTTGCAGTGATAAGAGCAGCACTTGCTATTACCATAGATTTTCCATGTTGAGTTTGTTCTCTTTCGCGACTGCTTATGTCTTCTTGTCTCCAGCATTGCATCTGATCTTCGAAAGATCCGCAGTCTGGATCCCCTGTCTTAGCATGCTCGCTCTCTCATTCTCAGTCAAGAAGAGGTCTTCATAGAGCTTAAACAGGTCGTAGTGGTCTGTATCCTACAGAGTCTTGACAGTCAATCTGTCAACCAGAGCTCTTGCCATGTTGTTCACGAAATAATTATTTACATGCCCACTCACTGTAACGTTAAATTTGAGTGCAAAAGACCCCGGCACAAGGACTACTCTTTCGTAAAGCTTTGGAACTGGAACCATCAAGGCATCACCTGGAGATGTACTGATCGGATTGAACGTGTCTATGTAGACCATGCGATCTTCTTTGAGAGCATTGAACCTCTTCGTCTCAAAGTCTGGACTGATCTGACCACTGACTGCTTCCATGTTACTTGGTGGATACCATGGCTGACTCTGGAGAAAGAAACCCTCTCATGGAACACAATGATGACGCCAATGATGAAGACGATAGAGGTTCAACAAGGCTATTTCAACCTGATTATAATTCAAATCAAGAACCATTGGGTGTATAACATGAAATGCCGACCATGAACGGAAAGGAGGAAGAGGAAGGGCCCAAGATGGCTGGAACTTCTTTCATTGAAAGTGTCATAGCGTCATGGGAATCGCTTGCCGGAAATTTTCCTGAGGCAAAGGCTACAGAGCTTAATGCGTCATAGCAAAACATGATTGTTGCTGGTGAAGATGCTCGGCCAAGACAAGAAGGCATACGACTTTTATACTGAAGTAAGGGGCACAAACAAGCAAAGGTTGAATCCAAAGCTCCATAATAAGAAATTCTCTTGGCTCAGAGCGTGAAGAGTTGATCACTCAGAAAGACATAGAGATTGAGGAACTGTAGAAGTCCATTCAAGTAGATGAGAAGATCGCTGATGATGAGAACCAAGACTCAGCAACAATAGGAAGAGCGAGAGAGCATGTGAGAGAAAATCAAGAGCAAATTGGCGCTCTTGAGAATGAGAGAGGAGAGCTTAAGGTTAGCTCTCCACTTAGAGAGAGATTGAAAAACATCCTCTAGAAGTATGGCCTCACAATATCAGTTTTCGTCTTTGCAGTCGGAACCACTATCGGAATGATTGTCAACTCACTGACAAGAAACCTGAAGTCTGTTGTCAGATCAGTGGGAAACGGGTGTAAGACTCTTGGAAGCAAGATCGACGGAATCCTCCCAGGTCTTATCGGATTAATAGCAGGCTTCGTCTTCAATACTGCTAGATCTGTGATCAGCTTCCTCGGTGAGAATGCATGGCTTCTGATAATGGGAGTTGCCGTCTTCGTGGTTGAGAGGCTTCAGAAGAAGCGATGAATCGTGAAAGCTGAAATTGTGAACGCTAAGATCAACCCGACCCTCACCGTTTCATAATTAGATTCACTTGGTGTTACATTCACCCGAACTTCAGTTGAAGTTTATCTTTCGCCCTCCTTTCCAATCTGAAGTCTCTTGTGAACCGGATTTGAGGAATGAGAAGTCAATATATTGATCTTCAAGGGGCCTTCGTCCATGTGCCTAACTCCAATTGGTTTCATCCCCAGGTTTATTGATTTGTTCACTCTCAGTTTCATGTCAGCAGTTGCTTTCATCAGGATTTTATCATATCCAACCGTGTTCTGAGTGCTGAGAAGAAGATCTGAAGGCATGAGCCATTTTCCTGGTGAGATTGCGAGATCGAGTCTGACTCGGGCATCACTGATGGCGAGTTGAAACCGTTGAACGCTCTTTGAGATATCCATCTATCTGATGGCATCCTTGACCAACACGAGGAACTCGCGCTGAGCTTCCTTCACACCCTGATGAAGCCAAGATGGATAATCTGACATTCACTTGAGCTCCGAGAATGCAGTAATTGAAAGCCTCAATCGACTGAGTTAATTGCCATCCCGGCTTGCGTCAAGCCTTCTGATGGGTCTGCCATAAAGAAGTCAAACTGATTCTCAACCTTCGTGTTGTCATTCCGATTGAAATAAATCAGACTGCCTATGATGACCACGGATCCAAGGTCGTGATTGCCTTCTTCTGTGAGACGAAAGTCTGTACTCAGACTGCAAACTCTGCAAAGATCCTTTTGAACGATGGTTTGTCGTAGTTGTTGTTGGTCTGACTGAACGTTGGGCCACCTGAGAGAGATGATTCATTCTAGATTCCTTCGATCTCGAAGAGGATCCTTGAAGTAGAAGTGGAACATCAGAAACGACCTTATCTGATCAGGAGCTTAATCGAGTGTTTCGCGAGATATTCCAAACCCACTCGTCGTCAACTAGAAGGCGACGTTGAGCTGTTGAGGCCAATAGTTCATATTTCGACTTGCCAGCGATCTCTTCGATTTTACACCTGAAGTGAGCGTGCCCTTCATGTCCGTGAATATCTCTCTGAACTTGGCTTTAGAGTGCTGAGATGGATTGACGAAGATCTTAACTTTATTGTTCAAGAAGCTCCCGATGGGCTTGTCACCTCCATGAAATGGAACTGCCGGCAGTTCCCCTTTCACACCCTGGTTCAGAGTGAGTTGTGTCAGGAACCCTCCAACTCCCCTAATGCCCACTTGATATCATCACCGCGGCATCTTTTGTCTGATCCTGAGACGTTCAACTGAACTCCATCAGACTGATTGAATAAACCGCAGCTGTTTCCCGTCTATTCTCATCGAAACTGACTTGCACCTCGAACTTTCCCAGGTCTGCATTCGGATATTGTGCTCTGAAGTCAGCTTAGGCTTTTGTTCTTGCTCTGTCGCAATTCTCTGCGTGTATAACCTGATCTCAGCCAAGCAAGAATTTTTACTGCTGGGAAGATTTAGAATGGTTGTGCCTACGGTAATCGCAGATTCAAATGAATGCACAGTTCGCCTCAGAGAACCTCTCGGCAAGTTTCAGTACATCAAGCTGCTCGTTCTACAGCTCCTGGTACAATTTGAAAAAAGACTGAGAGATTTCAATCTATGATGATCAAGGCAATGCAAGGATTGAAAAGAATCTCTCGGGTCATTACACACCCAAAACCATCGGAGAAGACCTCAAAAGAGCATTTGAAGCCCACTTGATAACGCACAGGGTGCGATCGTAATTGAAAATCTATGGCCTTGCCAGACAACGTCTGAAAGCCCCAACTTTTATTGATCGTTCATTCAACGATTACATCATCAACTGCGATCTCTTGACTAAGGATGAAAACTTGTTCAACAGTAATCCCTCAATGGTTCTTGGATGTTTTGACGTGAGCGGAGGACCTTTTGAATGGGTGAAGTACTCCCCACTTGATCCAGTGATGAGAAGGATAGCTTCAAGGAACTACACCTCAGCCATGCGGATATTCGTCACCGACGGGATAGACAGCGTCGTCAATTTCAATGGTCATCCATTGAGGTTTAAAGTAGAAGCGATTTAATGTCTTCATGTAATAAAATATCATCTGAAGATGTCATCCCCAGTGCTCCGCCACTTTACCCTTCTCTACCTGGAGATACAGGGAACTTCAGGTTGAAGAGGATTCGTGACTACGAGAAGGAGCCTGAGAGTGAAATTGATCGCTGCAAACAGGCCCCCAAGGAGTTAACACTCGGAAAGAGTTAAGAGTTGACTTCGACAAGAGACAGAGTGGTTTCTCTCTGACATTAACTCAACACCGCAGTTATTAGGTTTGTCGTCGAGCTGGTGGTCCTCTTGCAAAATTTACTTCGTTTTTCTGCGCCTACTAAAGCTTGAGCGAAGCCGAAGTGAAGGCTTTGAAGTTGGTTCAACAGCGAATCATGGCAGCAAAAGCTGGTCTGGGTAATGCTTTGACTTGAAGGAGAAGGACCTCATAGATCTGATCCTGGGGAAGAGATAAGCTGAAGTCAAGATGACCCATTATGTGCTCATGGACTTGGCGAGGAAGAGGGGGATGAAGAACCACTACGTCCTCACCAAGAGAGAGTTACAGAAGTCACTCGTCACGAATGTAGACAGTAGACCTAGATCAAAGCCATACAGCTTCACCAAAGACTGAATAGCAGTATGTAAGTGTTGAATAACTGAGTGTTTATCCTTCGGGTCTGTGAACGCACACATGTGCACAGGCAGTTCATTTTTATCATGGACGAAGTTCTGGCATCTCGCTTCACAGATGTAGCAGAAGATGGTGTACCCGTCTTGGATCCATCTAATCAAGCTAATCAAGCAATTAGATCTGTTTTTACAACGTCAACTGGCTATTTAACTGAAATCCCAACGCAAATAGTCGAATCTAGGTCAGCCAGTTTTGCTTAAAGTTTTTCTGAAAGTAAATGTGCCACAGTAGAGCAAGCCGTGAAGAAAGTTCGTCGTGAGAACTGTACATGTGTTCGAAGGAAAACCAATAGCAACTCGGTAATGAATTTCATGTCCTCGATAAGTTGGATGACGCTTCGAAAAGTGAAAAGTTGCTCCTTTGAAAAGAAGGTACTATCTTGGTATCGAAAAGAGTAAGGACCATAAAGTTTGCTCACTAGAGCGAATTTGTTTGACCTACGGTCAACAAGTATCTCAAGTATCTATGTGACGAGCACGCATCAAATCCCTCTGACGAAGAAAAAATGTTTCCGAGCAAAGAGGAGAGCGGTTAAGGATAAGTGTCGTCGGTAGCAACGAGCCATTTCTTCCCGAAGGTCATCTAGTTATCAGTTAAGCGCTGCTAGACCTCCAAGTTCTTCCAATTCGTTGGCAGGCTATCGCCCAACGTGTGGGGCTTTTGGCAACTTCCGGGGTTTATGTCCTTGTTTCAAAATGACTATCATATTTATTTTTTCTCTCATTTGAATCGTTCATCACATCTTTACTATCTTTGTTTTTGCTTTGGCTATAAGGCGTCTACCACAGAGGTCATATTCCAGTATTCTCCATGATTTGTAGTATCTTGCAGTCATCTTTAAGTCAGTCATACAAAGGAGAGCTACTCGTTTTATCTTAAGGAATAGTAACCTATGTTATAAGGCTCGTTTAATCAAGCTTAAGTTATTACCGCTAAGTTACTGGTTAGAATATCTTGAATTAGCTTTCTTTTTTAAGTGCCTTCATGGGCTTATAGATTTCACTCGTGAATTTAGTTATTATTTTTCTTTTCTAAAGGGCAACATACGCCGTGCTTCATCAGGGCTGCATTTAAAGTTAAATGCCTGTCGTATTTCTTCCTTTCGAGACTTTTACTTCAACAGAACAACTTTGATGTGGAACAGTTTACCTAAAAATATCAAGGATTCAGACACTATAAGCTCTTTTAAAAGTAAACTCAAGTCGTTTTATTTTACTAGACTTTTGAATGCTTTTGATGGTGACAATTTTCGTTCTTTTAAATTAATTTGTCCTGAGTGTCACCGTGTAAATACTTCTTCTGTCTGTACTTGTTAAGTTAAGTTAAGTTGTTAATTTGTATACTTTAGAATGTTCTGTGTGATTTAGATTATTTGAATCGTAGCTTAGTCGAATCAGGGAAGGATCTTTTTTCGGGATATTTCTTTCTGGGATATTTTTTACGGGGCTGGGTGTGGGTGCATTAACCAAGTAGGGGACTTATGTCCTATTGTTATGCACCTGTACTTGTACTCGTACGAATCCATTAAATAAATAAACAAATAAATAAATAAGTGCTAAATGTCATAATATCTGCGTCACAAAGTTGAGCAGCTATTTAATTACTGCATGTTCTGAATGGCATTTTGTGTTCATTAGTGAGTGTATCGGTATGTCTCTTAAGTGTTAAGTTATTTTAATAATAGCGGTATGTATGTGTTGAGTAATTGAGTGTTCGTCCTTCGGGTCTGTGAACGCACACATCTGCACAGGCAGTTAATTTTCATTTTTTCGTGTTAGAGGGTGGAGAGTTCGGTCATTTAAGTGCCTTCTGCTCAGACTCAACGTCTGCCGATTTTCGAGAAGCACTTCTCGTCGGGAGTAACCAACTGTGGCATCGGTGTCTGATGATATTCATCAGTTCACGTTTGATTTGACTTTTCGTGTTTGGTTTTTGGAAACTATGACTTGTTCAATATCCGGAACCAAAGCAGTGATGTCAAAGGCCTTTTAAATTCTGCCATAGGTTTTATTTCATGGGGCATACTAGTTTTGTTTACCTTAAGGGCAGTTTTGGAAGCCAACCGGATGAGTGTTCTGATATTGTGGCCGCAATTATTCAAAAGAAAGAGCTAAATTCCTCAGGTCTCCTGGTTAACGAAGAAAAGTCCCTTAGGCAACCTATGCCGATGGCCAAATGGCTGGGTTTTGTAATGAAGACCATTTCAATGGCTTTTCAAATTCCGAAAAAAGAAAGTCTTCCGGACACTGTAATGACGGACGAATCATCTTCGTATCGCAAATTAGCTAGGATAGCGTAATTTCGTAATTTCGGTTTTCATAGCAGTGCATGGGTCCTATTTCAAGTCTTTTCACCGGACAAATGTACCAGGCAATCGAGTCTCGATCAGGATGGGATCACATCTTTCGTTTCCCCGCAGCCCTTTTGGAAGAGTTGAAACTCTGGTACTCGAGCATCCGTTCATTTAATGGTTACTCTCTTCGACCTTTGCTCTGATGCAAGTGATGTCGCTTTTGGCGGGTTTTCAGCATCGTTAGATGGTCTAACGGCCACCGGTATGTTGACTTCTGATGACCTCGGTCAAAGCACTTTCCAAGAAGGTAAAATTTTTCACCGGTAGTCGGAGTGGTTCCAGAATAGCGTCCATAGGTAGTTCTACAGCTTCCTTTTAGTCGGTTGCATCTATATCCATATTTCAGCTTTGTTTTGCACGGGATATATCCTTCGAGTCGCAGAGGATCCCTTGATTGTTGAATTAGAAAACTGATCAGCTCAGTAGCTTTGTCGATAAAGATGATTGGTCTCTAAATCCATCTGTTTCCGGCTAGTGAATTCCAGGTTGAGTCCCCACACAATCGAACGTTTCGAAATCTATTACAATGCCCAGCTGGCGATATTTAACTTGAAGTTCACTTCTCCTGCTTCCATTGCCAGTGGACTCCTTGGTGCGAGACTGCAGTGGTGAGAACAACTAGATCTAGTCGATTCCGTCCGTCATTAACCTTATGTGCTGGTTACGGAGCTTTGATCATTCCAGAATGGCCCTCGTCGTATTTTTGGCTAGGGATTTCAGTTTAAGCCGTTCGTGGTAGCCGTTTTTGCCCTTCCAGCGATAAGGAGCCTTTTGTTAGAAGGGCCAGGCAGAAGCAAATCCCGCGCATCAAACTTTCACAGCTACCAAACTATAGAATGTTAGCTTTACGCTTAGATTTTAGGTGAGTTTTCTTTTCTATATCCACGTAGCATGTGAGCGAGCCTTAACTGGCGTGCTTATTTTAAATTTTTTTGGCCCGTGTTTTTGGCCTGATTTAGCCCATGTGTGGTGGCTTAACGTGGCCCGTGATCGTGGCCTGTTTTGGCCCATGTGTTGTGAACTGATTTGGCCCGTGATTTTGGCCTGATTTGGCACATGTTTTTGGCTGATTTGGCCCGTGATTTTGGCCTGATTTGGCCCTTTGATTTTGGCCTAATTTGGCCCCTTGATTTTGGCCTGATTTAGCCACTTGATTTTGGCCTGATTTGGCCCCTTGATTTTGGCCTGATTTGGTCCCTTGATTTTGGCCTGATTTGGTCCATGCTTTTTGCTTGATTTAGAAGATCGAGCTGGCGTGGCTTGGCTGGCATGTTTCTTGAACGTTGCTTCGGGGATTTTTTCCCTTGCATTGCATTCTGTGACCTCATTCTCTTTTGATTAAGTGTCGTTCTT
Source organism: Pocillopora meandrina (assembly GCA_942486045.1). Lineage (NCBI taxonomy): Eukaryota > Metazoa > Cnidaria > Anthozoa > Scleractinia > Pocilloporidae > Pocillopora > Pocillopora meandrina. The sequence continues at coordinate 119,869 of CALNXJ010000156.1, forward strand.
TCCAAAATGTTTGATCATTCATTATTTAATGGAGTTCATTTACAATTTATTGTAATTCGGTTGTTTTATCAATCGCCTGTTCAAATTTAACGGTTTTGAGACGTTTCCTTTTTTTCCTTTTTTGTTTAAGACATTCTTCTTTCCGGTATCTGACATGAAGCGTGCGATTTGCAGGACTACTTACTCCGTCGTTTGGTCCCAGGTCTCCTGCATTTGCAGCTATGATCGAAGGCACGTCGGGCGAAGATTGGTATATGCCTGTAATTCCCACTAAGCCCTTGCGCATCGCCTTGTTTATCGCTTACGGAAATTTGTGCGGAGAACAATATGGTGTGTCACCAATTGAAGCTGCACTTTATGGTGTTACAAAGGGGCATACAATGGCCGGGATGGAAGCGTGCCTCCCTTAGTCTTCATCCACTCATGAAGTCATACGTCGAAGGAGCGAAAAGAAGGTAAGCTCTTCCAGTGCAGTCCTAAGAACCTTAGTCCGCCGATGCAGTGCAAGCAATTGCTGATGATGTCACGAGTGATTCTCCTGCTGCAACCTGCTGGAAGAGCTGGAAAACGCGGGTGGCCAAGTTGGGATTAATTATCGTTCTGAATGTAACTGATCGACCCTTTACTCCCTAATGTCATTATACATATTCTCCATACTGTTCTTTAGACATTTCCTGAGGTGCTGACAAGCAGAGTTTGTTTACTGATCAAAAGCTTCTTTTTGTTGGTAATCATTTCCTTTATTCTCATGACCTTAATGTGTGATTTAGGGATGATATTGAAAGGAGAGATTAGATGCTAGTCACTCTAAGGGTTTAAAATGGTTAACAAGGTCACGCAAGTTTTCTGGACCAATTACGGAGCGAGGTAAAGCAAAACCAAAGCAACCGAGGATGACTTTCGACACAATTGAACACTGCTCTAAAAATATTTGAGGTTTATTCTGGAACTTGGAATTCATACTACACTATTGAATTAGAGGGCTAGCTTTACTACAAACCATTAACAACCCCATTAAACCAAACTTAGCTTTTATTTGTTTCGCATGTTTTACAAAATAATTAAAAAGCTGAAACTAGTTTCTCCATAATTTTTATGTCACTAGATACACGAGTCTTAGACTGGTCCAGTTCCCAGACTCCGTTATTATTGACAAGAGTACACTGGAACTGAAACTAAGCGTAACGCTGAATTCAACAGCGAGCACATGAACGAACAAATGTGACAATGTTAACTACCTATAAAATATGCACTGCTTTAAGTAAATCTACATTTGATAGGCGAAACATTGACCTAACTGGTAAATGGAAACAGCCAAGGAATTCTTAAAATTTATTTACATTAACATATCTAGCAAACTAGGAAGACTTATGAAACCTGGATGACGATGACTGAATTTTCCAGTTTTAAATAAGTTGCGTGGCTCTCTTGTTCGACTATGGATGAGATTCAAATGGGCGACCATTGGATTTTATCTCAACGTACGTGAAGTACCATCGTCTTTATGTTAGTCTGCGAGCAGGCTCCTATAAGTGGGGCCCTTATTATTGACGTTTTAGCACGAGCCCGCGTTAAATTATGAGGTCTTGAGCTACACGAGTCGGCAAAAAGTCTACCAGCACCAGACCCCCAGCAAACCTCTCCTCAAGTGATCACAAATCTTCTCGCGGGAGGAGAAACGTGTACCCTGCAGTACTAATAATAGGGGCCTGATCGCAGGCTATCTTTCTGTTTTTAACTATTTTTGGCCAACAGAATTAAACTGTACCAAACTTAACGTTACTTCGTTTCGTGTAGGCATAACCTTCGAGGTTAAAAAAGGTTTGGAACTTCTATGCCCTATTTTTTCGACATGGTTCACTCACGAGAACGTTTGTTTCACTTCTTGTCAGTCGCACATATACTACCGGGCTTATTCTTTTTTTTTCTCAATGTAATTCATTTTCTATCTAAAGTGAACAACTCAGCAAGAAGCACCAACCTTTGGTGAACTCACCGACGAGCGCGCGTTTCATTTCTTGCTCGACCGGAAAAGTCTTTCCTTATTGAAAATTCTGTAACAAATTTTTACATATTGGTAATCTTCTCTTGTCAAAAATACAACGCGAATATCGCTATTTGGCTTCTTCGTAATCCACTCTCAGAAGTCCTTGAGGGTGTGCGCGTATTCAATGACGACCCCATTTTCATCAAACCAAATAACTGACGTAATTTATCTCAGGTGCTTTTTCCTCGGGCTCAGATCCCCGCGGTTGCCATTGATTTGGAGGTAGTTCGGGCTCCGGGGTGAGTGTGTTTCGTGACGATCGTAAAGATTCGGGTCTCCGGAAACCGTCTGAGTCCTGCGACGGAGGCCTAACGAGTTGTCCATGAATATTGATGTACGGCTATAACATAGAAGAAAAAGTAACGGAAGTATTAGAAAACTCTCGTAAAATGTTTGTGATAAGAGTGAATTTTCTGCCTTCTATGAAGCTGAGTCTCATAACTGATCTTGCTTTTTTTTCCCTTTAGATTCCCATTGCATTATTTGTCACGCAAAGCAGAGTTCCTGAGAGAATAAAGCAACAAAACAACACACGCTTAACCACACGAATAGAGCAGTTTTCGATTGAGTATCGAAAGTGAACCTACATTGCTTTGGTTTTGCCTTACTTCGCTCTGTGATTGGTCCAAAAAAAGTCGAGCTGCCGTCTCAACCAGTCAAATGAAAAACTGACCAATTCCAACTTGCTTAGTCAACACTCAATTAATAACCTGCTCGAAAATGACCTGAATAAGGTGAAAACCAAGAAATGCACACACTGGCCACATCTATCGATGTTCGGTTTTACCAAAGCAGAAACCCCTTGAGACTCAAGGGTAGTGGAGGTATCATTTCATACTCTCGTTTTAGAGGATCTTTAAAATAACTTCGTTAATTGTTGTTGTTGTTTTTTTAAGAACTGAAGAATATCACCCTGCACAGACCCTCCCGGTATGTACCTGTCTCTGTCGTCCCGGTGAAGAAGGTGGATGGTAAGGCGCAGGTCCGTCCGAGTCATAGCGAGGATCCTGGCCGTCTGGTGGATAAACAATGTCGCGTAAAAACATAGGCGGCTCTGGAAGGCCATCATCTACATTAAAAAAAAACACCATTAGGAAAGAAACAAAGCAGTAAAACAACAACAACCAAATGACGAACAAAAATAGAAATTAACAGGCCGAGTGAACGATGACGAGTCAATTCAAGATTGAAACGCTTTACATCGTGCAACGTTTATCTCCAAATGGACACAAGGGTCCAGGGTCCAGGGGCCCCTCTGAAAACCGCTGTGGCGATTATTATTATTGTTATTGTTATTATTATTATTACTATTACTATTACTATTACTATTACTATTATTATTATTATTATTATTACTATTATTATTATTATTATTATTATTATTATTACAAGGCTGGTCACTTTCAGGGGTCAAAGGGTTAAATATGGAAAATATTAAACAAACTTGAGAAAAGTTTCACAAGATCTATAAGCTATGTATGTTACATTCTAAATCCATTTTTAACTTTACAATCTAAATTTTCCTGCACTGTTTTGTTTTGTTTTTGTTTTCTTGGCTGCTGTTAGTTACATATTTAATTCAAATCAGTATTGGAAGATATCATCCATGTCATAACAATTTTGTAATACCTATAAAATAATACACAGTATCATTCCCACTCATTCAGAACAATTTTGTAATACCTATAAAATAATACACAGTATCATTCTCTCTCATTCATAACAATTTTGTAATACTTATAAAATAATACACGGTACCATTCCCACTCATTCAAAGTCGGCTGTGAGACGACAACCTTACCGGGATAGTTTTGATAATTATTAGAAATCGGTCGGTTGCTAGGCAACATAGCCATAGGGGGTGGTAGGTCCGGGGGCCCCTCATTCGGTGGAAGATTGGACGGATCATCCAAATCTAAGTCGTCGCCATCATGCACTGGGAGGTCCTCGAATGATCTGTCCTCAGGGGTGTACTGTGGGGGAGGCCCTGTGTGGTTGGAACAAAAGAAAACTATATCAGCTTGAGAGCGTATTTCGATTACCTTCAATAGTAGTGGCCAATCAGAACGAAGAAAAACATCGCAAGACCCTGTGACATCTTAAAGTGAAAGCACTTTAAGAGACAAACGCGAGCAACCAAATCGTGATCTGAAGCAGTCTTAGATCTTGTTGATTGAGGAGGGTGGGGAAGGTAAGACTCTGGAATCTGACTGCAAAATGAAAATTACAACCCTCATCAACTTTTTCAAAACATCCTGTCACCCCCCCCCCAATACTGAGTTGTTGTCAGGGAGGAGAGGGAAATGTTTCCGCAGCTGTGACTAGTACTGTAACTAAACGCACTCCAAGATTACTTTCAGCGCGTGCTTGAAACTGGCTCACATGAAGGCAAGGGCAAGACCATCTGTTCAGAACTGAACGAAGAATGCAGTCTGACGAGAAATACTTAGTACTCATGTTCGAGAATTTTGTCGCAGTTTTTCTATGCTGCTCTTCGCTCACTCTTCAAAGGCACGATTTTCTTTACCTGGGTAAAAGCTAGAAACCAAGGTTTGAACATTAATGCAAACACTTCTGTCATAAGCAAAAATATCTTTATCACGAATGACAGTTCATCTCGAAAACGAAAAAGATGCGTGGGCGTGTGTCAACCCGTAGTTTCCAGAAATCTTGAAACAAAAAATTAAGAATTTAGTTGCCTTCATTTTCTTGAAGATTTCAGGAATTTATGAATCTTATCAAATACAAGTAACTAAGAAGTTAAGTTATTGTTTTAAGTTTGTACTAACATCCTTTATAAGAGTCTTCCCAGAATGGAGGCCCATACATCTGTGGCGGTGGGCGAAGCCTCTCTGTTGAACGACAGCATGTTTTCAAATTTAATTTTACATTTTTAAATAGTTTTACTAAAGGTTTAAGTGAGTGTTAAAACGTTATATTACGCTGATTAAAAGTACCATCATCGAAGAGCTGGCACTAATCTCTAATTGGCTCATAACACTCGGAAACTGTCCGGGTATTTCATGAAGATAGACCGATGATGTCACATTCCGAAGGAGCTGTATCACGTAATATGCTTTTCCTGAGTTTTACAATGAAGGTGCCAATCGTCAACAAAAATTTTCGATTTACTTTAACAGCGTTAGTTTAGCATCTTACACTCTACTTTAAGGTGGCGAAACGTGCGAGCAAATTGTTATTACGGCTATTACAATTTTAAAGAAATTTTTTTGTCCCAGAAGTGCAAGTGGAAAAAATTAAACCTTAGAGTTAAGCGAATTACTATTAATGATAATCACAGAGTCGTTTCGTGTTAATTGAATTGTAGTACATTAATGAAACATGGTTAAAGGCTTCCCCCAATAAGTTTGTTTTTCAATCAAAAGAGTAGTTATCCGCCCAACTGAATTAAGGTGAGTCATTTATACATTACCACATGCGAAACGTTTAAGTGTTAATCAGCAGATTATTTCTCACAAAACTTTTGAAATAATATTTCTGTAAACCCACGATACTTGGTAGTTTTTTTTACTGATATTGTTATTCCGCAAGCTGATAAGTTTGATAATCATGTTATTTTGTTAAAAAAAAACCTCCTACCAATCGCTGGCTCATTTGGTTCACGGCGAGGTCTCTTAGGTTTGGGTCTCTTCTGTGGCAAAGCATATGGCACCGTAGGATCAAGGGGCCCATTTGCAGGACGACCACTCGGGTTAGCCCCCATTGGCAACACCCTCGGCCCCATAACACGTCCGTCCCGGTCCACTGCGGCGTAACCTGGCTCTTCAATGGATTCTACATGTCTGTTGACCAAACCAAATCAAATAGTAAAGAACAAAAATTAAAATGATGCAAAATATTTTACGAACAAAAGGGGTAACATTTCATTGAGTAATTCTGAAAGGTGAGGGCATATACCTAAAAATAAATTTTCTGCGGCTTCTTAACCAAGTATAAAGAACCTTACCAATCGACATCGGTTCACCTAAGACCCAGACCCTTTCACGGATCCTAATCCTAAGCTAAACCCTGAGCAATTCTCTAACATCAAACTTTAGACAATGACAAGACCGTATATTACTACGTACCGAACCTAAAGTATTTAAAACTTTCTAGTCTCGTGTGGCATTTTTAGGCTCTGGTGTAAAGAAAAGAAATTCCTGTATTCGCTGAATCAAAGTTTAGACCAGCCCTACAAAAAATTCCTGAATTCATCCCTGTTCCTTCCTTTTGGTTCCGAAAAATAGAGAGCACTTTAAAGTCAACCTAACGAAGAACTACGCTTCAAAAAAAAAAAAAAAAAAGGACAAATTTTTACCTCCGCCAAGAAAAACCACATACACAAATTTACTCAACACGTTTTGCGATTCCAACGAATAACTGAAAAAAATTGACTTGAATCAAGCACTAACCTTACTCTCGGGGGAGGGGGTGCAGACCTCTGAGGCGTAAACCGTTGTTCTCCATCACTCGAGTCTGTGGGCTCATCAGCTGGTCGAGCTTGTCTTGGTCGGCGGCCTGAATGTCTTCCCTGCCCTGGTCCTGTGAGGTCCCCTGTTGACTTCCTGGTTTTGGGTTTCCTTCCTGACTGCCGCATTGCCTCTTCAAACGAAGGTGGTTCATGGTACGGAGGCAGTGTGCTGAAATCTCTCTGGGGTCCCCTAGCCGAGTATGCTGAGTTCGCATCCAGTTCACCAGTGCTTTGCGCCAAACGGCCGTTTCTCACCATGCGGGAGCCTGGATTGAGTAACATTTCAGGCTGCTGTCGAACAGAATCTAACAGAAGAAATGAACTTTTATTCAAAACTTTTTTTTCGTTGTTTGGTTGCATGAATCGTGTACTTTTCCCGAGCAGCTTAGCTGTGGATAGTCAGCGAAGTTCGTCGCACAAGGTACAGCGCGTTACCATCAATTTTCTTTCCATCAATTTTTCTTTCATGGATGTTCTTTTCACTTTTTTCCTTTTTTTTTGGCGACCGACTTTGCCGAACAGAAAGGACTGATCGTCAGTTTACTGTAAATATGTTTCTTATGTGCGAATGAAAAAAGAAAATAGCTGCACATCTGTGCACATAAAGTCGAAAGCACACAAGCTATTAGAAGCCTTTACCTTGTGACAGGTATCCAAAGTTTACACCCTGACTGGAGTCTGGTTTTTCTTTTTGCCTCGGTTGAGTTCACAGACTGCATTGACGCAGCTGCGAGGAACGGATCATCTTCCACCGACTCCATACCGTAGCTACGCCTGTTTTCCAGGACACGTGTCACATCGGGGCCACCCACAACATAGCTGAGTAAGGTAAAGATGACACACTTGGCGTGAGAACATTGCCACAACAGTTCTAACATGTGTCAACTTTTTCGGTATAAGTAATCAGGCACGTATGTGTGTGTTTTGCTTTAAAACTTTATGATTAAACAAAGCCTTTTGTTCAAAGCTTGCAAGAGAGCAAATTCAATATCGTTTTCGACACAGAACGCTCATGGACATAGCTGATCCTAACAATAGACACAACACCCGCCTCATATAAATCTGGTTCACGAGCTCAGTTCAATGTAGGGAGAGCATTTGTCAGCCTACCTAAAGTAACTGACGGCGATTCGAACCCTCATCAGGGGCTTATTCCATCCTCCATGTGTACTACAGCACCTATATACCTGTAAAGCGCGTGTACTTCGTGCGTGGGAATAACACGCGTTTCAAGTGCGTATAGTACCACGTGTGCGGTCGCAAAATTAAACGCGTGTAATAGAACTGATCAAGCGTTCCTCCGACGGAAAAAAAACTTTAAGATTTATCAATCAAATATTCAAATACATAAATATTGGAAGAGCCCTCTTACTTTGTAGTTTGAGACATGGGAACATTATTAGCTGCAACAGAAAGAGAGAAAGGAAAAATTAATCAAATTACATTTTATCATTTCAATAGAGAGTTTCATATACGTTCTTGAAAATATTAGAGTAAATAACTTGTAAATGGAGCCTCACAGAGTGTGGTCCCATAAACCTTCTGATGCCACAAACAGACCGTGTAGTTGCTTTTGGATAAAAATTCGTACATAAAGCTTGTTAAGGAGTTGCAATAACAGCTGGGTAGCGGGTACATCTACTCATTGGCTACCCGCTCGTGGCCTTTTAATAAGCGTCATTCAACCGCGAGCTTAAGGTAATTGTAAATTCTCGTCAAATTGGTTGACATTTACGAAATACGAAGTAACAAACTAGAATAAACCTTATAATGCAGGAAAATACCACTGAAACAGTCTTAACCTTCAAAATTTCCCAAGGGAGCCCAGATCTCCCTCGGAAGAGGAAGCCCTCCAGGCGCTCAAAACTACCCGCCTACCATTCGAAATACCCACTTGTATCCAATTTTTTTTCTTGTATAACCACTGTCCACACAGTCTTATACTTACCCCCGTGTTCCTTCTTCCGACGCTTAAAGCAACACAATGCAAGGACGACAATGGCCAAGAGAAGAAGACCAGCAACTAAAACAATAACAGCAATCATCCAGTCCTTTAACGGTTCACCATCATTTCTTGCTCCTGGAAGAGGGCCAGCCGGAACTAAAAAAACATTGAAAAACGCATAAAAAAATCTTCCTTGAGGACAGAACGTGTATAGTAAATCGCATGCAATCCTCGCGCAAAGAGTAACTCACGGTTTGTACCTTTTTGAGAAACAAACTTCAACGACTTTTCCAGAACTCAGATTTATTTTTTATTCCAAATTTCACCTTTAACTCTTTCATTCCCAAGATTTCCGAATCAATTACCCTTACGGTCTTTACATATTCCCTACAACGTGAATTCTGAAAACTTTACTGCCTGAGTTAAGCAGATTTCCAGGACTTTCCAGGATCTGTAGTCTTTTTCCAAGACTTTCTAGCCCTGGAAAATGTTACAATAAAATGTAAGGACTTTCCAGGTTTTCCAGAACCCATAGGAACATTGTGATTTACGGGCTGGCATGACTGATATTTTAAGCCGGCTTCTAATTCAAAAGAAGCCTTCTAGTCAGAGCTGGTGTTACCTCTCCCCGACTCGTTTCCAGTCTTCCCGAGGGCGGAGAAACGCGCGTTCTGCAGCTCTCATAATGAGGACCTGCTCGCACGTTAATCAAATTATACCACGTACCTATATCACTATACACATACGCCGGAGAAGACTCCCCTGGTCGTCTCATATCCATTCTAAATCTGTATGAACTGTCAGCTTTCAGATCGCTCACTTTAAACTCTGATACAGATCTGTTCAGCTGAAAGGCTCCCTTGACAAGCTCCCACGAGCCCTCTCCTCCCTGCTGAATCTCAAGAGTCGCAATTGTTACTTGGTCATCTGCTATCGTCCATTCCACCAGTATGACAGAGGCGTCGTCTGATGCTCTCAAAGCTTTGACTGAAAGAAAGGACAAAAGAAGGATAATTTAGCTAACGTGTAGCTATATCCTCCCTCCCCCCCTGCAAGGTAAGGAAAATTCTACTATGAGCTATGAAGGCGTAAATGGTCTACATGCAAGCCAAGTTTCCCTGCTAGCTGTAGCAGGAAGGTGTCAATGGCGTCAACAGTTAGCCATAAAACGACCAAATTTTTAAACCTTTAGACGTACAATTTCAGATTACAATCGCTAATGCTAAAAAATATTTTCCAAACATACCAGTTCCTCTGTCCGGAGGTATCTGGGACTCTAAAAACGAACAAACGAAAAACGATAAGAACAGCAGTCATTGCCATCACGTAATATTTCATAACATTGCCAAACATTCTATGATTTACTTTTTTCATATATTTTTTTTTGTTACCTGCTGTTTTATACTCCTTTGGGTCTGACGGTTGGCTTTGGCCAAGTTTATTAGAAGCTTGAACGGTGAATTCATACACTGTTTCCGGGTAAAGTCCTGGTATAGTGTGCATGTTGTTATCTGGGTGACCAACAAACTGTTCCACAAAGTCTCGGTTGCTTTGTTTGACGCGATAATGGATTGTGAACTCTTGATCATATCCTCCACTGTATCCAGGTGTCCAGCTCACATTAACGCTTACAGTTTTCGAATTTTGGTCTTGAAACGACTTCACGTCCACATTAATTGGTTTATCTGGAATCCCTGCCAAGAAAGTGACTCTGTTTCAGTTTTAAAAGATATTTTAGGGTGGTGAAAATCCATTCATTAGACCGCTTGTAAGCAAGAGTCCCACTTAGTTTACACTTGAAATTCTCCTTCACTGGCGATGGATGGCTGGGGTGGTGATTTGCTGTCTTCAAAGTGCTGCATCACACTCTAGTGAAAAACCTCCCTGGATCTTAACCAATGTCCGACGATTGTTTAACGCCTGCCAAAGACCCTTGCAGACTAAGACCTCTAAGGATCCTCAAATTAATTTTTCAATTTTTTACATTTTTTTTTTTTTTAATTAACTAACGATATGTTTTTTTTTAATACTTGCTGCTGATAATCTAAAGGTGGGATTCACATTTGTAAACACAGACATTTTGTATACTTCGGCCAATTTCTTCCTAGTTTTCCTGGTATCACACCATGAAACGTTACGCAAACCTCAAAGATTGATGGTCGCCAATTTTCTTTTCCTTCTTGAGACTACAATCTGATGATCACACAGACAATTAGAAAAAAAAAGTTAAGCTTAGAGTCCTACTGACCTCTTTTCCTTATGGTGTATTGCTGGTTGTCACTTCCCAGAAGATTTACAGCGACGCAATAGAAATGTTCCCCTATTGCACTGACTGCAACCTTCAATACACTGGTGTCTCTCTCCTTTGTGATACTTTTCACTTTATCGCTCAATGAGCTCAGATCTTGTCCATTAAGTTGACGTTTCCATGACAACGACGGTGGAGGTTTGCCGCTGACGATACAAGTTAAATCGACTTGCTCGCCTTCATTACCAGGTATTTGGGTGCTTGTAGGGGTGGATGTGACAATGATCGGACGTGCTGTTAGAAAGAAGTTATTCTCTAGTTTATCCAAACTGTGTAAAGCATTTTTCTGATTGATCAATTGTTTCTGCTTTCTGGTGATTTACAATCAATTTTCGCAACCATGCGACCTTTGAGGGTTTTTTGACAAACAATATTTTAGCCTGCACACTCGCTTCTTTGCCGAAAGCAACGCAAGAAGGCCAGCGGTCTGCAAGGAATCTGACAAACCACTTACAGGCCTGTTACCGGCTAGTGTTGCCCAAAGCATCAAACTTATTTGCAGGCGAAAAACCGGCTCCTACAGCAGAACCAATGACGAAAACCTGCTCGTCGGCTAATAATTTCACTGAAATTGGATTCCCTAGTTTCAAACACAAGACACTGTTAACTGGATTTAATGATACATCCACTGCTGCCAAAGATCAAATGGAAACACTATTAAAACATCTAACGAGTACGAGAACTTACTCTGAACATTAAGCGTGATTCCTTCCGAAACTTCGCCAAGTTCATTTCTAGCCACACATCTGTAGGTTCCATCATTCTTGCCACTAGTGTTGCGTATGGTGCACTGCTCACCTGAGCAATCTAATTTATCACCTCCTATCTTTGTCCAGGTAATTGTTGGCTGCGGCACTCCCTTTGCACGACATATCATCGTAACATTGTTTGTTTCATTAACTGTGAATGCACTTTGATAGAAGGTGATTGTTGGTGGATCTTTTGTAAAACAACAACAAAATAAGAGAGATAAGTGACAAATAAAAATTACCACTAGTGATGAGGCTATTAAAACAATTTTCCATGAAATGCGCAACAAATCAGAGATTGCTTTGCTTTTTCTTTAACTTGCTTTGTGATTGGTACAGAAAAAACTCGTGTCACTCTCTGAACCAATCAGATACAACACCAAAACCAATCACGAATTGGTCGCCCACGTTTTCCCGCGCTTTAGGCGGTTTGGTTATTTTTAGTTCTTATTAGCACTCAATCCATTAACTCTTATAATAAGTTCTCATTGGCAATTCTCCTTACTGTCTGCTATGCAATTCTTATGATCTTAGTTGAGAGAATTCGGTATTAGATCAACTAAAACTCCCCTGATTGTTATTTTTCTCTATTCTCATCATTTGTCTGCTTGATATTGTATTGATATTGTAAGGAGATATTCTGTCTTGATCACTCATGGGAGTTAAAGGGTGAAAAGTATTTTCCTTACGTCTGATTGGCCATTGAAATTACTATGGTTTAGGTTTTGCAACACGCAATTGAAAAGCACTCTGAAAAAATAAATATAACATACGCTTAATAAGTAATTGTGCTCTGGCAGGAGGTCCTTCTCCTAGAGAGTTGGTTCCAGCACAGGAATACCATCCTGCATCAGCCTGAGTCACTGAAGCCTTTGTGAAAGTTGTTGTTACGCAGGCACTGCAACTTTCTCCAGGTATGTCAACTCCATTGAACTGCCACTTTTGTGAAAGGGTGGGCGGATTGCCGATGGTTTTACAAGAGAAGGTTGCTTCTTGTCCCTCAGACAGTGTGAGGTTTTTCGGATGATCAGCATCAGACTGAACAACTGGTCGATCTGAAGATTTAAAAAAACATCATTGAAACTCTATCTCAAAAGTAAATTGATGCAATAGTCTGATACACAAAGAAAAATGCCGAGGTTACTTACTTTCATACATCAGTGACCCAAGTTAAATTGGCAATAAATAATAATCAAATCTAGCACAAATCACTTTCAAATTCAAACGAAAATTAGACAGCTACACAAAGCAGGGGCATAAAATTTGGACTCAGCACTCTGTCAATACCAGCATTACAAGTTAGACCCTGGAATGTGATTGAGTCATGTGGCCCATTTAGTTAGAGCTTCTCCCAGTTCTGTAACATGACGCAGCTCACAAAATTGTCCCTCCCCCTAATTGAGATGCTATTCCAACTCAAGATCACCCCCTGCATTTCATTGGGCTTCCCACTGATACCCATTTATACTCTTGGGTAGAAAGAGGATCTGCAAGAGTAAAGTGTCCTGCCTAAGAACATAACATAGTGACCCACGTCAGGCTCAAGCCAGGAGCTTTTGAGGCAGATTCCAGAGAGTTGACTGTAAGGCCATTGCACATGTCACCTACTTCTATAAGGGCGAGCATGTACTAACAGTATTTAAAAGAATTGGGAAATACTCTGACTTCTAAAAGCATAATTCACAGAGTGATAGCAACAATTTTGCAACCAGTCTATAAGAGTTTTAATTTAACACTACCATGTAATGTACACATACAGTGATTTTACTGTGCTAATTGCCCTCAATTATACGAATAAGGCGCAAGAGATTGTAGCAGAGAATTGGGTTCTGAGGCCATACATGGCATTGCATTAAGACCAAACTCAGCATTTTCCATCATCTTGTGAGAAAAAAAGGATGGTTGCTATCCTGACAAAAATCCCTATTCATTTGATAAAATACTTACAGCGCACTTCAAGATCTGTGGTTTGCCTCCTCTGACCAGCACTGTTGAAAGCCACACAAGAGAAAGTCCCATTCTGCTGCCAGGTTACTTTATCAATAGTCAGATAAGAAAGAGTTCTCAAAAGTTTAGAATTTTGAACTGGTGCAACTTCAGTTGTGATATTGTATGGTGTGCCAGTCAGATTTTTTTCACCCAGCTTCCAAACAATTTGAGCATAAGGTTTGGCTTGAACTGTGCATGCGTAGTTCACAGTTTCATTTTCAGTCTTTGTTTGTTTGTTTGGCAAATTACTCTGGAATGAAGGTGGCACTGTAAAATAAAGACAGGCAAAATGTGTTAATTAAATTAATTTTGCAAAAGATAAAATCATGGCCTCAGTTCATAGATTTGTAATACAAAAAAAGTAAAAGAACTTTAAATACAAAGCTACATATATTTCTGGCTGTGGAATTAGGCGAACAACAGCTTTAACATGGGAGATCAATTGCAGAAAAAAATTAATTTTGCACAAGATTAAATCATGGCCTCACTTCATAAGTTATACTGGAAACAAAGATCAATTGCCAGGAAAATGTGCATGGGGTGTTCATTTGGCAATGGATAAAATCACAGAAAGCTACACATTATACCCAGAATAGTCTGGCTAAATTTCTGAAGCCTGACCTTTCTATTTATCTTTCGCTTTTTGTACAGACCTAGTAAACATTTTGCTTTCACTTCATAACACAGTGAGTGTTGTCAAGGAAGACCCTGGATATACACAAGTAACCTTTACATTTTCCTGTTTTTCACTGACACAAGTTTGGCACTTTTTGACATAACATTTTACAGAAATCGATTTTTGAAAGTTGTTTTTTTCCTTCTAAAAAACTGTGGTTTTACTTCACTTATCCATGGTGGTTGTGTGTTTTGCTAGCACTACATGTATTTCTCACCTATTACTTTGACTGTCAATGATTTTGACGGCCCATCTCCAAGTGCATTTCTTGGCACACAGTTGTATGAGTTATCCTCCTCAGTAAGCTGTACATTAGGAATTGTGTATCTTCCCCCTGAGGTGCCAGCCAGTGGTGTTGTACCCGATGGTGTTGTACGTTGGATGGTGTAAGTTGGAGCAGGATAGCCATTTGCAGTGCAAGTAAGAGTTACACTTGTTCCTTGCACAGCATTATTGTCAGGATTCCCAGTTGTAAAGGTTGTAACAGTTGGTTTATCTGTCAATTAGTAAGAGAAGCTCAGAATCATTCTTAAATTGCATGTTGTAATCAGACACCTGTTACGCCACTTTATCCCCTGACCAACTTGATAAATTTTAACTTTTTCTAGAATGTGTACGCTTCAACCAAAATGAAAGATATTTCCACTAGAGCGATGCCTATGAAAGATATCATCTAGTTAATGAATTACCAAGAGAAGTAACGAGTAACCTTCATCCTTTCACCCCTAAGAGTGACTAGCTCTTATGTCACCCCTGAGTCAAACATTAAGGTCTCAAGAAGAAAGGAAATGATCACCAACTAAAGAACCTCTTGATTGTTTGACAAACTCTCCTTATCAAAACCTTAAGAAATGTATATAGAACAGTATGGAGAATATATATACTGACGTTAACAGGGTGTAAAATGTGAATTTATAAATTGTCATCTCAAATGACTTTCAGGTCAACATGATTTTAAAATTTGTCACTGCATCACTCTAGTTTGAAATAAATTTAACCTGCATCTTATGAAAGTCTGTTTCAAACTTCAAAAGTTCTTCATGGTACTGAACTTACATCTCACATTTACCAGCCTCGTTTCCTGAGCACTACCAAACGTATTTGTTGCCACACATGTATAGTTCCCTGCATTCAACACTTGGGCACTTGCAAGTTGCAAAGTGTTTTGTGAGTCTCCAATTGCTCCTCCATTAAACTTCCATGAGTAGGAGGGTTTTGGAAATCCATCAGCCTGGCATGTGAGGGTTAAGCTTTGACCAAGTTCCACAACTGCTGGATTTGGATTCACTGTGACTTGCTGAGGTGCATCTAGGATGAAAAAGAGGCAGTATGAGCTTACACCTGTCAGTGTACCAGTCTATCCTTACAGAGAACAAAAGACACAATATAGCATGCAGCAACCCAGAAATGCTTCTGAACATCTCATGCAAAGGTTTCGAAAGTAACAGGGCAATGGGTGGACCTACCCAAATATAATGCGCTACATGTAGCTACCTGCTTGTGGCCTTCACACAAATTTGTAAGTTGTCCTCCTAATATACATGTACAGGTACAGTAATTATCTTCAAATTAACTCATATCTAGGCACATTGCAACATACCATAATGGTTTGATTTTGCACCTGCGGTGCTTTTTACTTTTATTACCTCTAGGGAGGATGCTTATTCAGAACAGAGTGCTTATAAGAAAAAAGGTGCTTATTTCTCTTTTGAGGAACAACAACATAGTGTGCCAAACAAAACTGTGATATTTATTTCAGGGGGATCAACAACACAAGAAAAAAATGTGCTTGTTTCCTTGGATCCTTCCTGGCCAGAACAACCAGCCATGCAATCTCTGAGAAATTTTGAGACAGCCTCATTACTTTGAACAACAGTGTACTCACATGGACATAATAGTTGAGAGACTGAGTAGATGACCAATGTTTTTGTAATGAAACTTTACGTAAGCAATTTAAGGAAAATGAAGCATGGTCGATCTCAATTCACATGTAATTTAACATTGCTGTCATTGAAACAGAATAGGGGCACTTAGCACTTATTGGAATAGGGGAGTTTTTCATAAGGAGGTCCTCACTGGATTGAGGGTACTAACTCAAAATGGGCACTGATTAGAATAGTGGTACTTATTGCCAAAAAAAAAAAAATTAGGCTTAGTACAGAGGGGGCGCTTATTGGAAGGAGGGCACTAAATATAATCACTGTCAGTGGTAAATTGGATCAAACCTAAAAATGCAAGAAAATGAAACTGCAGGGGCCTTCACCCCCAAATTTTCCTAGGGAGCCCAGACCCCCTTGGCAACAAGAGGCTCTCCAGACCTTCTCTGCCTGCTACTCTAGAGCACCCATTGGCATCAAATTTTAATTAAACCAGTATCATGACTTGCACAAGATAGCAAATTCAGCAAACATATTTCACAAATTTACAACATGGTCCAGTTCATGACAAATAACATAACTTACAGTTGACCAATAAGAAAGCAGATTTTCTATCTCCAGTTCCTACTGCATTTGTACCATCACACGAGTATTGCCCAGCACTTCCCTTCTTAGCATTCTTGATCGTCAGTCTGCTTTCTGTATCGCTAATTTTCAAAGTTTCAAAATCTTGTGAATTGGATATCTCATTGCCATCCTTAAACCATTTGTATGTGGTTGCAATGGGAAATGCTTCTGTGATACACAGAAATGTGGTAGTACGACCTTCTACGACAGTTTGATTACTGCTCAAACTGTTTGTTTTGTGCACAGGACGGACTGTAAGATAAAAATATGAAAACATTAAAGGAAATCTTTATCATTGGCTTACATAAGGATTACGTGATAGAGCTACAGTACACTTTACAGCACTAAATGTATACTTCTGTTATAGACTGGACTTTCTATTGGTTTCCCAGCCTAATAACCCATGCAGAATGTAACAAAATCATGAGAATTGTTTATCAACCACAAACTAAAGGTGAGAGTCTTACAAACTTTTCTTGTGTTCTTCCAACATCTCAAGTGGGTTATTACACCCAGTAAATCAGTAGAAAATTAGATAAACTGCTTTCACAAAATGAAGTTAAAACATTTCAATTTTCTATGGGTTTAAGGGTGCAGTAATCATAGTTTTTTTCCCAATCAATCAGCACTTATATCTCAGTTATTTACCCCTTTAACTCCCATGAGTGACCAAGACAGAATTTCTCCTTAGAATATCAATAAAATATAAACCAAATAAATCATGAGAATAAAGAAAAATATCAATTTGGAGATAATTAGTTGATCCAATACTAAATTCTCTGAACTAACTTTTTAAGAATTGTATGGTTGACAGTAAGGAGAATTACAAATTTGATCTGGGAGTTGAAGGGTTCATAAACAGGAATAGTCACAACAATTTTCAATCTTTCTCAAAATTACCTTAACATGAACAATTGACAAAATGATCCCATGAACATGAAGAAAATGTTTTAACAGATGTCCTGGGAGATAATGTTCAGGGCTGACTGTCAACGACATTCATTCTTTGTATAACAGGTATCATAAAATGTCCTCATAGATAAAAATTCAACTAAAGAACCACATCATTTTGACTTTTAACTGAAGTATTGTGAAAATGTGGTTGGTTTTGAAATTACAGAACACACCAAAAAAAGAAATTAGGTGAACTTGAATTCAATCCTGGACTCACAAGAAACAGAGTTCTGAAAGTTCAAAACCTCTTCTACATGTTACTATTCATGCATGTCTTTGTTGGCCATTTCAATCTGAGAATTTGTCCCTGATCCCCTCTAAATAATGTATATCAACTGTACATGTATGTCGTCCAATATTTATTGCATTCAGTCTTGGATATACATGTACATTTTCAAAAGATAAGTACACATGTGATTGTTTGTCTCACAATGTGGTCACTATGCTCGTGGATCGTGATGTTTGAACTGCATACTGCTTCTCTTTTTTAGGCCATGAGGGAGATTGTGTAATTGCATCACCTATCAACTGTTGTGCTCAGCTGTGACTTTTTTTCTTAGCAGTTTATCACACGTTTCTTTGTTGGGCATTTCTATCAATTTGTCCATGATACCTTGTAAGCTGGTAATTTCCTCAGTCTTACTACCCATCTATTTAACATTGTCAGTATCATAATAGTAAACAAAATGTATGAAATAAACTATCCAGGGAAAAGAATAAAAGTAGGTATTGTGAGTTGACTTACATCTAACTGTAACCTGAACAGTGTAAGAGTCACTGTACTGGCCAAGAGTTGGAACATTAATGACTGCTTCACATCTGTACGTCCCTGCATCATTCCTGCTGGCTGATGTTATTGTGTAGTTGGAGTTGTTTGGATCTTCCTGAATCTTTACACTATCTTTATACCACCTGTAAGTGGGTTTGGGGTTGCCACTGGCCACACAAAACAATGTTCTTGTGGCACCTTCATCCAAAGTTGGAGCTGTTGTAGTTTTGAGTGTAATTGTTGGGCTCACTATGTAAAACAATGAATTTTTATTAACATAAAGGTTAGATAATCAAGGAATTACTACAGTATACTAAAATATTTTTTGAATTACCAGATAGAAGAGTTTCAGTACTAGGGTTCAAATCTATCCTTAAGCTTTGACACACTTGACAATTTCTATATTCCCAATGCAGTGATCAGCAAAAATCACTGGGTGTGCTTGAGGCAACAATGGCAATTTCCATGGATTGCTATGATAGGCATGTAGGATTGCTGATATCTGGCATGTCAGATATCAATGATTTTTGCTGGTGATCAAATTGGCTGCTTGCAATCTGTGGAAAAAATCACCAAGTGTGTCACCAGCTTTAGTTAAAAAACATCAAAACTAAGAAATATTTGTGCCACCAATATTAATAGTAATTTAACTTAGTTGAGGAACTTACCAACAACAACTAGTTCAGCAGTATCCTGAATCACAGGAGGGACACCAGAAGTGAAAATCACTTGACAATCAAAATCACCGTTGTCCTTTGTCTGAACATTGGATATTCTAAGTGTTGCATCCCCTGATACTTGATACTGTGAATTGAGAACGGAGACTTGCCCATTTGATTGCTTAGAAGCAACCCAAACATTATTGTGAAGCCACATTACTTGACTGACTGTTTTCCCATTTCTGTTGAAATTCCATGTTAAGGATGCAGATTGACCCTTTAACTGATACTCGGGACTGTTTGGTTTACTTGTGAAACTTTGACTGTCTGGAAATATACAAAGGAATAAAAAAGATGTTTTAATGACTGTATAAGGATAAAAGACTATCAAGAGAAATTCACAGCTTGCTTTACTCAAAGGTACCAATTAGGAACTCAAATCTCAAAACATGGTAAGTAGAAAATTTTAATCAAGTTTTTTTTTAAGGTGGAGATGACAATTTTTAAGAGTTGGAGCATTCTTCTATTTTAACCTTTTAACTCCCATGATTAACCAAGACAGAATTTCTCCTTACCATATCAAAATAACATCAAGTAGACAAGAGATGAGAATATGGAAAAATATCAATTAGAGTATAAGTAGTTGATCCAATACCAAGTTCTCAGAATTAAAATCTTAGAATTGTATAGCAGGAAGTAAGAGAATTACCAACAAGATCTTATATGATAGGACAAAAAGAAGATGAGAAGCACTCAAGAAGTTTACAGAGCTTGAAAGATTTGTAAGAGTTGCTGCTTACATAGGTGAAAACAACTCTAACCTCCTAACAACAAAGAACTGTCTAAAACTTTCCAAGTGCTTTTTATTTCAATGAAGACACTTTTAATTCAAGAACATCCTCAACATGGTATTTTAAAAGTTGTACCAAGAGAAATTGCCTCTACTACTAGTACACTTTACTCATCAATTTTATTATCAGCAAGTATAATAGGAAGATGAAGTGGGCTTGCTTATCAAAATATTCCCAAAAAGAGAGCCAGTCATTTTGGAATGAATTGGTGGAATGGAATGGGTACCCTGTGCCACATTTCAACCATTTATGCAAGAATAGTGGATGAATGAAATATGTCCCTTCAGCTTTACACAGAGCAAATAGAACTTGCTAAAGCAGACTTGAATGAATCTTGCACTGATGTAGCATAATGATCAATTTCTACACAGCCTACAAGAATTACCCAAACATTGAATGGTTTGCAATCCTAGATTTACTTTAATCAGATTCCAAACTTAATCAGTTAATATCATTAGAGCATTTGTAACAGCTGCACAGTCCTTGTTTTAAGTGTTTGATAAAATGGTTTCACTTAGTTGGCTTCCCAAGTAGCGATTGTACAGGCATGAAAAATAAATTACATTTTGTTATAAGCGGTTCACTGGTCACTAAAGCCGATGGCAAGTGATCCGTTGCTTTCATTGCTCAACTTTTCTGTATGATAATAACTTTCATCATGAATAACACTCCTGTTTGGTTTACGTTGGAGCAAGACTATTTTGAAATCAAACTGGCCGTACACTTTCAAATCAGCCAATATATAATTATTCGCCCAATTACTCCTCATTTGCTCAATTTATCATTATCGTTACAAAAGCACGGTGTATGACGAGTTTACAATATAAGACAAGTACAAAATAGACTTGATGTAAATTCGCTGCAAGTTTGAAGAAGACTTAGTGAAATGCTCTTGAATCTAAAACAAACAAATAACTGCTGGGCAATACATTCAAGTTAAACCTAAGTAAAATGTGCTGAAATTAAGAATAATTTTAACAAACTGGAGGAGATATTAGCGCATAATAAGCTGAAATCCGTTATCTGTGGCTTGTAACAAGCTTATATATTCGAAGTAAGATTAGATGGGAGAGCCGAAACCTATACAACGCAAATGACATGAAATATTGAGCTAACAATGTAAGGCTTTACCTAAATAGTCAACACAGGTACAATAATTTACTCCCTTAACACAGAGTTCATGTACGTGTGATGTTAGCAAGTTACCAGCCACGTTCACGATTGTTTTTGGTCGAGCATGCCTCTAATCGAGGTGTACTTAACAGCGACGGCACCCTCAAATAGGGCTCATCAAAATGACAAGAAAAGCAATCATTATAATTCCTAACTTCCGATCAAAGCAATTTATTTACTTCTCAATTTTGGAACTACTGAAAACTCCTGAGAAACTTCGCGATTGCATAAACATTCAAACTCATCGAAGGTCGAGTGCAGTACACGAATCGTGCGTATGTTATCAATATTACTCACCTACAAACCGCAATCCACCGATAGATAACAAAGCCACGAGTCTAAAATACACCATAAACATCTCTATCACCGTTTTATGGTCCTAACAAGACTTTCGAAAATACGTTTGAACGTCACTCTCGATTCACCGATGCATGTTTTGCACTATTATCAGGAAACAGGGAAAACAATGCTTATCAACGGTGGATGCCTAAGAGAAACCTCGTGACCAATAAGAGAGCATTCTGGAAGTCATGTGATCCGTATTCGAATGACCTCAGCATTGTGGGAGTGAAAATGATGGATAAAAATAACAGTGATGAGCAAAATTGAATGGAATCTTTGGAATGACCACTTAATAAATTTATGACTCGCCCGGAGGAAATCGGGTAGGATTTTACAACCACGGTCACCAAATTAACGCTTTTAATCGTCGAAAATATTACAATGGACAAATGAACATTTACACTCAAGTTTTGTATTGAACACGGAGATTTCACGCGATGAAAACAGTGATCTTACAGGCGGGAAAGATTGCGTGACCAGGTATTTGGACAAGTCTGTAATATTACAAGTAATATTGCGACAGTAAAGAAAGTAGAATCCAACGGTGTCTAATATTGTATAAAGTTCGTTTTTCTTCTTTTTCTAATCGGCGTTTTATGTTTACAATCTTAGGGCTCTAGAGATCAGGGCAAGATTAACATTTGTATTGTCGGCCTGATCGCGACTAAGGGAGATTTTCCGTAAAATTTTCATGCACTTTCAAGCGGAGAGAGGATAGGAATACAGCGAAATACTAAATAGCGGATGTTGTTGAATTTAGAAAGCTAATTTTAGGGCTAAAATTATTAATGGTTTATGATGGATTGACAAAAATTATTTGTTAGCCGTGAAAGGGTCAATGGTTTCTCATTTTGGACTCGTGGCATTTAGTTGACAGATTAGCCGAATGTTTCCGTACAAAAGAAACATCATTGACCAATCACGAATTGTTCCGGAAACCTACGCAAATTTTAGCGCATTTCTAGATACAGTGTCCCGGAGACCTAAGCAATTATTTAGCACGTTTTTAGATACGGTGTAAGGTGCGAAATTCATCACGTCCCCAATCGCGAATTGTTCTGGAAGCCTGTAAGATTTTCTGGCATTAGCAATCAAGGACTGAAATATACCTTAATACAGGTCAATAAGATGAGATAAGGTGCTATTACGTCTTGAATTACTGATTAGCCAATTTATTCTACAAGATGGAAGCTGATAAGGCAGTCGTCCCGCCATAGCTGCATAGACCTTCTTCCCCGGGAATCATCTAGCACGCTCATTAAAACAAGCAAACAACAAACAAAAATCTACCACTGCTGATATTTTGAACCTCCGATGTTTCTTGATACATAAACAAGTGCCACAGCGATTTTACAAAATTTCCAACTTCCCTCTCCACCCATTCTTTCGGGTGCGTCAGTCTTCTGCGGCATTCAGTAAAGTACAGGATTATGGTAGATCTAAAATGATTGTGGTGCCAGCTATCTATCCGATTTTTAATCGGCTTAGCTTATTTAACCGCTCGTATTGTCCTGATTTCGTTAACTAAGTTCCAGAAAAAATAATTTTATTCAAAATATTTTTGCTGAGTTGGGTTCGACTCAAAGCTGGCAGACGATACGGATTGATACTCGCGATAAGTTCAGTGACTTTCGATTCTACTCGTGACCCTTCGGTGCTTTGTCCCGTTTGGTCGGTCATCGATCAAAGACGAACGTCGCACTCGTGTTACAGTCGTTTGCAGTGTCTGCGTTTTACTATCGGGTGTAAGATCAGACAATTTCTCGCAGTCATCGTCTGCTCTGAGATGGGACTGGTTTTCTGAAAGTAAAAGATGAGGAAAACCGTGCACTTCTAAGAGATTTGAACAATCCAAGAAACAAAGCCGTGAAAGGGAAGAAAAAGTTCTACCGGGTTCATGAAATTTTGCCTACCGAAAAGGCTGTTTCGGCCACAATTTCGCGATCGTCATTTAGAGATGAATTTCTCAACGATATATTGCAAATTCTAGATATCCAGGGAAAACGCTGGCAAGAGGAATATGTGATGCTAACTGATCTAGATTTAATTGTAGTCTACGTTTTGACCTATACAACAAAAAACTATGATCGAAGTTTCAAATTTTACGAAATCATTACGATAACACAGCAAAGATACATATTGAGTAAATCAACATTTATTTGGAAAATTCTTGTACCACAAATTAACTTGGTTGAAAAATTGTGGATGGCAAGGTTAAGCTTAACATTCCAACTATCTAAAATTTATAAAGGGGTAAGTTTCTAAAGAAACTGTGGTGCTGCGTCGGTGGGGAGGTGTAACAAGATCATTTGGTTGTAAATAGAAAAAGAGAGATGGTAAGTTTTGAGCTCGGTTGAGAAATAAAAAAAGATGTTTTTCGTCTTGTCACGAGGGCGGGACCAAGATAAAATTCTAAGTCCCCACTAGGAATCGAACCTCAAAGCTTCGGATTCCGCGCTCCGATGTTCTTCCACTGAGCCACAGAGACTCTGTGGTGAGCGGGCCTATTATGGAGTTTTCAAAATAATTTGGTGTTATCAACTCAACTGAGTTGATAATGTAAATTGGCCACCGCAAAGAGTTTCAGATCTGACGTTTTGAGCGCAAACCCTTCGTCAGCTCTTTCTGATCCAAAATTTTATTCCTATTTGTACTTGCAGTATTATCTAATTCATTCTTCTACCAGACTTAGTCAAATTCTAGCATGGAGCATTCTCATTTGCCTTCACGTATTAAAAATAAATTCAATGTTTGGGGATTCGATGCCAAACGGGGTTCTTGTCAAAGAGTTGGAACTCTTCGTCACACAGATCGATTTCCTTCCCCGCGTGAACTTTGTTGCACCTGAAAAATCCGATAATTTACTCTAAGAGAGAATGAAGCTCGGAACATTATCTTAACTTCAATCGACAGACAAATTCCTTTTGAAAATAACGCAAAATTACTATTTTGTCTCTCTGCCTCGCCCTTGACACCTTTAAACGAAAAAGTGAAGCCACATAACAATTTTTAGGTTCATTTCAAACAGTTGCTGACGTCGGATCAAAAAGCAAACATGAGCAAAACATAAAAAACATTACACTTGTAACTCTCTCGAGAGATAACGTAATCTAAAATTTGCGTAAAATCACTGATTTCCAAGCTTGTCATTTACAATCCAATTTCAATTTCCTCCACCCGTAACCAGCCATGTTCCTTTTCAGATCATTCGTACCTCTATAAACTATTATATTAAAATATTTCTATCTACTTATTGAGTTTTTTAACGTCTTGACGACTTAAAAATGTTTTGAGGTTGCGGATTTCTTTCAGGAATCAGCCTGCAGCCACATCATGATATGTTGCTGAATTTGGTGCCTGGCCTCCACCAGCTGTGGAGGGTCTGACGGATTAGCTGGATACATGTTGGCGCAGTGAGCAGTACCTAGAACATTAAAAATAAAATAATGACAACTTTCAGTAACACAAACACGAAGGACCAGTTATAATTTATTACTTAAGGGGGGTGGAGGTGAGAAAAATTTTGGGAGTCACATGGTTTTCAGGGGGGAACGGAGAGGGGTCAGTCTTTGCCAAAGTATAAAGGAGGATTATACAAAATTTACTCCCAAGTACCTGCCTATGAAGGAAAGGGGAGGGAGGGTATAAGAATTATGCAGAACTATTGGGGGGATCAGGTAAATTTTACTTTGACAGTATAAAAATCCTTCGACCCCACACGTGAAAAATGCTGACATTACGGTGACTTTTCTCTAAGGTTTCATAGCGTCTACTTTGGAAGAAAAAACGCACGTGTAGCTGGTTGTTTTTTGAATGCTCCCACGCTAAAATACTTATCTCTCTTGGCTTCACAGAAACTGATGTAAACACTGATCTCCACCACAATAAAGGAAAAACCTTAAAGATACGTTATAGCAAAACCAAGAACAACTATCATAACAAAAAAACGTGCTGACAGTTTTTCGAATGCATGCATATGGCTAAACGCGTATTGCACCTTCTTTTACACACCTTCAATAAAAACGGCTTGTTCTGTAGCAGACACATCCTTTGTTATACCAAGTGCATGCCACGGATCGATGGAGCCATTCGGGAAAACGATCTGATTTACAGATAAACAATAAAGAAAAATGCCATTTTCACACATAACACTCTGAGAAACTGTACAAATGAAGAGTCTGGAGGCTAATTAATTGTTAAGTTTTCGAGTTAGCCTCCCATTGACCAGGTGTTGGGAAAAACATAACACTGGAAATGATCCTGCAAGGATCCCTCGACCTGGAGTCCAACGCAGTAACCGCTTAGCAACCGCGTCTTCCGAAGAATAATGGTCACAAAAAATGAAATTCAAAATTTGTTCCACAATAACATCAACTGTGATCTTCTTTAAGGATACGGGAAAACGAATTTTGGTGTCTTTGTGGTGCACGAAACCCAGATGGAAATATGAGACATATACGTGTGAGATACCAATTGATCCGAGTTGCATGTCAACTGACCTTACTGGCGGCAATGCCATACCCTCCGTAGTTAGTATTTGTCTGAGTCACACCGCTTCGGATGTTCTCTTCATTAAACTGGGCACCATAAATATCCATGCATTGTTGAATTGAATACCTGAAAAAAAAACATTTGGAACATATGTCTTGATAAAGACAGTATTGGAGAACAGGTAGGCGATGTTATGTTTCTGAGATACTATATGTCCAACAAAAACACTGAGGAGAACAGTAAAAGTTGTTTTTCTCTTGACAACAACGTTTGGCGTCTTTGATACATAAATGGATCTGGTTGTGGCGGAAAGAGTTCGTGACGCGCTTTTCGATTGAGCGTCAAAAAACCAAAACCAAAGCTGTCGCAACAGCTAATCAGAAGAAAGGAAAATACCTTTACGAGCCAATGAGAGCTCAAGTAAAAGCAAGCTAACTACCTAAAGTGCGGAAAACGCGGGCGACCAAGTCGTGATTGGTTTTAATTTTGCATTTATTTGGTTGAGAGAGAGTGGTGCGGGTGTTGTAGACCAATCACAGAGCGAAACCAATGCAATTTGGATAACTTCCCAACACTCAATTGGAAATTAATCCATTACATTTTTAACTAGCAGTCATTACTTTGAAGCCAGGACATTTAGGTGCGTTGAGAGGAATTTCTTTCAAGCACACCGAGATTCTATCTTGATATGATGTACGTCTTTGTTTTTTTCGGTAAATACTGTACTGCTATCATGTACATACTTCAAAGGGAATAGATCTCCAAACGGCTGCTTCTCAGAGTCTGAGGTCTGATAAAATCCAAATTCTGTGCATGTCTGATACATCCATTGGCGACCTGGTTAACAACATAAAAAAGCTTTTAACAAAATAAGATAAATAAAGAACCAAAATAACACGACTTTTGTAAATATTCTTCTTTAAAAAGAAAAGCGCGAAAACACACAACTTTCGTGCGCTGTTGTCGGGTATTATTGAAGTTCTCCACTTCGATCTCAGTGTTAAGAGGGAAGCATAGCAAAGTCGCCCGAAATAAAAATATTACTCGTCAGAAAAAAAAACATTCGTAGGACATACATGTAGCCAAGAAAAACGTTTTCTAAGTTGTAGTAAATGACGACCATTGGGGCGGCTGTCACATTTTTTCTCGAGAGAAGGACATCTTCCCTAACTTTTCTCGGAGACAAAAATTAAAAAGACATCTGAGAAATTACGCAAATGCTTATCTCAAGTAACTCTGGACTAGAAACATCACGCAATGAGAACGTTACAGCTTTTATGTAACCGCCGAACACAATTCGGCAAATGCGCGACTTTCTGCGCAAATTTTTAGTCGCCATTTTCCCCCTCTCGCCATGGCGACCAAGATAGTCGCAACTTAATTAGAGCGCTAATTAACTCTGTACAGCATGTGAATATTTAAAAATTTCATGATGAGTTTACCTCCTTCAGATGCACTGCTGCTCCAAGATGTGTTCTGTAAAGCTGCTATAAAATTCTTGTAGTTTGAATCAAGGCATTGTTCGTGGTATGTGTGAAGCATCAGCGAGTTCACTTTAGCATAACGAGCTAACGGAGCTCCGATGCCTTCGTCATTCATGATGCCACACAATGTTCTAATTGTAATGTTAGTACCGATGGCACCCTTAAAAAAAAGCATCAGAGTAGAATTATAACATTCGTCACGCACCACTGCAATGGTTTAAACTACAGTTAACTTACCCCAATCTATTGTACGTAGATCGATTAGAAGCTTCCACTTCCCCCCCCAAATTCGGCCCAAAACTGCGTTCAAATGCCCACCCGATATTGAACGGAACGATTTTTTTCTGTGACTGACGAATGTTGTAAAATTTAGCAAGATCATTTATTAGGTTCTAGTGTTGCCGTTGGATTTTTTTCGCTTGAAGGCATCGTCCTATAATGTGAATATTGTCTTTCTAAGCCTTTCTCTAACAAAAGCAGACTCTTCACCTGTAAACTCCTCAATTACATCATGTGTATCATGCAAGAAAGGCCTGATACTTCCGGTTCAAATGCCCCACCCCACCCAGGCAAGTTCAAATTCCTACCCCCATGGGCTGCCCAAGAGGAGGGATGTTGAAACTTCAGATTGATTCTTTAACCCCTTGGAGTGACTAGTATCTATTTTCTCCTTAAATCAACTCTGAATCAGACATTAATGTCACAAGAATAAAGGAAATGACCACCAACAAAAGAAGGTCCTGATTGTTACATAAATTCTCTTTGTCAACACCTTAGGAAATGTATAGAGAACAGTATGGAGAATGTGTATACTGATGTGTAGGGTGTAGAGGGTAAAGCAGACAGGTAATGAGACTGAGAAAAATGTCAAAGGAGAGATATGACTTGACTTAACACTAAATTCTCAAAAAACAACATCATAAGAAATGTATGACAGACAGTAAGGAGAATAAATAAAAAGGGCTTGAGAGTGAAAGAACTAATCAGCTTAACTGACCTCAAATGCCCTGTTATCCTTGTTATATTGAACAACACCAGCAAAATTTCCAGACAAATCATTTGCAAAAGTTGCCACGTCATTGACATTGTCTTTATCAAGGGGTTCACAGAGCCTACGAGTAAAATGAAAATCAATTAACCCTTTAACTCCCATGAGTGATCAAGAGATAATTTCTCCTTACAATATCAATACAATATCAACCAGATAAGTGATGAAAATAAAGAAAAATATAAATTTGGGGATAATTAGTTAACCCAATACTGAATTCTCTGAACTAACATTATAAGAA
Organism: Pocillopora meandrina; assembly: GCA_942486045.1. Lineage (NCBI taxonomy): Eukaryota > Metazoa > Cnidaria > Anthozoa > Scleractinia > Pocilloporidae > Pocillopora > Pocillopora meandrina. Next base: position 148,570 of record CALNXJ010000156.1, read on the forward strand.
TTGTATGGTTGACAGTAAGGAAAATGACAAATCTGATCTGAGAGTTAAAGGATCAAGGTATTTGAGTACAGTTTATAGGGTCATAAACCAAATATTTTGTATGATCACCGATGCTTATTATGAGGGAAGTTACAGCAAATATACATGACAACAAGTGTTTGTAATTTTGTCATGTCTGTGTCAGAAATAACTCAAAACGAGGTTGCTGAGTGGCTGACAGCGGACAGTGAACAGTGGTTCCTTTGAAAGTTTCACGCAAAAGTCACCCATACTATCCTAACTTACTGTTTCAAATTTGGAACAAAATGAAAATTACTGCAAGTTAAGCACGTTCAAGGCTTAGTCCATGCTCAGATATCGTCAGTAATGAAAATGAAATCATGACAAAAAATCCAAATACAGGAAATTTACTCACTCAAATAGCTCTGTGAGTTGCTTTGCACCTTCCTCTGTGGTTAGTAATGCCTGCATTGTTTTTGTTGCATTATCAATATTTCTCACACAGTCTTGACCTGTTGTTTCAAGTGAGGCAGTAACAACATCCATGTATTGAGGAAAGTTGACTGTGGCAAAGACAGGAGCACTTGAAGCAACAGCCCCTACAAGGAAAATGAAAAATACATGTACACATGACAGAAATACTTCACTTACTTTTTAAAATTCAGAAAGTGGTTAAAATATGTGGATCACAATCAATTTGTCTAAATGACCAACTGAGGCATGGCGCATGTTCTCGTTGGTAAATGGGTAGGTGTAGATGGAGATATGTTAAAATGATGGTGATGTTTCAGATCTATGCATACTCTGACAGGTATGATATAAAGACAGCTAACCACTCTTCTTTCTGACAAACCTTTTGAAACCAATTATGGTCAAGAATTTTGTTATAGTTTTGATTAACTTAGTAATTTGTCCAGAGACTTCTGAAATGACTTGACTTAGTACATTGTTATCACAAGCTTCTTCTAGTTTGCCAATGTTTTGCTCAATGCAAACATAACAATGTGATTACATTTTATTAGTTATGGTTTTATCATATAAATTCAGTAATGACAGTAAAACAGTCTGAATAAAGGGGGTAAGTTTCTAAAGAAAGTGTGGTGCTGTCGGTGTCAGTGGGAGAGGACAACAGGGCAGTTAAGTATTATCAATAAGTTGAAAGTGTAAATTGGCTACCATAAAAAGAGTTTTAAAGCTGAAGTTTGAGCATTATCCCTTCATTAGAGCAAAGGGCTCTGACAAAGGGCTAACCTACAAAACGCCAGCTTTGAAACTCTTAAAAGAGGCCAATTTACGTTATGAACTCAGTTGATAATACTAACTTACCCAGTGAAACAGTCTACCCACCCTGCACCAGATGCGGATACTTGAGTCTGTACCAGGCTGATAATGACCCAGGGTATGAGCCACCAAATGATATCCATTTGCTGTTTGTCAGATTAAACTTCAAAGCCATTTCCTGACAAAATGTTGCCAGATCTGCCAATGCTTGTTCACTATTTAGATACTTAAGGCTTGAATCACTCATATCACTGGAAAAATGGAGAACAAATTTTGCATCAGGCTTTTTTTTTGATAATTTTTCAGGTGAGGGTAAAATTACCTAAAGCCAGTTACAGTGTAGAGGGAGGTCCATGTTTAGTTTTCAGGTAGGGAGGCCCTTGCATCCGCATTTTGTGTTTCAACCACAAAAGTTGAGTGGATACTGTATTTCTTTGCTCTCTAATATGCTCCGTCCCCCAAATAAGCACCCACCCCCCAAACAATAACTTCAAACAAGCATCCCCCTCAAATGACCCCAATGCACCCTTACTTTCCTAAAGAGTAGGGATAGAAGGTAAACCTGTTTCTACTGCCACTTTATTCAAAACTTTTTAAGCTTCATATATTAAACAGAATCAGTACAAGAGAACAATGATGAAGTACCCTCTTCCCAATTATTTAAGCTAAAATTTTAAATAAGCACCCAGGTGCTAATTCAAGAAAATAAGGCAAATAACAAGATGTACCTAACCCTTTAACTCCCAGGATCTGATTGTAAATTCTCCCCTCTACTTGCTACACATTTCCTTGTAAATAAGTTGTGAGAATTTGGTGTGAGATCAAGGTAACAACCTCTAAATGATAAGTTTGAATATTCTCATTACCTGTCTCTTGGATGATATAAGGATATTCTGGGGAGAAGTTTCATGTTGATCATTTCTGAGAGTTAAAGAGTTAATCTTTCAGTTTTGAGAGATATACCACCTCTGCCCCTCCCTCAAGGCCTACATGGGACATGGCCAACAAGCTACATGCTCAAGGCCTGCTTATAAGAAAACCCAAATCAATTTTTGACTAGGCTGTTCAAATTTCCCCTCACTTCCTGGTAGGTATCAGCTGTGCAAGTCAGTGTGCTGTAAACTAGGAAGAGAGGTCCGGTCCAGATGACTACCATTTCAAGTCATGGTGATGTATTAGTGGGCAAGAGATTTTAATTTTGTAGTATCTCTCTCCACTCACAAGCCCCAAAAATTACTGAGTGGGGGGGGGGGAGGGATAATCTATGATGGACTGACATCTAATCCAGGGGGGAGTGGCTATTCACCTGGTCACTTCACACTTCAGGATCCAGATAAACCTTGACTACATAGACCACTATGCTTGAGTGCAGACTTTATCTTTTACCATCCTTTTTCTGTTATCAGATTCCTCTATGGGAAAGAAGAACCCTCTAAAATTTGCCCCACTCTCCCAAAGTATGACTTTGTAGCTCAGTTGGTAGTGGTGCGGTGCTAGTGTCTAAGAGGCATGAAGTTAATTTAATTAAATCCTGTCGAAGTCTCAATTTTTCCAAGCTTCTTTTTTGCAATTGCTGAAATTGCAGTCCACCTGCGAGAATGAGTGTCATTTTCCTCCTTTCAAGTCCTTTAACCTCTTAAAGTGATTAGCATCTAACTTCTCCTTACAATATCATCCCTGAATCACACATTAGGGTCACAAAAAAAAGCTTATGATCACTAACTAAAGAAGCTCTTGACTGTTAAACAAATTCTCTATGTCAGAACCTTAGGAAATGTATGGAGAAAACTATGGAGAATATCCATACTGATATAAGTGTGTAAAGGGGTAAAGACCTTGGTACATAAATACTCCACTATTTGTTTACAGTTAATCAAAAGTTTACACAATCCTGCAAATGTTCTTCCCTCGCTTACTCACCTCGTTGGGCGACTTTCGCCGTAAAATCTATGCTCCAAAAGGAAGGTAAAAGCACCAAAATCTTCAGCATTCTTCATCATATCCCCCACAGTCAGCCATATAGGGTTCGCCGTTCCTTCTCCACCGATCATAACGAAAACCGGTCCATCTGGTTTCGTGTGGAAGGCGTCGTTATAAAAGAACCTCTGCTGCCAAGTTTTTGTATTGAGTCATCAAAGTGATCCAACCTCTGAGTAAACCAATGTGCTTCAGGAAGCTTTTGATTCACGTGTTCTGCTGGAGGAGCAACTAACATGCCACCTTTCGGTCGGCCACGGAGAAATCGCAGCGAAGCATGGGAGCAGTTAGTTAGTCCAAGAACAACAGTGAATATCAAGCAAAGTGAGGCACTCGAGGCATATGGCATGTTGCTTGGAGTTGGTGCGAAACTGAAAGGATGCTTCAGCTTTGAAAGCGTTGTGACTTGTCACAGGGATATCACGTGAGCGCGCTATTATGATGGCTAAAATTACCCCAGACTTGCCAACTTTCTCGTGTCACGTCGTTCGACATCGCTGCGTCACGCAACTAACCCTGTGGATTTGTGTAGCGCACAATAAAACTTTGTCGAACATTGAAATATAGAAAAATCATGTCTATGGATGGGTAAAAATCAGTTAGGAGGGAACACAGAGGAAAGAGGGAAGGGATTGGTGTTGATTTTGGTAATTATGGACACCTTATTCGGTGCATTCGATGGTGCAGTATGCGCGGATATTTTTGCGAGTTACGTAGTACTTTTCTGAGCTCCCTCATTGGCGAGGAAAAATCGGAGCAGTGAGCAAACTTTCCGCTCATATTATATGCTAAACCATTCAAGGACGAATATATCATTCCGCAATTTTATCTTTTTTAAAGTATTTTGGCCTCCTTCAAAACAAGCCAACTGGGAGCCGGTCAATGTGTTGGGTCCAAATGAACCATCCAAGTGATGAATGATGATTTTAGGTATATGAAATTCATATATTTGCACGGCGGCGAAGAAACTAAATTAAGAGATCCTCGCAGCTAAGAACACTACTGAACTAGTAATTGAAAATAGGACCTGAAAAAAAATTACTTTTCAACTAGAAGTTCAGTAGTGTTCTTGGGCTGCGAGGATCTCTTAATTTCGTTTCTTCACTGCAGCGCAAATATGTGAATTTCACATATCTAAAATCATCATTCATCAATTGATGGTTTATTTGGACCAAAAAACATTGCTCAGCTCCCAGTTGGCTTGTTAGCTCAGTTGGTAGAGCGCACCGGCATCGCAGAGGTCATGGGTTCAAATCCCGTACAGGCATGAATTTTTTTTCAGGTCCTATTTTTTAACAACTACTTCGGCAGTGTTCTTAGTTGCGAGGATCTCTCAACTTCGTTTCTTCACCGCAGTGCAAATATATGAATTTCATATATCTAAAGTTGTTTCTTTTTCCTCCATATTTTATATTTTTGCGTTGTATTACAGTGGTGTGTACCATAGTGTACTTTGCGCATTCTGTCTGTTCCCTTATATGGTGAGATGACGGAATAGTGGAATAATTAAGCACTTGTGATACCCAAGACATATCAAAACTATTTGTAGAGCACGAGGTAAACACATTTATATTTACTGTAAACAAAAGGATAAAACGCTAATTTCCTACCCGGCTTTTTATATGGGAGCTAGGAAACTTAGCAAAACCATTGAGTTTTGCTTTTTTTTTTTTTTCGCCAGAGGAAATAGTCGAAAGACCTTGGAACTTACAAAGCAAAGAGACGAAGCGCGGCTAGTTAGCCATTTGCTAACTTAATTTGTGAGAGCTCCGTTTTTTTTTTTTTGCATTTTGAAAATACAATTATGGCCTTCTCGTGACAAACCATTCTCGCATTGATGCATACTTCGTCACATTTTCTAAGGTACTGGGCTCTCAAGGAACTCCGCTCTTTCGATGAATCTTCAAAACAGCTCGTCAAAATTTACTTCTTTAAAAAGCGCTATTTGACTGTAGAAGTTCAACTAATCCCTCACGAGGCGGGCAAATGGCGCCCAGCAGGGCCTCTTTTCATCATATTATTATTATTATTATTATTATTATTATTATTATTATTATTATTCGTCTCTTATTCTTTCCCTTGGGTCAATGAAATAAGCGCAAATAAACGGCCACCCGTGAGCTCACCGCTGGCGGCGATGCAAGTGGAAATAAGGCATATGAAGATGAGGAGCAGAGGAATTTATTTTTATTGTATTTCAATTTGAATTAACCACGCATTTAAATTGCTTATTGACCGTCAGAACATGCCATCGCATTGCGTGACTGCATGGTCCTATCCAACAAACGAAAACCGCATACAGTGGTCACTGAGGACTCAGCGTTATTACTTACATTTCACTCTTGACCCTTCGTGAATAACACGGAATTCCTCGCTTTCCGACCGTGCCTCGAACGGAAATATTCGCTTGTCGCGAACAAAGTTTTAACAGACTTGTGATGCACTGCACGTACCAACGGTAAATCAGCAGGATCGAGTCACTCTGCATTTGAACGATTAATTCAACTGGAAGAATAGCCAAGCGTAACTCTTTTTCTCCCTTTGCTACAGGCAAGGCAAAAAGAAGGGAGATTGAACTCGGCTTCGCACTAGCAATGCCTAATGTGCTGACATGGAGGTTGATAAGATTAAAAACTTGACTCCTCAACCCTTACACTCCCACGAGAAACGAAGACAATAGTCTCCTTACAATACAATATTAAGGAGACAAGTGATGAGAATAAAGAAAAATATCAATGAGAGGATTATTGGTTGATCAAATACCAAATTCTCCAAACCAAAATAGCGATGATTGTAGGGCAGAAGGTAAAGAGAATTACCGACGGAGGCCTTTTTGTGAGTGAAAGGGTTAAATCACCCAGCTGGATTAAGGTCAAATTCCATGTCGCTGACCAATAGCAAGTTACTCATTGACTCGCATAACAGACTATGCCGGGAAATAGAGAATGCTTGTTGTCCACGGGTAATTGTAAAAGAATCCTTGAGTCAAAAGCTTAAATGACATGTAAGCAACAGTCATAAGTTCACGAGGCAGAATGAAAACCTTCTTTGTCAGTAAAATGGTCTTTGACTTTTCGAACGTTGTTATTGTCTGTCTAGACTCTTACTGGGGGTCACCTTACAGGACCCCAAATGTGATTTTAAAGTATATGTTTACGCTTAGTATCGCTGTAAATCCTCGTAGATGACGCAAATCGTTGAACATTTCAGCAAAACATGTTAAGGTGAAATTTGCAAAATTTGTTTCTTCTTCCTCGTTACACTCAGTATACTCGAGGAAGGTTGGGACGGATTGAACTACAACATCTGAGCCTCTCAGCAAACTGGTTAACTGTTTTGCACAAAACCCAGATACATTTGTTTTTGAAAATTTTTGTTCTCCAAAATTTGGGTGTTTTCCAAATACCCGAGGAAAATAGGGACGAGTTGAGCTTTTCATTGAACTGATGAACTATTTGGCACAAAAAGCCAATTAATATAATTTATAAAAAATTTTATTTCTCTTGCCTGTGGATAAAACGCCATCTGTACAGGTTTTTCGTCTCGGCTTTAGTTTCGTGATGACCAAAACTTGTCGAGTGTTAAAAATAGCGGGTTTGTTTTCCTTGACGGGAGCACTGTCTCCAAGGAAGCTTTACTCGCTGAGGAACTTCCACGCTCTTTGTTTTTTCTGATTGTAAAGTAAATAAACTCACAAAGATTTGAGTAATTCCCGGTTAATCCTGCACTCCGTTTGACCTTCGGCTCAACTAAGGTTTTCCAGCGTCGCCTGTCAGGAACACACTGTGGAGTTTTGCTCAGTGCCATCATGTATGTTGATTCAGGGCCTACCCGGCCTGCTCAGAGGTGAGTTTGGTGAATGTTTCTGTTCATCTTCAACATGTTTCGGAACATAACGAGAGAAACACAAATAGGGAGAAATCACATGGCTACGCCGCTCTCCAAAATGCTATATAAGAGGATTATTTATTTATTGCCTTTTTTTTTTCTTTCCTACGCTCAAGAACTTAAGTCGAGTTTTGCGTGAGGTCGGTGTACAATAGTCCACTAGAAAGCTACACTTAAGCCGGTCCTCCTTAATTTGTTTTCCTTGTTGCCCTCGTCTGATTTGTTTTTCGTTTTTGAAATCTTGCTCACATGTTGAGAGGTTTCACGAGATTAAACCATTCGTTTTTCATGAGTGTTAGGCAACTCAGTTTTTTTTTTTGTTTCAATATAAGAGAGCGACTCCTTGACAAGTTAGCTGCATGTAAATTCTTGTCAATCACAGAATTTTGATCTAATAAACAAGAGCTCCATAAATGATGATTGATACCGGAAATTAGGCCCCACATCCCGCTGCGAATCTCAAGACTTCACGAAAGAGTCACGACAAAGACACATTCTGATTGGCTCGCTTTATTATCCGCGCCGGTTGTCGTCACGGTTGCAAAATATTGTTTTCTTGCTTCGAAAAAAAATTCACAAAAGAGTCTTGACGGCGTTTGATGGCCTTTCTGAGTCTTGTTGGGCATATGTGAAGGCATAAAATGAAGCAGCTGTTCTATTTTGGGCTTTTGGTGTTTTTTTCTTCCTCAGAGTGGCGTTTTGTAGGTAAGTGCAATAGAGTTGGAAAGTAAGGCTTTGATCGAACCAGTTTCTAACCTGACTTAATTTAGATCAGTTGTGATTGCCTAAGCAATAAAAAGTTAACTTGTGTATTGATCAGCAGCGATTGATTAGTTAAACATATCACGACTGATTCTCAAAAATGAAATAGCGACTAAGGCTTGCAATGCGTGTCTCCTTAGACGTTGTGGAAACAAACCGGCCGGCAAGGAAAGGCTTTTTTCTCCATAAAGTTATTCTAGACTTAAACAGATTTCTTTCATTTCAAAAAACAATTGTTAGTTTTTTTTTTTGCTTTGCTACAATTAAAACATAAGAATAGAGAGGTAAAGGTAAATATTTATTTGTGGCAAATAGCTATCCTTTTATGTGCGTGTAGCTAGCGCTGTTTACTTCTCATGTTCAGTTGCGATCGTAAGGTACACTGATCACGCGAGCAAATGATAAAGTGGATCTCACCAGTGTCATAGGAAGTTCACTTCCTCGGAGATCGCTTTAGATTTTTATCTTGGCCAATTCTTACAGAATTTTGATTAAAAAAATTGACCCAAGACGTATCTAAATTATCTAGGCAAACATTCCAGCCTGCTGGTTTCTGTGACCACTTTTCGACGCAGCTTGTTTTTCGTTTGCTCTCTCAACAAAGAAGGGACAGGAGGAAAATGTGGGATTTTTTTTTCTTGTTCATATCTTTCGGAAAAATCAGACCAATGATAGCGCAATTGTTTTATTTCTTGTTAATCGCATTAAATGCTGCTGATAATCTCTCTACCAATTAGCAGTCTAGAGACTCTTTTACGCTATCTGTTTAAAAACAATTTTTCGGTGTGACTTTGATCGTAAGATTTCACCTGTGCTTTTGAAATATCGTAAAATTGAGTTTCATAGGCGAAATTGAAACAGTGTGCGAGTACCATTTCTTCCTCTGTATTTTTTTTAAAAAAGAAACTGCAGTCAAATTGCCTTACCAGACACGTTTGTTACTTTAATGGTCTATAATGTTTGGTATTTCCTGCTGAAAAGCCTGAGGTTGTCTCAATAGATTTGACCGGGCAGAGTTCTACTTGCTCTTTTGCTCCGGTGTGAATTCTATGTTAGCTTCTTTATGCGTCTGGCTCGGAGAATCTTAGAAATACAAGCGTTTTTTAAGTATGGTGCTGGCGAAACCCACTCTTAGTCTCGTCCTTTCTCGTTGGTGAAGACATCATCTTGTCTCACGGCAACGCTCGTACCGATTTAATTACTATGAAATGCTCTTTCATTTAAATCATCGAATACGAAAGGCATTTCTTACACCTTGGCACTGACTCTATTAAAATCACTTGAGATGTGGGATTTGTCTAAATTTTGGCATATCTTTCAAAGAACTCTTCCAAATGTCAAATAGCCAGGCACTTTGGAATCTTCAAGTGAAAACGCAGAATGGAAAAGTGAGGCATGCATTTTTGAAAACGTTCGGAAAGTAGCTGATTTATGAGTTGCACCATAGTTTTTTAATGAAATTTACGCTAGTGATGCTGATAGGGTCCAAAAGTCCACTGTAGTAATCAGTTTAATATTACTATTACGTCATATTTAAACCCCTTAAAAAGATAAATCTGTGGATCTTTCCTATTTACCCAGCTTTATTACTATTTCTTCCGAAACTGCTTTGGAAACAATTCAAAGCCGACCACATGCAACATTTTGTTTGGTAGTGAGAGAACTCCAGGACTGAGACAAAAAAAAAGACAATGAGTAGTTCATTTGATTCCTTCCTGATGCGATTTACAGACTTGTGATGATAGCTTGTCTAGCCAGTGATTATTTCAGTCATTATATACTCTTTGAAATGAAATATTCGTAAATCGAGCTGCGTCTAAAAGGGTGGGAGATGGTCGTTGAGTGGTGAATTATTATATGGTCTAAACTCCCAGTATGGTAACAATAAAAATTATAGTTCTCCTGTATTTTGGCGCTTAATTACATCATTTTCTTGTAGCGTCTTTTTATGCTCAGTTCTGCAAAAACGATTCTTGTAAACGTCTTCAAATAAATGTCATTACGTAACACATAAGAAAGCATTTCTTGCTATTACTTATTTTACACATGTGAGTCAGGTCATCTATGAATCACCTTGAGCTCAAGTTTCGAAAGTACTTGACTTTTTCATAGTCAGCAAGAAGAAGGCAGATTTGTGAATGATTAATCATTTTGGAGTCTAAAACCTGCACTAGTTGATATCAGAACACATCACTCACTATTGTTGCAATTTTTTTTGTCGTTTACTTGCAAAATTGTTATAACAAGATTTTTTTCAGCTCTGAAATGCATCAATCCAAACGTGTGCGGATAATTTATCACGGAACACATAATAATAAGCTTTGCTTGAAATCAGGGTGTTTGTCTAATCTGGGAATACATTTCAAAGCGTAAGTTTGTGTTTCTACAACTATTTGACTTTAGCTTAAGTTTTCGACGCTGTAACTACTAACTAGTAGATTTTAAGCAAGAAGCAAGTCATTTAGCTGGCTGGTTGGGTAGACGTCTTTGAAAGCATTTTTTTCATGATTATTTTAGCCGGTGAGAGACCAAAAACAGTGTATTGAGACTAGATGAAATGAGTGCCAATTCTTCAAAAGGATTTGAGTCACATCACATGGTGAGGGGAATAAAAAAATACTTCCATCATTTTTCAGCCGATGTTACTAAATTTCGTTTTCATCAAAATATAGGATCGATAAAGATTCAAATTCTTGGCCTATGATGCAAGTCGATCTCCACGTGTTCTTCGGAATTATTTTTATTTGTTCGTTATTGCTTTCGTAACAGGATAGGAATTATTTTATTAAAACTCATCACGCGATTCTCGCGATAGAAGCATTTTTTGAAAAGCAGCATCATAAATGTTATACACTTCAATATTTGCAACACGCAAGTGTATCAGGAATGATTTTTGTTTTGAGGTAAAAAATAGATCACTTTGAAATTGAAATTAACTCTTGCGTGCCGCGAAACCTTGTAATGATTGTTTTGCATCATGTAATACCTCCTGTGTTTTGCAACTAAAGATACTTTTATAAACCGATTCCTACCCATGAACAGGTTTACAATCGTCTGGAGTGGAAATCAGGATTTGTGAAAGATGGATCAAAGTGTCGTGCGACTCACATGAGGTCTCACGGATACAACCATCAAAGGAATAAGCTCCTTTGTCATCTTATCTATGTCCAATCTATATTACTATAGGTTTCAGATCTTTTTAGCATTTAAATAATTGTCAATTAAAATTGTCTAGGCCTCTCAAGTCGATGCATTCAGAAAGTAAAGATGGCCATTATTCGATCCTTGAAGAGCATTTGGCTCGGATTTTCCAACCATCCCTGCTCTTAAAGGTTGTTTTAACGTACCGGACGGACCAGCTTCCAGTTAGCTTGTTACTAGAGTCAGTTGCTAGAGCACTGCACCGGTATCGGAGAAGTCGTTGGTCCGAATCCCGTACAGGCCTTAATTTTTCTCAGGGGCTTATTTTCACTACTGCTTGAGTAGTGTTCATTACTGTTAAGATCGCTTTCAATTTCATTTCTTAAACTGCAGTTCACATATATATAATTTTCATATTTTCACAGTCAATGCACCATTAGTTTGGTGTTACAAATGCATCTGATGAGATGCTCTTAGTTCCTACACGCTAAGTCCATTCATCCAAATTTCTGCTTGACAAACTTCCTGATCAGACATTCTTTTTATGAAGAGCTCCTCCACTGATTCACCTGATCTAGCCGTTGCATGATCGTATATTCGTGTCTCGGTTGATAAGGGCATAGCATGATATATTAGAGATCTCACTATCATGTCAGTGTTGTTTTTCATGAGCATACGAAAATTATCATGTATGACCCGTCCGGCCCCACGCATGCAATACCATAAGAAACCATGATGGAAGCAGACATGTAGGGCCGGACGGGTCGAAAGTCTTCCAGCCCTGCACTCATACGGCTTTGTTGCAAATACTTAAAGGAAAAACTGTGCTCGGTCTGTTATTCATGACCTCGAGCCAAATATTTTCTCTTCCGGCCCTCTCTTTCAGTGAATAAGTAGACATATTATGCACGCGTTACGTACACCTTACTTTATAAGGGGGAGAAGGAGTAGGAATGTTTTTGAACGCTTACCAATACATCAAAAACAACAGCAGGGGGGAAGCTCTTTGCAAGTCTGATAACCTGTTTAGACAGCACAGAATGATTTAGGAGAGAAGGACGCGAATGTTTAAGAGGGGTCACATAGGACATGGGAAGAGATACTTCTCAGGTTCCTTCAGTTTCTCTCGCAGGTAAACTACTTGATATGCAGGCAAATTAATGGGCATAAAGTCACTTTCTTGTAATTCATTATGTTAAGGCTGCAAAATATTCCAAGATTTGCTTGAATCAGCGTTATGCGAGTGTTATTGTAACTAATATCGTTAAAACAACTGATTTCCTGCATCTTTATCTTATCTCGTCAGACTGTAAGCCTGCCTTCACCAAGACACCTAGCAGCAATGGCAAAGTCTATGTGGATAAAGGCACCAACCCATTTGATTTATCGTGGGACTTCAACACAGACGGAGAAACAGTCACTTGGGTGGATCTGATGTACAAAAATAGTGGTTCTCCAGACGTATTA
>CALNXJ010000157.1:0-160748 GCA_942486045.1 Pocillopora meandrina
TCCATTTCTGGTTTAAAAATAATTTCAGATTTCCAACAGTTTTGGAGTAGCTAGAAGAATTAGGTTGACAGAAGAAAAGAACGATTTACAAAGCTTAAACCATATTCAAAATATCGCGTTCAAAAAATATATTTTAAGAACTTGATAACACTTCTTGTCCTTCTCGTACTGGTTTACTTTCATTTACTTTCAACATCTAACTACGATGCCAGTCAGCAGAAATTGTAGAAATGATATCAATACAGTATGGCAGAATATCCTGAATTGTGTCTGGGAAATTGCCTTCTTTTCAACGCGGTAGAATTACTATAAAGGTATCCAGGAATTTGTGATGAATTCCTACCTTCATTTAGTTCCCTAAGGTTTTTCATTCAAACAAGCAGTTTACTTACTATTGCCCGTGCAAATTTAAAATACTTATCATAACTGTTTCAGACTCTCAGGAAGTAAAACGAGTGACGATAGTATAAACACAACCTGACCAAAATCTCCCTGGTTTTCGTTTTTGTTTTTCGCTCTGCTGCTGCTAAAGCACTTCGCAACAGCAAACTTGAGGAAGCTTGGATTGTTGACAAAAAACTGAATGGTTTGTTTGCATTTTTGGTAGTGGAGTCGAGCCAAAACATCCGTGATGATTTTGAAGATGGTCCTCTACCTAGAAGCATACCTATGAGGCCCTTAACTTGAGGTTTCTCTTAAATTGATCAAGGAAGGCTCTGTTCCTCAGGAATTTCTTAGATCAATATATCATCCTGGTACCGATTGAGGAAAGTAAAGGAATGTCTTAGATTCAAATTTGTTTTCCGCTTTTGCGAGATGAGATCCTCTCACGTGCAGCGTCTAGGGCACTGTTGCACTCGTCTCCTCGCTCAAAATTAAGGATTTTCATCAAAATGTTTCATGAGCGACAACGTTTTTATTTCCATTAAAACATAAAGCTTGGCTTCACAAATTGTTCATTTTTATTAACAGAGGATTTAAAATAGCTATCTTCGTAAAAACATAGTTGGTGGGGTATTTTTCTTGCTGCAGTAATGCTGTTGTTTTTCAGTGTGCAATGTAAAAGTTAAAGTATTATGCTTATAGTCTAACCATGGCTAAATGACTTGCTAAAATTTTCCATCTCCAAAGCGTTATGTTTTCTGCCCACGGCACTCCATGGACTGATAAAAGATTAACCCTTCTTTGTTGCATTATCATGCACCCTCTAGACTCTAAAAGAGGCTATGATTTATAACCAGGCGAAATGTATGAGCGATGAAATAAACTGAGATGAAGATTTTGAATTGATTTTAATTTTTAGACAAACCAGAAGGTGTGAAGCTCACTACCAATGCTGCACAAAATACCGTCACTGAAGGAGACACTGTTACATTCAAGTGCATAGTTATGGCTGCTGTGCCACAAGTGTCAATTTACAAGTTCTATTTCAATGGCAGCCTCCTAAGGAGAACAGCAACAGTGAGTATACTCTCAATAACGTCAATCGATCTCAGCACCATGGCGAATACAAATGTGTCCCACATAATGACGTTGGAGTTGGAGCAAAAAGCCACCGTGAGACTTCACATAAAGGGTAAGTAGAAACATCTTTAAGCATTTTTTAAGTACTTTGGATATATAATCCAAAACGGGAAAAATGTTTTGTACCAGTTTACATTGCGCCAATAAAACTTCCCACACAGTGAATCATTACAACTCCAAACAGGGAGGAATAGAGACCCTGGTGATGAGGTTGACGTTTTGTGCCTGGCGATCAACACATGTGCTAGTTAGCAGTATTTTCAAGCAGATGAAGACATTTGTTGATGTTCCTGGTGTTTTGAACAGATTTTCGAGGATGGGGAATGTTTTCTTCAGATGTAGTGTATGATGTCAGTTTCAGTTGAACTGATATTTTATCGAAATGAATTGAAATATTGGTTTGCGAAAATGAGCCAAAATTAAAAAAACGACAATGAGAAACCTCGAGTTAAGATACCACCAGTCAATTATATGCTGACTTCAATCCTAATAAGCCTGGGAAACTGCAAGTGGTGTTTGACTGCAGAGCCCGTTACAATAAAATATTCCGAATATGTCCTGACCAGTTTGAGACAAAAGTACTGGATCTTCAAGGGACGAGCCGCTGTTTGAAGAGTTCTTAGTAACTGTTTGACATGCCGAAGTTAAAATGCTGCCAAGGGCCAAAAATTAATGTTACATTTACCTGGCAACAGGCTTATTCCAGATAAACCCCCGTTTTCTAACGTTGGCATAGATTTCTTTTTGTCCACTGTACGTGGAGCAAGACAGTTGAAAATTATGGTGTCTTTTCTCCTGCTTGATTATTCGAGCAACCATATTAAAGTGACCGAGTCTTTCGAAACAGATTCGTTTATTAGCGGTCTTTGCATATTTACCAGAAAAAGAGAGACGCCAAAGATGATAAGGAGTGACAATGGTGTGAACTCAAGTGGCCGAGAGAAATTCGTGAAGCCTCAAACAACTGGAATAAGCAGAAGATTGAAGTTTTCCTACACCAAAAGAATATCAAGTGGAAGTTTAATTTCTCTGGTGCATCACACGTGGGAGGAGTCTGAGAACGCATGATTCGTTCAATGAGAAAGATCTTAAGAGTCCTTCTTAGGCAAGGGTTGGTTCTGGAAAGGCGCTGCGAACGTTGATGGCAGCAGTTGAGGAAATTCTCAATGGTCGACCATTGACTCCCAACAGTGGCAGTTCTGTTGATTCAGAATCTTTGACTTCTAACCATTTGTTACTTTGATCGCATTTAAATTAGCCACCAGGAGTCTTCGTTAAGAATGATTTGTACTGCCAACGTCGCTGGAAGCAGGTTCAATACCTTGCAAGAACGGCAGAAATGGATCAGACCACGTGATACTTTTTCCTGATGAAAGAGTTCACCCTTATCAATGGCCTTTGGGTCGCGTTCTCGAAATTCACCTCGGAAGGGATGGATTTATCTGATCTGTCGAGGTTGCGACAAAGTCCTCTTCATTCACGAGGCCAATCTCAAAGCTTTGTTTCCTCGAACAAGAGATCCTACTCCCGAAGAAGGACTCTACTTCATCTACCTGACTATCGCGTTGTTTAATGAAAGTGAAAAAAGCCTTTGAATCTGTGCACCAGATGTGCGTGAACTTTGAACACTAGCGGACTAACCTAACTCTTACGTTACTTATCATTTGAATTATAGTCACCCAATACTTAAAGTAAACTTAAGGGGTTAGAATGTAGCAACATGAATTTGCATTTCTGTCTATTGTCAAGTAACTGCGAAAAGATCTTATATTGTTTTTCTTTCAATTGAACTACTATTGTGATGTTCTGTTTCGAATCAATTAAGCTCGCGTTTTTGCAAGAGGTTGTGTAAGAATTACGTAGTGCTGGTAGCGTTATATTTCTCGCTAGTATAGGCTTTGTTTTGGTTACACAATTCTCATTACTCGTTGATTTCAAATAAGTAAGTCGTTTCGTTAGTTTTTGCTTACGCCGTGTTACTTTTGCCCAAGAGTTTTAATACCAGACCTGGTTACGCCACAAATTGTAAGTTCGTTTCTATTTTTTGTAGCTCTGTCGTTAGTCTTGTTGTCGTTATGTATGTGCTTAGATATTTGTATTAATTAATTATTTTCAGTAGAATCACATGTACACATCCTTACATCTAAATATTCGCCTCGCGGAACAAACAGATTAGCTATGCATTCATTTTGTGGCGTTAAACGTATGGTCTTTAGTTACAGTGAACCATTTATATCCTGATAAACCTCGACTTTAATCGACAAGGATTTTGCGAAGACCATAACCCATTACACTTTCTAAATGAATGAGCCCAAACTTTCTGGTAATGTCATTCTTTGTGCACAGCTCCTTGATTCCACGACACAATTTGCAAGAGAACACTGTGATTGGTGCAAGTTATCCAAATAATGTGATATGATTGGTGCGAGATACAAACCCTTATGCGGCAATCTGATTGGTGCGAGGTACATACCTAATGCAGCGATCTGAAGTCAGCCGTTGGTCTCTGGCCTAATTCGATCAGTTAACGTTTTCTGCACGCAAAGTTTAACACTGCGAACCTGGCGCTAGAAAACCTTGTCCATTTTACTTGGATATGCGCTTTTTCTTGGTTTTAGAAGAAACCATTAGGCTCCATCTTAAAATTAAATAAAATTAATTATCAACATGCATAAACTTAACAGATTAACACTTGACACTTTATCACTTGACATTTTATTTCAAACTTGGCCCCGTCCATTGATATTTTTTTAATTGAGTTTAACACTGAAAGGTCAGTTTTGTTTCTAAGATTTTATGGACCTGTCTGTAGTTCTGACATTTTGGGTCCTTTTTTTTAGTGGTAGTGTTTACAATGATAATAATTATAATAGTATCAATGATAATAATATTGATGACAATGATATGAGTAATAATAAAAGTTTTAGGAAGTATAGTCTATCATACCCTAAACCTCCGTGAAAAAAAAAAAAATTTAAGCTAAGGTATTATTATTATCATGTGGTTTGAGGTTGGTATGATGATTACGTAAAATTTAAAATTGCTTGTCGATCATTTTAAGTCGTATTTTGTTTTTCCTCAGTTCAAACAGTTTCAAGTACAGTTGCCACTTCATCCCAAACAACTCCTGCAGGTAACTGTTTTTATAGGCGTTTTTCTTTGCCACCATGTAAAACTATATCATCATAATAGCATGTGCTTTGGTGTTACGAAATGAGTTTGAGTAAAAGACCAAGGGTGAATTAAGTCACTAAGGGTCTGGAATTTAGCGAAGGACTGTAGACTTACAAACAGTCATAACACAGACTGCTAAATCTATATCAAAAATTGAAATACTTGTTTGCAAAGTTGTTACTATTCCGTAATTACCTTTCATCAAAGGCAAACTTATACGATTATGTGAATCTCGTCAGGTGTCATGCACGACTCAAAATATCTTTAGGCGTGAAAGGCTGTACCTTCCACTATGGAAGGAATAAGAATAAGCATAATTATAGATGTATAAATGTATTCTTTTTATTTCTCTTAAGACTCCTTCCAATATTTTGAGGCCTATTATGCTGGCCATCTTCAAACACAAATAACATGATTCATGAGGCTCTGCAAAACTATTTTTCAAGTGGGTTTGGGGGAATGAACCATAGTATTCGTTCAAAAATATAATTCAATCCCTCTGTGGGCCTACTTACACATGTTACTAGTTTCTGTATCAAATAACAAAACATTGTGAACAAGGCTAATCGTTACATGTTTATACTATTGCGTGCATTAAAACATAAGTTTACTCTCGAGCTCAGTAGCACACTCTGTCAGAACGATCTCTGCTGGGACAATGTTCAAGCTGAATTATTGCAAGATAGAACCACTTCTCAGCAGTTGTTGAGAATCAAGACTCTTCATGTTTTTTGTAAACGTAAAGGACACGGCCTTCCTTTAACTTCAGAAAGCACAGAAGTTTACCTGACAGCGATGATACAGGGGAACTGTAGCAGACGTTCAGAAGTTGCTGCGAAATTTCCAGAAATGGTTAGATAATCTACTTGATCCGTGTACCGGAGTGTACATAATACTGTCATAAGATTTATCATTATAATCAAAAGGGAATCTTAATCAATCTGCTCTTGAACGAAATCTCAATATTTCTGTTTAAAAAAAATTACATTCTGAACGATCTTCAACTATGAAACAAGTATTCGAATTTACATTTTTTTCTTCAAATGTCCTTCTAGGCTTGTCAAATTGCCTCTAAGTTTGGCTGCTCATCCGCCAACACCGTGAACACCAGGTAAGGTGCAGTTTGTCTCGACACTGAAACAACAAATGGTAACGCAATCTGTGTTTTGGGGCGGGGAGGAGCTCTATCTCAGTTTGGCGTATTATAGCGTTAAACTGGTGTCTCTGCTCTGAAAAATCTTCTTTAATGCAAAATAATCTACATTTGAATGCGTCTTACTCTTTTTCGGCACGGTGTTCGATTCGGCATTTTACATCCTTCTCCCCTTATCTAGGTGTGGCAGTGTTGTTCTCGACTTCATGATGAGGTTCAATCGAAGTGTAGTCGTCAGCAGTGTTTTGACTGTCCTGTTGGATGCTGCGAGGCAAGGCAAATTCGGAGGTTTTAAAGTCGATCCAGAATCAATTAAACAAGTTTTTATGCCCGCAGACGACTCGGAAAGCACAACGAAAGGTACCTTTTACAAAGAAATATTATTGTTAAATGTTTACACGTATTCGTCCCGAAGATGGACTTTTTCTAACTGTATTCCGTATCTGTTAATTAAACAACTCAATCCTGTGAGTCACATATTTCTAAGTTGTGTTTTTGTCGCTGTTGTTGTTTTATTCAATCGAACAAAATGTTTCTTTTAAAAAATTATTATAGAGAGAGTAGCACCTTGCTTTTCCTTAGTACCTAGCCAATTAGAGTTAACGGTTTTCGTTTATGAGCGCAAGCTAGGTAGTGAGAGCAGTGTACTGACCACGATCACTGTAAATGTTGTTTGAATGTTACCTGATCAAGCTTTGTAAAATGAATCATTTTAGGTCCTGAGGAATGTAACTGCCCATCTAACAACGTCTCGTTAGCCATAAATGGGGTTCTTGCCTTCATAATCGTTCTTCTAATTATTTACATAATCTGGCTACATAAGAAAGGTAGGTAAAAATTCATAATCTATGACAGAGGGTTTGGCTGCAAGATTCTTTATTAAGCAAAAGCAAATCTTGACCCACATCCACATCATTTGTCTTTTTTCCTTTCGTTCTTTTTTTCAGGCGCCGTAGGGAAACAGAGGTAAGAATTTACTGGCACTTGGATTGTGTCGATGTAATGTACCAGATATGGTATAATCTCATAACAAACTTCCACTTAAAACTGATGAGATTCTCAGCTCTTCATAAACATTTGTATGCTTTCTCAATTGTAGGACTTATGAAGATGAAAGAGGTGTTTCCTACGTAAGTTACAGCTAAGACATTGAGGTCATGTTAGTGTGGCCAGTAATTATGTAATCTCACTTTACCTCTAATCTCTAGAAGGAAATAAACGCCTGCAACAAATAGGAAGGAAAAAAGGTGTAGTTCTACCAAAAAGGCATAATGCATTAATGACAGGTACAATGAAATATAGGAAGAAGTTTGACTCGATAGGATCTTTGTCCTGGGATCATGTCCTTTACCAAGCTGCTCCATCGATTTTCCTTCGGTTGTCCCTGGTTCAACTGCGTGGTTTCACTTCATAGATCGCAAACTGGTCTGCACCCGGTTGATATTTGTTTTGTAAATAATTTTTTTTTCACGCCGTTGCGGCCGTCTCTTTATCTTGATGACTTATTTTCAAAGCGTTAGTCCAGGAGCTTAGTACAGCAAGATTTTTTTTTTTTCGTGTGTGCATTTGTCCAAAATTGCACTACCAATCGACGATCTTCATGTTGCAGTTTGTAGCTTCAACGAATATGCTATGAACCTCGATCACTCCATTGGACATGATAGTTTCAATGGCAGAGAACAAAGTGTTAGTAATAATAAATATTAGTAATATTTAAGGACAAGAGATTATAAACTATTAATAATCTCTTGTTATGAAATAATATAAAGGCTTGTCTGATGAAAACGGGTAAACTGATTTTTTATGAAAATGTAGGAAATTTTATTGGGATTAATAACAGATTTGTATATGAATACTTAAACGGTATGTTGGTTTAATAGAATGAAACAGGATTAGAAGATAGCGAACCAAGTCTACCCGATTCAGCAAAATTCACCCAGCCTCCTGCGGAATACATGGATCTCATAGAAGTCAACAAACATGATAGAAAAGCACAAAGTACTGCTTCAGGTGCTGATTACGTGCCTCTTCACCCGTTAACACGCTGCTGGGAAGTTTCAAGACACCACGTGACCATAGAAAAAAATTATTGGTAAAGGTGCTTTTGGTCAGGTTGCCAAGGGAACAGCAGTAGGACTTCGAGGGAGTCCTGGAAGCGACCACAGTGGCTATTAAGATGCTTAAAAGTGAGTTCTTGAACTGTAAATTGAATGACAGTCTTGGCCTACAGTCATATACTGTTACCGGGTTACGTAACTTTTGGCTATTTGTCATTCGATAACTTGTGTCGCTATTCGACATTTTGCATATTATTTCCGTTAACCAAATTTTACTCCTTGTTTTTAACGCTCCAGCAAACGCTACTGAATCGGACAAGAGAGATTTGATGAAAGAACTTGACACAATGAAGCAGCTGAAACCACATCCTTATGTCATTAAACTTCTGGGATGCGTTACAGAATCTGGTAAGCTTTGATTATGAGGTCCAATTTTGCTGTACACATTTTGCATCTGATTTACTCCGTAACGCTTTCTCGTCATTGATAATTTGCTTCAATGGAAGATTCACTGCTTCACAATCGTGCACAACAACAAACCATCGCATATGGTAATTTTATCCTTTTTTAGCTAACAGCGACGCTCTTGGATTTGCTGATAGACGAAGACCAAATATTTGCCATTGTACAAGCCATTCTGTTGTATGAGCAGAATCGTTTTTCTAAGGGAATATTTGGCCTGTATCTTCTTATGAGACCGTTACAAAGTTTTTCAGCTTTTCTTCGTAAAAACTACATCTTGTTTTCGTGCGATTTCTTCAAAAGTATTGAACCTGACTGTGCTATTTATTTATTTTACTTATTGCTAATTTTTTTTAGAGGAGAAATATATAAATGAAACTGTTTAATTTCTTCAGAACAGCTGCTGGTTTTGATTGAATATGTGCCTTTTGGGGATCTGCTGGGTTACCTGAGAAAGAGCCGTGGATTAAAAAAGACACTTACTTCAAAGACCCGGATATCAAACCACAAACAAATCTGACGTCACAGCAGCTGATGAAGTTTGCTTGGCAAATTGCTGATGGAATGAGTTATTTGTCCTCAAAATCTGTAAGTTAATTAAAAAGGCACCAAAGAAGAACAATTGTAAAACCTTTTTGTAAGGTGTATCGTCATGTGAAGCTATGTCTTGCATGGATTAATATGTCTTCACAAGATCACGTCCGGGATATGCAAACGTATTCTTACCGTCTCGTTGAGGCTGTTTCCGGGAACCCTACCAGTTTTGACGTCATCACCAAAGTTATATTTCAGTGTGCGAATGGCGATATTTGTGCGTCGCTGCAAGTGTACCTCATCGATATTAAATATCTGGGTTTTTCTCGTGTAGGCAAAGGCAGATATGTGAATGAATAGGATCTTTTATTCAGTCTAAACTGAGTGTACAACGAATATCCATTTTAGTGACAAGAAAGAAAAGGAATTAAAACTTGAAATTAAAAAATTCGTCTTTGGTTGCTAAACTGCTACATTACAGAATCCTATTTCGAATAAAATCTTAAGATAAGCTCTCTATGAAATAATTAGGTATTGCAGAAATGAAGTAGTTTGCTTCCCTTTGTAATATGGAGCAGTAATTATAGTAATTTTAATTTTCTGCCGTCTGGAAGAAAGAGAAATACACACACCATATTATGTCGCTGGATATTTCTATTTTCCTATCTGAATCATTTCATTTCAGTTCTTTTTCTTCTGAAATCGCTAATTTTTGCTCTCGTATCAATGCTTTCTTAGATCATTCACCGAGACCTTGCGGCTCGTAATGTGTTGGTTGGACAAAAGGAAACTTGTAAAGTGACCGACTTCGGAATGGCCAGAGATGTGCAGAAGGAAAATATTTATGAACGTAAGACTAAGGTAATCAAGAAAGAGGGGAGGTGGGGGCGGCACTATATATCGTTCAGTTCAATTATCTTTCACAATCATTGTTGTGATAAAGCTGATATACTCCTGATTTCGATGACAAAATCCTTGGATGGGACCATAATGAAAACAGCCATTTGTATACGAGTATAATTTTAAATATCACTGTCTTTGACCAGTCGCTTCCAATAATTTTTTAGCTGTTTCAAAAGTGATAATTGAAATCTTTAGGGCCGTCTTCCAGTGAAGTGGACAGCTTATGAGGCCTTGATGTATGGTAAATATACCACCAAAAGTGATGTGTAAGTATACCCGATTATTACCCGTAGCAATTTTCCAACAAGTTTTACCAATAGAATAAGAGGAAGGGTAAGTTTTGGGCTCGGTAAAAGAAATAGAGAAAGATGTTTTCCATCCTCTCACGAGCGTTGGACAATGAAAATATTCTTCACTACCCATGAGGAATCGAACCTCAGACCATCGGATTCCGCGCTCCGATGCTCATACCACTGAGCCACAGAGACTCTACGACTCTACTCTCTTGCATATTGCAAGGATCAGCAATGTCGATAGAGTCATGTTTGTAAATAAAAATAAGAGAGAGAATCGGAGCGCGGAATCCGAAGGTCTGAGGTTCAATTCCTCGTGGGGACTCAAAATTTTTCCTTCGTCCCACAATCGTGACAAGACGAAAAACATCTTTCTCTAAGTTTTATCAGTTTCAATCAGGACATGAATTCTATGCTTTGTCAAAGAATACATATATTTTAGTTGTCGTATAAAATGTTTATGTCTTCAGTCACCCAATATATATTTGTTTGATTTGTCTTTCTGCAGATGGAGTTATGGAGTTTTGCTGTACGAGATTTTTACCATAGGTAACATCGAATGGAAATTTATAAGGCCCTGTATATGTTTTTTGCTATATACCATGTTCAATTATGCAATGTAAGGTGTTCACTTAGACAAACGTAAAGAGCTTCAAACTACATCAAATGACATGGGTGGTGTTTCAGTGAAGGTCGTTTTTTCGTCACATTTATATTTCGATGGTCTTATTGCTCTTCCAGGTGGTTCACCTTACCCACGAATGGATGGAAGAAAAATTGCAAACTTACTGCAGGAAGGATACAGGATGCCTAAACCACAACACGTTGATGAGGAATTGTAAGTGTTTTTTCAATTCGTTCTCTCTCATCCTACAAGGAAACGTTCCTTAAATCTCTAACAGATCATTTAAACAATACCAGGTATCAGATTATGATGAAGTGCTGGAAGAATGACCCAGATGCAAGACCAACTTTTACTGAATTGAAAAATCAGCTTAAGGACATGGAAACCCTACACAAGGTCAGAATTTTCTTCAACATGAAAGTTTCTTTTCACGTTAGACCGACTAACTTAGGCTTAGCTAATTAGGGTTTTAAACTTAATAGCGTTTAGCTTGGATAGCGTACTTTTTACGAAGTTGGGATTGCATCTTCTTGTTATGTCACTGAAGCTAGCACTCCACGAAAAACAAGGAGGAAGCGAACTAGAATGTCCTTACGACAATTGACTCATTATGGTTATTTCAAAGATGGTAGGATTATTGCAAAATTGTATTGAGACGCATAAAGAGCAGCAAACGACACCGTAAAATACTTTCTTGAATTTGTTTTGGTGTGAAAAGCTGACCACTTGGGAGGATAAACGCTTATAACGTAAGAGGAACACTTTTTTAATGATGCCAATTATTATATTATTCTTTTCTGCAGAAGCTGATCAACATGACAATGTACGACAAGCAGTTGTATGCAAACGTCGAGGATTTAATGGTGTAGTTAGATAGATTTCCGCGGTATATGACCGGCTAATAGTTTGAACACTTTGCCACAACAAGTTTCAGGGCTGAATCATCTTTTCCTCACACGCTTACTTGGTAGAAAAAGCCATTTTGTGTTAAGCAATTAGGCTGGAACGTTATAACTCAATTGATTTTATATTCTTAAACGCTGTAACGCTTTTATCAGTTTACCGATAAAGTATACTCTCGTTTTCTCTTTTACATGTTTAGCACTTACACGCATGCTCGACACAAGCGTTGGAGTTCAGTTTATTTTCTGACTCAATTCTGAAAGGCAGGATAGTGCGGAAAATATCCAATTAACTAGATTGATGAGATCTCGTTCTGTGTGCCGTAGTTGTCTGCATTTTTTAGTAAATTGCTAAAAAATTGTTTTGCCGCAAAACCCGCTTGGTTTTAGGAAAGCTATCCGGCACATAAACTGCTTTCCCTAAGTAGACCGCATCTACCTGCGATACTAACTCGAAATACTTTTACACTGAAAGTATTATTAATTAAAAATTAGCCTTATCCTAATAAAAATTATAATTGGCACATTACTTGTGCAATCGTCTTAGCTTTGAGAGATGAATTTGCTGAAAATTGTATATAAAATTTTGAAGATTTTTGCCCAGAGGGAAATGACTATTTCCTAAATTTTCTACGGGAAACGAAATGTAGAGAAATTGTGAAATACATGGTATGGTAAGACCACAAGAAGCTAAATTTTAAGATCTGATTTGCAGGTAAATAACTTTATCTCCTAGGATTTGTCGCCACAATCAGGAGCATGTCGCGAAAGTGTGATAATATTTTAACACCTATCCATTAAAATGCACAGGTTTTACCCCTGGAGATGTTTATTAAATCATTAGTGCTCTCTCGAGTAGCCTGGAGAGGATAAGAAAATAAAATAATAAGCCGTAATCAAAGAACCTTTGTCTTTCGTACAATTACTGTATATACTTATTATAATATGCACACTATATTTAACAGTTGTTCCATGAGCCCGCGCCTGATATGAACTGGCTATACCGATCTCGTATCCAACAAGTCAGAAACAGGAAATTATGGAATAATTTACTGCACGACTTGACCAATGAGCTTGTACAGATGAAATGTTACCTCTAGATTCCTGTCGGTTCATTCTGTCAATTAGATTTAAAAATTGACCCCATCAGAAAACCTGTGTAGCCAAAGAAAGTAAAAGGGAGACGTTGAATTCCACGTGTTTAAAAAATATGTGGATCAAGAATTTGATCGAACCCAAACCCAAACTCAAACCCAAACTCAGAGGCTTCACGAAGCAGAAAAAAATTGCTAGGTTAATATGTAGTTCAGATTGACGCTGGAATAAAATAGGATTTGTTAAAAGCTTCTTAATAGACACTCTGGTCTTTTTGCTTTATCGTTATGTAAATGAAATGGGTGTATTGAAGAAAACATTCAAGGAAAGATGACACCCGAGCCATGGGGTAAAAAATGCGGGGTAGAAAAGTTAATTGCTTTTAATAAAGCAAAATGGAACCCAGCTACGCCAATTGTTTCGTAGGTTTTATCGAACACCAATTTTTCAGTCAATACAACGGCCCCAAACCTGAAATCTACGGTCGCTACATCGACGACTGTATCAACGCCACCTCCTCTACCAGAGATGAGCTGACTCAATTAATAACCGTTATCAACTCATTTCGCCTGGCTTTGAAATATACTTGGCAAATTTTCGATACTTCTTTGGCTTTTCTAGACATCAAAATTTCAGAAAAGTCAGAAACAAGAGCGAATAGAATTATTGAGTTATTAAATTTTTTCACCTTTTGGTAATCCGTTTTAACGCTCATTTTTTCTTCAAATTAAAGCCACCTGAAGTCAATATCATTTCTGATCGTCAAAACGGCAAAACTTGAATCACACAAGCAACGGTTAAGTTAGGTCCGAAGCTGAATGAAAATTAAACGCAAGTAGTTTCTTCAGCTGTACACAAAATACATTAATCTACGATCGAAGAAACGTTTAAGGGTACGACATACAATACTTACTACACAAGCATTCAGGTGTCTTTGAGTTCCAACTTATAGGCAAGCGAAAAATTTTGTGAACAAGTTGATTTAGTGTTTTGTTTAACTGGGACAGAGTAAAGCTTGTGATCGAGGATAGCTTTCGTTTCAATATCCTGACCTCAATTTCACGCTTCGAGTGTACGAATTAAGAGTTATATTACTGAGACAAACATTTGGTTAAATCAGTAAAACGTTATGCCCTAATGTTCAAATGTTTTGCTGCGTGGTACCACAGCATTCAAAGAAGTATTGTTGCTGAAATGTCGAGAAATGAATTCTGATGTTGGGAGGCCATTGATGATCAGCTTCTGCCCCCGCAAGAAATCGATAAAGAAGTCACACAAAAATATAATTTTATTGATATTGGATGGATTGGATGAGTAACCATCCAGTAAATTATCGATTTTTTCCGAATTAATTGAAGAAAGACTACTCCCCAGATGCCAAATAGTTGCAACAGGAAGACAAGAAGCTGGGAAAGAGGTGAGCAAATGCTGTGACACGTTGCTTCAGATCGGAGGATTCACTGAAGACCATGTGGGAGGATTTGTCACCAAGTACTTTAAAAAAAGGCACGATTTAGCTCAACTGTACTTGGATATGGTTGAATGTGTCTTGAGAAAATGTAAAAAAAGAAGGGACTATTAGAAAGGGAAGAAGAACTGACAGATCTTTACAAACCGCAATTGAATCGCTTCGGGTTAGTAGCGTTGAATGGTTTACTCAACGACAAATTGGATTTGAATGAAAGTGAATTGGGAAACCATGCAAAAGACTTGACTGAATTTGGATTTCTTGCATAAAAGTTTTCAAGAATTCTTTACAGCATTCTTCGAACAAGTCTCCGATCCAAGGTATTTTGTTAAACTTGAAGAGGTACTTTTGTTTTCGTGCGGAATTTTAGCCATGAAATGCCGTGAACAAGTCGTGGCTCCTGTACAGAGTTTAACAAATGAAGTCAACGAAAATGAAGGCAGTGGTTTAAAAGTTGTATTGGAGGCCATTAACGAATGTGAAGAAC
This sequence comes from Pocillopora meandrina, assembly GCA_942486045.1. Taxonomy (NCBI): domain Eukaryota; kingdom Metazoa; phylum Cnidaria; class Anthozoa; order Scleractinia; family Pocilloporidae; genus Pocillopora; species Pocillopora meandrina. The sequence continues at coordinate 14,678 of CALNXJ010000157.1, forward strand.
AAAAGAGTGATTTTCAATCACGGTTAGCAAATTCTTTTGGAACTTGTTTGAATCTGACCGATTTGAATTTGTATTACAGTGGAATGAGTGAAGCCGGCGCTACGTCTATTGCTGAGGCAATCAAAGTCAACAAGACGCTAACCAATTTAAATTTGTGTAGCAGTGGTATCAACAAGACGCTAACCAATTTGGATTTGTCTGACAATGGTATGAGTGAAGCCGGCGCTACATCTATTGCTGAGGCAATCAAAGTCAACAAGACGCTAACCAATTTGAATTTTTGTAGCAATGATATAAGTGATGCTGGAACTACATCTACTGCTGAGGCAATCAAAGTCGACGAGATGCTAACCAATTTGAATTTGTAGAGGTGATCGCATGAGTTCGGGTTCAATTTGGAATAAATAAGCACGAGTAAATTTTTTCAAAGACAAACAAATTTGAGTTATATGAAGAGCTTAAGAGACCAGACACTTTATTTTTCACCGGGGGAGGGACGATTCATCTTCTTTTTTTTTGAGGGGGGGGATGGGGGACGGGGGATGGGGGATGGGATTTACATGGTTTTCAGTGAACGGAGGCTGATCAGTTGTCGCTAACAGGGTTTTAATGGGGACTATAGAAAACTGACCGCCGATTGGCTGTCAATGAGGAATCATAAGTATATTATGGGGGAAGCAGGTAAATTAAGTCGTGAGACAACCAAAATCCTCCAGCCCCCCCATAGGCGATAAAAAATGACCGGCGCCTTACAACATGAAGCTAGTCTTTCTGAGTGTTTGACTCGGGGTTCAATTCAGATTTTATCTTCACTATTTGAGCTTGCACAGATAAATTTCAAGTTATAGGAATAAGGTCAATAATTCTTTAGTAGAGCTTTATGAAGTATTTATTTTGAAAACTTTATGCTTTTCCTTTGTAGGCGTCAGCTTAAAAATATATTTGAGAGCATTAATTTAAAATCAGTCGCAGAGTTCCTTTCTTTAATCCCCGCAGGACCATCCGACTCTCTGTCCATGTGTTGATTGCGTACAATATTCTGATCAGGTCCATCTAGGTCAGTCCTTCTCGCCTAGCTAGTCTTTGGACGGGTTGATGATGGAGACGTCAAAGGAACAGACCTAAAGGCTTGGTTTACAGTTTAACTTTGCTGATCAGACTCCAACAATTAGTAATCAGAAGGAGGGAGGTTTTGATTGGGATTAAGTGGCAACTACGAGCGTCGAAGTTGAGAGTTTCTGGCCGTGTTTTTAAGGGGTGGGGAGAGGGGGGAGGATTCCGGTCTTTCAAAATTTTGAAAACACAAGAAGACGAACGCATCACTCGTCAGTAGTTTTGGCAATAAAATGCTATTTGAAATCTGCAGTGCGTGTCTCGTCAACATGCGTGACCTGTAGTAAGAGGTGGTATGAAGTGAATCACGCGTCACTCGTCTCCAGCTTTGGGGGAAAAAATGTTGCTTATTGTTCATGTGAACCTTAAAAGAATGCCGTTGCAATTTTTTGAACGATGTTTCTTCCTGAGGCCGAGAAACGCATTGCAAAGTTAGTTTTATTGCGTGATGGTGTTACTCGATTTTAGGTGTTATATTTCATTTCAGAATGGTCTTAACTGCGCATGTCATGAACGACTCCCTTCTCTGAGTCTGTTAGAATACCTAACTTTTATGACTTTCTTCGTTCTCCCGACGGAAGATCAGAAACAAGGAAACGAATCGGTTTAAACTCACATTGCTGTGCATGACAAGAGTTGACGCGGAGAAAGAGCAGGTATAGACAAAATAGTAAAGTTATTCACTCCGTAACTTTAACTTAAACTTCAATAACCTGTTGTTGACTTACGGTATTTCACTCGCCTAAATGCGTATGATTACGAAAATTTTAACACAAGCCTTTGGAAATAAGCGTATGGTGAAGATATACTTGATACATAAGCTACTTTTTTTCTCTTTTCAGGTCGATTGCGTAGCCTCTACACGTATCCCGGGTGTAATTATTTCGTTTAAAGCACCATTCTAAGAGGTAAGTAGATTCATGAATTATGAATTGATGCGCATTAAAAGGTCACTTTATTTGAATTTCATACTTTAGTAAGGGTCTGTTTTGGACTCAAACCAGCTGTTTTACTTCCAGCAGTCGTTTCTGATCTAGATTAAATGGACAGGACAATGTTTTAGTGAAGATGGGAACACGTAATGCGTATCAGTTAGGGCGGAAGTTGCTATTTTCGAAGGCGTCAGGAAACTGAAAGCGAAAGCCTTTACTCACAGTTCTTTTTCCGGTGTTAGATAATGACTTGCTTTCTCTAATTCAATAACATGTTTTCCGAGAACTCGAGTTAGGCATTATTTATCCATGAATTTTTTTTCAACAAAATTATTGCGCCTTTAAATTCAATCTGATAAACCATAGGACATTTGACCACGAGTAATGTTTGGGACAAATCGTGCAGTCTTGGTTATAGTTAACTAATTTTCCATAAAGTATGGCTCTTATTTGATGCATATAAGCTGATAAATCTAATATTGCTAAAACATAATATTAACAGAGAGGCTTTCATATACAGAAAACCCAAAAGATAGGAAATATTTCCATAACAAATAACCATTGAGGAGGGTGGGATGGAAAGAAAATGGCGAATGAGGTTCAGTGTGCACTGAAGAGGCTATTGAGCATTTGAACTCTAATCCCAAAGCAATCTTTCTTTGTGCCTTAGCATATAGCTTTACTTTACCAGTAACAGGAACCACTGAATAGTCTGCAGATGTTAAATTATGCAACAGCCAATTCAAAGCTAAGTTTCCCAAAAAATATTAAAGTTTTGATGATTCCAGATATATGAAATTCATATATTTACACTGCGGTGAAGAAATGAAGTTAAGAGATCCTCGCACCTAGGAACACTACTGAAATGAGAAGTTGAAAATAGGACCTGAAACATAATGTTAAAGTAGTAATTAAGATAGGTCACTGATTAAATTTGCATCAATCTTTACCCAGTGGTTCAATCCTTTGAATTTACACTCAGGAGTATAAATTGAATGTTGTCATCCTTCAATAGTGTTTGACACCATGTCTTAATATGTTGCACCTTGCAGCTGAAATGCATTTAATGATTAAAAAGTTGCTTTGGTTGTTACAGGTGTAATGACCAATATAGGATGCAACTGCGTGCTCTAATGCAAGGTTCTGTATTTGTGACCATCCATATGATTTTTGGGAGAAACGTGATAGCAAGCTTAAGCTCACAACACACTTCTACTCGAAAACATCCATGTTTATAATTAACAATTTCCTGATTAGCCAAAAAAAAGTTGGAACATTTGGCTATGCATGAGTTGCATTAGGATTTAAAGCAGACACTTCAATTACTTTTTTTCATGTGGAGGTTACTTTTGATGATGTTTGTAGCATGTTAAGCACAAAATCTAACTCAGTGCTGGACAAATTGTGATGATTGTGTAAACAATCCAACAGGTTCAAGATATTCATAAATCACTGCTGTTAACGGCCAAAATGTTTGTGTAAAAGTATATTTCATTGGTTGGCCAGAGGGATTTTAGGGGATGGTAGAAATAATGAAAACCATCATGGCCCATACCATTTTACAGGTAATTTAGTGTTAAAAACTGAGTTGAAAACGTAAATTAGCCATCGTAAAGGGTAAAAAAGCTGATGTTTCGAGCATTAGCCCTTTGTCAGAGTGATTGTTGATAAATCACTCTGATGAAGGGCTAACACTCAAAACATCAGCTTTTTTACCCTTTACAGTGGCTATTTTACATTTTCAACTCAGTTGTTAACACTCAATTACCTGCTACACTCTCCCACCGATGCAGCACCACAGTTTCTTTAGAAACTTACCTCTTTATTCATACCATTTTACAACTGCTTAAATGATGAGATTTAAAATGTTTCATGGATTTTTGGAATAAGGAGACCCTAAATTGTTAAAAAAATGATAATCTGAAAGTTGACTTTGTGGGAAATGGCTAAGAGAGGCTGTTTATTTTTGTCCAATGAAAAGTGTGTGAAAATAGCTGGCACACTGAAGGATTTAAAATGATTTAAGTAAGACACATGTATTCCTTAAATCTCACCAGAGGAACAAAACTAAGAACTCAACACAAAGAAGAACTTGTGGATAATTTTTTTTCCAAAATTGCTGTACTTCATAATTAATAAGTAACATTATTTGGTTGTGACCATAACAAGAACAGTGTTTTGTTTTGTTTTCTCTGAAAATTAATTGAAAACAAGTTTTTTTTATCAGCTTGACCCCTTGTTTACTTTTGAGGGGCCTAAACTTGAGTGTTGTAAATTATCAAAATCGTGGAAAAACACAAGAAAAAATAAAGCTTAGTTTATGTTACAGACATTACATTACAGGGATTACATTAGGGACATCACATCATGGACATTATATTATGAACATTTTGACTGCATGACTTTTATTATGGTCATTTTTTTTGGAGGAAAAAATGTTACGTGCATACCAATTCTGTTCAAATTGATCACATCCAAGTTTGCAGTGCTTTTAACTAAACACTAACAACAATGACCATAACAACAACTGTTCATTAGCAGACTAGCAACACAATGCAGACACAAGGAGTATAAATTTTCAAAAAGTTTGAGTCCAAGTGTGAATTACGTTTTCTGAAAAAATATCATATTTAGAGTTAGTATCTTCATTTATAATATCTGAAGATAACAAATTAAAATATAGCATGTAATTTTTCAGAAATGTAGCTTAAAACAAGCAATACTTCAACTTTCAAAGGCCATTGCACTGATAATATTATCGAGAAAGTTTTCAATTCATACAGTTCAGTGCAGTGTAACTTTCCAAAATAGCATCAACTGGCCTATTAAGAGTCAATACAAAACGTTCAGAACAATCCAAGTTTAGTAATTAAAGCAGTGTTTAACTACTGCAATCTGCAGTTAGTTTGATTATTTATTTGAAAACATTTTCTTTTGGAAGATATTTAAAAAGCCTCTTAATACATGAAAGACTTGAAACATTGAAAGGTCGAGTGCCTTTCAGCTCTTTGGAGGCATAGAAGACTCTTCTGTTGTGGACAATATCAATATTGCTCCTTGGGGGCCAATTAGATGTTTTGACAACTTGGTGTAGAAATTTGATTTCAACCTTATTATCAGTAACCCTAGGGGTTCTTCCAATGTAAAACTTGGTGTCACACTAGAAATCTGCACTGTATTTCAGAAAGCAAGAACCATTAAGACAGCAGAAACACTAGTTAGAGCATGCTCAATAAAACTGAATCGCAAGGGGCATGCACTACATATGAGATACTCCACATACCACAGTTACATGTACATGTACACCCAAGTGTAGTATTAATGTTATGGTTATCAGTACAAGCAGAAAAGAGAATTAACTTATTTTAATTTATAACTGATAAAGTTATCAGTTCTGACAAAGTCAATTATCAAAAGTTTATAAATAAACAAAAATATTTCCTTATTCTTACCAGTGTAAGAAAACATTCCACAGTGTAATGTCCATAACAGGAAGTTTCTACCTTAAGCTCAAAATCTAACCTCAGAATAAGGGATACAACTAGATTTTTAAAAACCTATGAAGCAGCTTTGTTCTTATCATAATTAAATGATTCTGTCTGAAGAGTCAATTCACAGGGAAAAAAGTGTCAAGTGAACACAAAAAATTGCAGGTAATTTAGTGTTAACAACTGTGTTGAAAATGTAAATTGGCCACTATAAAGAGTAAAAAAAAAATACTGCAAAAAATTGCAGGTTGATTTTTTTGTAGTGTCTGTAACAGAGTTTAACACAAAAATTTTGGAAGCCTTTGTTAAAGAAAGGAAAGTTTCTTTTCTGCTGATTGTCAAGTATCCTATGAGGAATGTTTGTACAAATTATAAATTGAAAACTGTGCAAAATAAGTTTGTTAAGGAGATTAGTTTTGCAAAATTTGGTCTCTGAATATAATGTCTGTAACATGGAATTGCCCTCATGATTCTCGGAATCATGAGGGCAATTTTTGTTTTGAAGAAACTGGTGTCCAAGTGACTTTTAAGACTTTATTATGTCCTTACTATCATAGAACAATTGTGCAGGTGGATTTTTCTGATGAAAATAGAATCCTATCTATGGTTAACGAGAGGACCAAAGTGTTTATTGATTAATATGTAGAAAGAGATGAAAATGTAACAGAAGGTTTCAAAATTGGTGATTTTTTGTAACAGTAGCATAAACAATAACTTTCTATGAAGCTATTGTTTCTTAGCTCAGTGCCTGAACAGTTAGTGAGCTAGAGTGATATTCCCTGAGGTGGAAAGCCAACGTAATTTATGACTAATCAAAGCTCTCCAGAGTACAGTTCGCTGCTAATATTACAGATCTATACATTTTTTGCTACTGTTAGTAAATGTTGGAAGAACAAATTTGGCTTTCTGCAGGATGTGTTGGTGTGTTGTTTGTGTGTTATCACCATTGTACCTGAAATCATATGTAGGGTCACATTTGGTCAGCCTTTGTGAATCATGGTGGTTTTTGTTGTTGTTTTTGTTTTTTTTTAATTCTAGTTGACTTTTGAAAATCTTAAATAGAGGGGATAAGTTGCTGCCTTGGCAGGAGAGTATACCTGGATAATTTAGTTTTATCAATTGAGTTGATAAGCTTAAAAAAGGTGACATTTTGAGTGTTAGTCCTTCATCAGAGCAATTGGACTGACAAATGAATTGTCAGCTTCTAAACTCATCACAGTGGTGAATTTACATTATCATCTCAGCTGATAATAAGAAATTACTTTGATGAAATTATATAATGTTGCAGTTAACACCATTTATAACCTTGGGGCACCTGTTAGTGCCCTTATTTGTGACTATCATTGTCTTTCATAACTGATATATAGTAACTGTTGTTCTGATGCTTCCATTTTCAGACTTTCTGACTTTATCCCTGATTCAAGGGTTATTTTCTTGAACCCAGGAAACTCTATACAAGGTAGGAGGACTTGCTGCTCTTTTTTTTTCTCATTTTTGAAACTTGCCTTCATTTTGTCAATCTTCATTAACCCTTTAATTGCCATGAGTGACCAAGACAGAATTTCTCCTTACAATATCAACACAATATCAACCAGATAAGTGATGAAAGTAAATAAAAATAAAAATTTGGAGATAATTAGCTGATTCAATACTAAATTCTCTGAACTAACATTATAAGAATTGTATGGTTGGGAGTAAGGAGAATTACAAATTTGATGTGGGAGTTAAAGGGTTAATAATTTATTTGCTGGGAATAATTGTGTCCTGTTTGCATATGTTTAGAATTCTGCATGCTCTTATTTCACGTATATCTATGTGAGTATTAATTATTTTGCCTGGTAATGTCAAGAACTATGCATTAGAAATTAATTACCTATTTAATTATGTTGTGATCAATGGTTGTGATTATGTTTTGCTACAAACATGTGGAAATACTCTTAGAAAATGTTGTAGAAATTCTGGTGGTCCTTCTGATGTACTGCTGGTTTAATTACTGAGTACAGCTTGGTTTGTAGAGTGCTTCAACTGTATTTTGACTTATGAACATTAACACTTGAGAGACTCAATTTTATGCTGGTTGAGTCATCTCTTTGGTTTATGTGTTGGGTGGTCATTGAGTCACTGGTTCATTAAGACTTGTTAATTTATATTAATTTAAAAAAGTTTAAGCTCCCCTCCTAAAACAGGAATATGCAAGATCTTGTGCAGAGAGCTGGTTCCATCCTTGACAAAGTACATGGATTAGAAATTATCACCCCATGTTTGCATGTCTTGGGAAATTAGTACATTCCTACAAACTGTCTATCATAGGTTTTGCCAAGTTAAACCTAACATAAGTCCTTCAAGGTACCCTCTAGCAAGTTGCTGCTACCATGGTGATTTTATGCAAATATTGGTACCCAGAAGTAGTGTTAATAAAATGCTGATATTGGTATTGGTGCAGTTTTGGGTCTGGTCATGGAAGATATGGTGAAGATATAATTGATACGTAAGCTTTTTTTTTTCTCTTTTCAGGACAATTGTGTAGCCTCTTCACATGCCCCAGATGTAATTATTTTGTTTGAAGCACCATTCTCAAGAAGATCATGTGAGGGGTAAGTAGATTCATAAATTGTGAATTGATACACACTAAAAGATCACTTTATTTGAAATTCATACTTCAGTAAGGGTCTGTTTTGTACTCAGACCGGGTGTTTAACTTCCAGCAGTCATTACTAAATCTAGATTAATGAGACAGGGAAATGCTTTAGTGAAGATTGGAAGGTGCAATTAATGCATATCAGTCAAGGTAGAAGTCACTATTTTTGAAGACGACAGGAAACTGAGAGCAAAACCCTTTCCTCACAGTTTGTTTTCCGGTGCTAGAGAATGACTTGCCTTCTCTAATTCAATAACATATGTTTTCCGAGAACTTGAGTGAGGCATTATTTATCAATGCTATTTTTACAACAAAATTATTGTGCCTTTAAATTCAATCTGATAAACCATAGGACATTTAACCACAAGTAATGTTTGGGACAAATTGTGCAGTCTTATACAGTTATTTATAGGTAACTAATTTTCCACAAGATGTGACTCTTATTTGATGCATATAAGCTGATTAATCTAACAGTGCTAAAACATAATATTAACAGAGAGGCTTTCTTATACAGAAAACCCAAAAGATAGGGAATATTTCCATAACAAATAACCATTGAGGAGGGTGGGATGGAAAGAAAATAGCAAATGAGGTTCAGTGTGCACTGAAGAGGTTATGGAGCATTTGAACTCTAATCCCAAAGCAATCTCTCTTTGTGCCTTAGCATATAGCTTTACTTTACTAGTAACAGGAACCACTGAATAGTTTGCAGATGTTAAATATTGCAACAGCCAGTTCAAAGCTAAGTTTCCCAAAAACTATTAAAGTTTTCTCATATTAGATTTCCTCAGTTCCCAGTTCAACCTGCTGTGCTCTAAAAATAGCAAACACATGCAGTATCCATGAATTGAAATATCTGAAGGTTTTACCATTATAGGATTCCTCTTGAGTTCAATTATTTTCCAACAACCCCTTTTCAGCATGATTAAGTGAAACAGCCTTATGTTGTCTATGTCTTTCAGATTGTCCTAGAGCTTTCTTCAGTTCATTACACTTTTCAATAGCAACAATTACTGCCTTAACCCTTTAACTCCCAGATCCAATTTGTAATTCTCCTTACTGTCAGTTATACAATTCTTATAATGTTAGTTCAGAGAATTTAGTATTGGATCAACTAATTATCCCCAAATTGATATTTTTCTTAATTCTTGTCACTCATTTGGTTGATAATGTATCTATATTGTAAGGAGAAATTTGGTGTTGGTCACTCATGGGAGTTAAAGGAATAAATATAGCACCTTAAATAGAATTTTTGTGAACATCAATATCTCTCACATTTGACCAATATTTATTTTATGTTTTTCTTTTTCAGAAATTATTACATGTCCTCATTTTCTGACTGCTCATATTGTGATTTTTTGAAGGCAGGAAATCTAAACAGGGTAGGTTTTTTTCCCCATTTTTTCTCCTATATGATACATATATGTAAGGATTGTTGTGTCTTATTCTCATGGGAATGAAAAAAGTCTATGTTACTATGTGCTATTCTCTTTTTTTCATGAATATCATTTTGTTTTGAATATAAAACATAATGTTAAAGTAGCAAGATAGGTCACTAATTAAATTTGCATCAATCTTTACCCAGTGGTTCAATCCTTTGAATTTATGCTCAGGAGTATAAATTGAATGTTGTCATCCTTCAATGGTATTTGACACCATGTCTTATTATGTTGCACCTGGCAGCTGAAATGCATCTAATAATTAAAAAGTTGCTTTGGTCGCTACAGGTGTAATGACCAATATAGGATGCATTAACTGCTAGCTCTAATGCAAGGTTCTGTATTTGTGACCTTCCATATGATTTTTGGGAGAAAGGTGATAGCAAGCTTAAGCTCACAACACGCTTCTACTTGAAAACATCCATGTTTATAATTGTCAACTTCCTGATTAGCAAAAACAAAGTTGGAACATTTGGCTGTGAATGAGTTGCATTAGGATTTAAAGCAGACCCTTCAATTACTTCTTTTCATGTGGAGGTTACTTTTGACAATGTTTGTAGCATGTTGAAGCACAGAATCTAACTCAGTGCTGGAGGAATTGTGACAATTGTGTAAACAATTCAACATGTTCAAGATATTCATAAATCGCCATTACATTATATAGCCGTTGACAGCCAAAACATTTGTGTGAAAGTCTATTTCATCGGATGGCAAGAGCAATTTTTTTGAGATGATAAAAATAACCAAAACCATCATGACCTATTCTATTTTACAACTGCCTAAATAGTGAAATTTAAAATATTTCATATCTAGCCCAATCATGGATTATTGGAATGAGGTTAAAAATTAGTAATCTGAAAGTTGACTGTGCAGGAAATGGCCAAGAGAGGCTGTTTATTTTTGTCCAATAAAAAGTGTATTAAAATAGCTGGCATGCTGAAAGGTTTAAAATGATTTCAGTAAGACACAATTATGTATTCCTTAAATCTCACCAGAGGAACAAAACTAACAGAACTCAACACAAAGAAGAACTTGCAGATAAGTTTTTTTCCAAAATGGGTGTACTTTGTAAATGAGAGCAAGTAACATTATTTTGTTATGGACATTACATAATGTCCATAACAAAAACAGTCCTCTTTTTTTGTTTTCTCTGAAATTGAAAACAATTTTTTTTTGGTCTGCTCGGCTCCTTTTTTACTTTGTAGGGGCCCAAACCTGAGTGTTGTAAATTAGCAAAATCCTGGGAAAACGCAAGAAAAAATAAAGCCCACTTTATGTTATGGACATTATGTTACAGACATTACATTATGGACATCACATTATAGACATTATATTATGGACATTATGACTGCATGACTTTAACTATGGTAATTCTTTTGGGAGAAATAAATGCTACATGCATACCAATTTTGTTCAAATTTATCACATCCAATTTTTCAGTGCTTTTGACCGAACACTAATAACAATAACCATAACAACAACTGTACATGAGCAGTATAGCAACACCACACTGACATGAGGAGTATAAATTTTCAAAAATTTGGAGTCCAAGTGTGAATTAAGTTTACTGAAAGACATATCATGCTTAGAGTCAGTACCTTCTTTTACAATATCTGAAGATAACAAATCAAAATATAACATGCAATGTTTCAGAGATGTAGCTTAAAACAAGCAATACTTCAACTTTCAAAGGCCATTACACTGATAACACTATAGAGAAAGTTGTCAATTCATACAGTTCAGTGCATTGTAACTTTCCAAAATAGTATCAACTGGCTTATTAAGAGTCAATGAATAGTACACTTAAAAAAAGTTCAGAACAATCTAGGTTTAGTGATTAAAGCAGTGTTTAACTACTACAATCTGCAGTTAGTTTGATCATTTATTTGCAAACATTTTCTTTTTGAAGATATTTAAAAAGCCTCTCAGTATATGAAAGACTTGGAACATTGAAATGTCCAGTGCCTTTCAGCTCTTTCAGACTGCTCTCTCTCAATATTGCTCCTCAGAGGCCAGTTAAATGTTTTGACAACTTGGTGAAGAAATTTGATTTCAACCTCAATATCAGTAACCCTAAGGGCTCTTCCAATGTAGAATTTAGTGTCACACTAGAAACCTGTACTGTGTCTCAAAAAGCAAGAACCAAAAGACAGCAGAAACACTAGTTAGGGCATGTTCAATAAAACAGAATTGTAAGGAGCATGTCCCATATGGAATACTCCACATACCACAGTTACATGTACACCCAAGTGTAATATTAATGCTTTGGTTATCAGCACAACCAGAAAAGAGAATTAATTTTTAACTCCCAAGATCCAATTGTTAATTCTCCCCTCTAGGTCCTGCTACACATTTCCTTGTAAATAAGTTGTGAGAACTTGGTGCTAGATCAAGATAACAGCTTCTACCTGATAAGTTTGAATATTCTCATCACCTGTTTCCTGAATTATGTATGGATTTGTAGGGAGAAGTTTTACATTAATCACCTCTGGGAGTTAAAGGGTTAACTTGTAATTGGGCCTGATTAAGATAAATTTGGTCATGTACCCTGTGAGGAATGTTTGTACAAATTATACATTGAAAACTGTGCAAAATAAGTTTGTTAAGGAAATTAGTCTCCAAAAAAAACTGGTCTCGGAATGTAATGTCTGTAACATGGAATTGCCCTCATGATTCTCGGAATCATGAGGGCACATTTCATTTCAGAGAAACAGGTGTCAAAGTGACTTTTAAGACTACGAGCAATCAAAGCTCTCCAGAGTACAGTTTGCTGCTAATATTACAGATCTATATATTTTTCACTACTGTTAGTAAATGTCATGAGAACAATGGGCATTCTGCATGATGTGTTGGTGTGTTGTGTGTGTGTTATCACCCTAGTCCCTGAAATCATATGAAGGGTCACATTTGGTTAGCCTTTGAAAATCATGGTGGTTTTTGTTGGTGTTGTTGTTTTTTTAATTCCAGCTGACTTTTGATAATTATAAATGAAAAAAGGGGTTAGTTTCTTAAGAAACTGTGGTGCTGCCTCAGTGGGCGAGTATACCAGGATAATTTAGTATTATCAATTGAGTTGATAAGGTTTAAAAAGATGACATATGACATTTTGAGTGTTAGCCCATTGTCAGAGCAATTGGGCTGACAAACAAATTGTCAGCTTTTAAACTTGTCACAATAGCAAATTTACATTATCAATCAACTCAGCTGATAATATGAAATTACTTTGATTTAATTATAAAATGTTGCCATCAATAACACTTATAACCTTGGGCACCTGTTAGTGCCCTTATTTGTGACTGTCATTGTCTTTCATAACTGGTATATAGTAACTGTTGTTCTGCTGCTTCCCTTTTCAGACTTTCTGATTCAAGGGTTATTTTCTTGAACCCAGGAAACTCTATACAAGGTAGGAGGACTTATATACTGCTCTTTTTTTCTCTCAATTTTGAAACTTACCTTCATTTGTCAATCTTTATTAACCCTTTAATTGTCATGAGTGACCAAGACAGAATTTCTCCTTACAATATCAACACAATATCAACCAGATAAGTGACGAGAGTAAAGAAAAATATAAATTTGGGGATAATAAGTTGATCCAATACTAAATTCTCTGAACTAACATTATAAGAATTGTAGGATTGGGAGTAAGGAGAATTACAAATTTGATGTGGGAGTTAAAGGGTTAATAATTTATTTGCTGGGAATAATTGTGTCCTGTTTGCATATGTTTAGAATTCTGCATGCTCTCATTTCACTTACATCCATGTGAGTATTAATTATTTTGCCTGGTAATGTTATATCAAGAACTATGCATTATATTAATTACCTATTTAATTATATTGTGATTAATGGTTGTGATTATATGTTTGGCTACAAACATGTGGAAATACTCTTAGAAAATGTTGCTGAAATTCTGGTGGTCCTTCTGATATACTGCTGGTTTAATTACTAAGTACAGCTAGGTTTGTGAAGTGCTTCAACTGTATGTTGACTTATGAATATTAACATTTGAGAGACTCAATTTTGGGTCACTGGCTAAGACTTATTAATTCATATAAAATCAAAGGTTAAGCTCCCCTCTTAAAACAGGAATATGGAAGATCTTGTGCAGAGATCTGGTTCCATCCTTGACAAAGTACATATGGATTAGAAATTTTCACCCCATGCTTGCATGTCTTGGGAAATTAGTACATTTATGCAAAGTGTCTATCATAGGTTTTGCCAAGTTAAACCTAACTTAAGTCCTTCAAGGTACCCTTTGGCAATTAGCAGCTACCATGGTGATTTTGCATTAATTTTTTTTTTCATGTGGAGAGGTTACTTTTGATGATGTTTGTAGCATGGATGTCGAAGCACAAAATCTAACCCAATGCTGGATGAATAACAAAGATCATGTCCAACATGCTCAAGATATTCATAAATTGCCATTACATATAGCCATTGACAGCCAAAGCAATTGTTTAAAATTATATTTCATCAAATGGCAAGAGCAATATTTATGAGATGGAAAAAATAACCAAAACCATCATGACCTATTCTCTTTTACAACTGCCTAAATAGTGAAATTTAAAATATTTCATATCTAGCCCAATCATGAATTTTTGGAATAAGGAGACCCTAAATTGTTTAAAAAATAGTAATTTGAAAGTTGACTTTGCGAGAAATGGCCAAGGGAGGCTGTTTATTTTTGTCCAATGAATATTAAGTGTATGAAAATAGCTGGCACGCTGAAAGGTTTAAAGTGATTTAAATAAGACACATGTATTCATTAAATCTCACCAGAGGAACTGAACTAACAGAACTCAACACAAAGAAGAACTTGTGGATAAGATTTTTTCCAAAATGGGTGTATTTTGTAAATGAGAGCAAGTAACATTATGTTGTTATGGACATTACATAATGTCCGTAACAAAAACAGTCCCTTTTTTAGTTTTCTCTGAAATTGAAAACCAGTTTTTTTGGTCTGCTTGGCTCCTATTTTACTTTCTAGGGGCCCAAACTTGAGTGTTGTAAATTACCAAAATCCTGGAAAAACACAAGAAAAAATAAAGCCCACTTTATGTTATGGACATTATATGACAGACATTACATTATGACATCACATTATAGACATTATATTATGGACATTATGACTGCATGACTTTAATTATGGTGATTCTTTTAGGAGAAATAAATGCTACATGCAAACCAATTTTGTTCAAATTTATTACATCTGAGTTTTCAGTGTTTTTGACTAAACACTAATAATAATAACCATAACAGCAACTATACATTAACATGCGCAGTAGCAACACCACGCTGACATGAGGAGTATAAATTTTCAAAAAGTTTGAGTCCAAGTGTGAATTAAGTTTACTGAAAGACATATCATATTTAGAGTCAGTACCTTCTTTTATAATATCTGAAGATAACAAATTAAAATATAGCATGCAATGTTTCAGAAATGAAGCTTAAAACAAGCAATACTTCAACTTTCAAAGGCCATTGCACTGATAATATTTTTGAGAAAGTTGTCAATTCATACAGTTCAGTGCAGTGTAACTTTCCAAAATAGTATCAACTGGCTTATTAACAGTCAATGAATAGTACTCTTACAAAAAGTTCAGAACAATCCAAGTTTAGTAATTAAAGCAGTGTTTAACTACTGCGCAATCTGCAGTTAGTTTGATCATTTATTTGCAAACATTTTCTTTTTGAAGATATTTAAAAAGCCTCTCAATATATGAAAGACTTGGAACATTGAAATGTCCAGTTCCTTTCAGCTCTTTGGAGCCACAGTAGCCTTTTTTCTTTTGGACAATATCAACTTTGCTGCTCAGAGGCCAGTTAAATGTTTTCACAAATGGTGAAGAAATTTGATTTCAACCTCATTATCAGTAACCCCAAAGACTCTTCCAATGAAAAATTCAGTGTCACATTAGAATTCTGTACTGTGTCTCAAAAAGCAAGAACCAAAAGACAGCAGAAACACTAGTTTTAGAGCATGCTCAGTAAAACGGAATTGTAAGGAGCAATTGCTCCATATGGGATACTCAACATACCACAGTTACATGTACACCGAAGTGTAATATTGATGCTTTGGTTATCAGCACAACCAGAAAAGAGAATTAACCTTTAACTCCCAAGGTCTGATTTTCAATTCTCCCCTCTAGCTGCTACACATTTCCTTGTAAATTAGTTATGAGAACTTGGTGCTAGATCAAGATAGCAGCTTCTACCTGATAAGTTTGAATATTCTCATCACCTGTTTCCTGAATAATGTATGGATTTGTAGGGAGAAGTTTTACATTAATCACCTCTTGGAGTTGAAGGGTTAACTTGTAACTGGGCCTGATTAAGATAAATTTATCAGTTCTGACAAAATCAATTATAAAAAGTTCCTAGATAAACAAAACTATTCCTTATTCTTACCAGTGTAAAAAAAAAGTTCCAAAGTGTAATGTCTGAAACAAAAATTATGTAATGTCCACAAAAGGAAGTTTCTTAGCTCAAGCTCAAATCTAACTACAAAATAAGGGATACAACTCTATTTTAAAAAAGCTATGAAGCAGCTTTGTTCCTATTATTTTAAAATAATTTTTGTCTGAATAGTCAATTCACAGGGAAAAAAATTGTCAAGTGAACACAAAAAATTGTAGGTTGATTTTTTTGTAATGTTTGTAACAGAGTTTAACCCAAAAATTTTGGAAGCCTTTGTTAAAGAAAGGAAGTTTCTTTTCTGCTGATGGTCACATACCCTGTGAGGAATGTTTGTACAAATTACACATCGAAAACTGTGCAAAATAAGTTTTTTAAGGAAATTAGTCTCCAAAAAATTGGTCTCTGAATGTAATGTCCGTAACATGGAATTGCCCTCATAGTTCTTGGAATCATGATGGCACATTGCATTTCAAAGAAACAGGTGTCAAAGTGACTTTTAAGACTTTATTATGTCCTTACAATCACAGAAAAATTGTGCAGGTGGATTTTACTGAAGAAAATAGAATCCTATATATGGTTAATGATAGAACTGAAGTGTTTATTGAGTAAGGTGTAGAAAGAGATGAATATACAATGAAAGGTTTCAAAATTGAATGCTTGTCCAGCTTGTACCACTTGCATGAATGGGTGATTTTTTCTAACAATAGCATAAACAATAACTTTCTATTAAGTTATTGTTTCTTAGCTCTGCCTGAACAGTTAATGAGCCAGAGTGATATTCCCTGAGGAGGAAAGCCTGCATAATCTGTGACCAATCAAAGCTCTCCAGAATACAGTTCACTGCTAATATTACAGATCTATATATTTTTCACTACTGTTAGGAAATGTCATGAGAACAATGGGCATTCTGCATGGTGTGTTGGTGTGTTAATTGTGTGTGTGTTATCACCTTTGTCCCTGAAATCATATGGAGAGTCACATTTGGTCAGCCTTTGTGAATCATGGTGGTTTTTGTTGTTGTTGTTGTTTTTTTTTTAATTCCAGTTGAATTGTGATAATTATAATTGAATAAAAGGGGTAAGTTTCTAAAGAAACTGTGGTGCTGCTTTCGCGGGAGAGTAAACCAGGATAATTTAGTATTATCAATTGAGTTGATAAGGTTTAAAAAGATGACATATGACATTTTGAGTGTTAGCCCATTGTCAGAGCAACAAATTGTCAGCTTTTAAACTCGTCACAGTAGCAAATTTACATTATCAATTAACTCAGCTGATAATATGAAATTACTTGGATATAATTATAAAATGATGTGGTTAATACCACTTATAACTTTAGGCACCTGTTCGTGGCCTTATTTGTGACTGTCTTTGTCTTTCATAACTAATATATAGTAACTGTTGTTCTGCTGCTTCCCTTTTCAGACTTTCTGACTTTATCCCTGATTGAAGGGTTATTTTCTTGAACCCAGGAAACTCTATACAAGGTAGGAGGACTTGCTGCTCTTTTTTTCTCCCATTTTTGAAACTTGCCTTCATTTTGTCAATCTATATTAACCCTTTAATTGCCATGAGTGACCAGGACAGAATTTCTCCTTACAATATCAACACAATATTAACCAGATAAGTGATGAGAGTAAAGAAATGTATAAATTTGGGGATAATAAGTTGATTCAATACTAAATTCTCCGAACTAACATTATAAGAATTGTATGGTTGGGAGTAAGGAGAATTACAAATTTGATGTGGGAGTTAAAGGGTTAATAATTTATTTGCTGGGAATAATTGTGTCCTGTTTGCATATGTTTAGAATTCTAAGCTATTGTTTCTTAGCTCTCCTTGAACAGTTAATGAGCTAGAGTGATGTTCCCTGAGGAGGAAAGCCTAGTATGTAATCTATGAATTATCAAAGCTCTCCTGATTACAGTTCACTTCTAATATTATAAATAAAGGGGGTAAGTTTCTAAAGAAACTGTGGTGCTGCCTCAGTGGGAGAGTATGCCAGGATAATTTAGTATTATCAATTGAGTTGATAAGGTTTAAAAAGATGAAATTTTGAGTGTTAGCCTTTTCATCAGAGCAATTGGGCTGACAAAGGAATTGTCAGCTTTTAAACTCATCACAGTGGTGAATTTACATTATCAACTCAGCTGATAATATGAAATTTAATTTGATATTATATAATGTTGTGGTTAATACCACTGATAACCTTGGGGCACCTGTTAGTGCTCTTCTTTGTGACTTTCATTGTCTTTCATAACTGATTTATAGCAACTGTTGTTCTGCTGCTTTTCTTTTCAGACTTTCTGACTTTATCCCTGATTCAAGGGTTATTTTCTCAAACCCAGGAAACTCTATACAAGGTAGGAGGACTTGCTGCTCTTTTTTTCTCTCATTTTTGAAACTTGCCTTCATTTTGTCAATCTTTATTAACCCTTTAATTGCCATGAGTGACCAAGACAGAATTTCTCCTTACAATATCATCACAATATCAACCAGATAAGTGATGAGAGTAAAGAAAAATATAAATTTGGGGATAATAAGTTGATCCAATACTAAATTCTCTGAACTAACATTATAAGAATTGTAGGATTGGGAGTAAGGAGAATTACAAATTTGATGTGGGAGTTAAAGGGTTAATAATTTATTTGCTGGGAATAATTGTGTCCTGTTTGCATATGTTTAGAATTCTGCATGCTCTCATTTCACTTATATCCATGTGAGTATTAATTATTTTGCCTGGTAATGTTATGTCAAGAACTATACATTATATTAATGACCTATTTAATTATGTTGTGATCGATGGTTGTGCATGATTATGTTTGGCTACAAACATGTGGAAATACTCTTAGAAAATGTTGCTGAAATTCTGGTGGTCCTTCTGATATACTGGTGGTTTAATTACTGATTACATGCAGCTAGGTTTGTGAAGTGTTTCAACTGTATGTTGACTTATGAATATTAACATTTGAGAGACTCAATTTTGGGTCATTGATTAAAACTTATTAATTCATATAAAATCAAAGTTTAAGCTCCCCTCCTAAAACAGGAATATGGAAGATCTTGTGCAGAGATCTGGTTCCATCCTTGGCAAAGTACATATGGATTAGCAATTATCACCCCATGCTTGCATGTCTTGCATGGGAAATTAGTACATTCATGCAAAGTGTCTATCATTAAGGTTTTGCCAAGTTAAACCTAACTTAAGTCCTTTAAGGTACCCTTCGGCAATTAGTGGCTACCATGGTGATTTTGCATAAATTATTTTTTTTGTGTGGAGAGGTTTAACTTTTAATAATTTTTGTAGCATGGACGTCAAAGCACAAAATCTAACCCAAGCTGGATGAATAACGAAGATCATGTAAACAATCCAACATGTTCAAGATATTCATAAATTACCATTACATATAGAGCCATTGACGGCCAAAACATTTGTGTAAAAGTATATTTCATCGGATGGTAAGAGCAATTTTTACGAGATGGTAAAAATAACCAAAACCATCATGACCTATTCATATTGACCTATATGTAAATAGTGAAATTTAAAATATTTCATATCTAGCCCACTCATGAATTTTTGGAATAAGGAGACCCTAAATTGTTTAAAAAACAGTAGTCTGAAAGTTGACTTTGCAGGAAATGGCCAAGAAAGGCTGTTTATTTTTGTCCAATGAAAAGTGTATGAAAATAGCTCTTTTTTTGTTTTCTCTGAAATTGAAAACCAGTTTTTTTTGGTCTGCTTGGCTCCTTTTTTACAAATTCTAGGGGCCTAAACTTGAGTGTTGTAAATTATCAAAATCCTCGAAAAGCACAAGAAAAAATAAGGCCCACTTTATGTTATTGACATTATGTTACAGACATAATATTACAGACATTACATTATAGACATTATATTATGGACATTATGACTGCATAACTTTAATTATGGTAATTCTTGTGGGAGAAATAAATGCTACATGCATACCAATTTTGTTCAAATTTTTGACATCCAAGTTTTCAGTGTTTTTGACTAAACACTAATAACCATAACCATAACAACAACTGTACATTAGCAGTAGCAACACCAAGCTGACATGAGGAGTATAAATTTTCAAAAAGTTTGAGTCCAAGTGTGAATTAAGTTTACTGAAAGACATATCGTATTTAGAGTCAGTACCTTCTTTTATAATATCTGAAGATAACAAATTAAAATATAGCATGCAATGTTTCAGAAATGTAGCTTAAAACAAGCAATACTACAACATTCAGAGGCCATTGCACTGATAATATTATCGAGAAAGTTGTCAATTCATACAGTTCAGTGCAGTTTAACTGCATGATTCAGTGTAGTGTAACTGCATGATTCCCATATTGACGAAAATTTTCTTAACACAGTGCTGTTTGCTTATGATTATGTAGTTTGCTTGTGATTGTGTAGTTTTTGTCCTTGTTGGGATGGTGATAGATGATACTTTTGCAATTATGTTTCAAGTGACCAAGTTGTAGCAGTGATCTTTGCAGGGTGGTAAATGGAGGTTGTGCAGTCTTGCTTTGATTTTTAACTGTAGTTTATATATTTGTGTCTGCTTGTGCATCGTTTTGGAGCTATGGAGGTTTTAAGGTTTAGGTATAATGGTTACGCCGGCAATGGTCAGATCTTTGTGATGCTGCATGAAGAAGTAAAAACGGGTGCGGCTTTTGTATTAATGCGGGTACAACTGTGATTACTTTTATTATTAGATACTTCTTAGGCGAAATGGGGAATTTTGTTAGATATAATAAATCCTAAATTTTAAGATTAAGTTTCTCTTTTTAGATTAGTTTTTTATTTTAGCAGTATAGTATATATCATTTAATTATTTTAGTGATGTGTAGGTCCACATCAACCTTCTTGGCTGCCAATTTGTTACCTGCATTATCAAATAAATGATGATGATGATGATGATTAAGAATCAAACGTCAACCAGCCGGAACTGACCGGGTTTTAGGCCCTAGAGAGGAAAAAAAACTTATTTCCCCTTAACCTTTCAAATCGCGTTTCATTTCTGCTGTTTATGTCTCTGGTTGTTACTTTGTAAACTGAAAAACAAAACTCTTTCTTAATCTAGAAACTGGGTTGAAATGAAAAATCTCAGATTAAATCTCTTATTAGGTTCTTTCGTTGGTGTTCCTTGCTTAAAAGGATTTAGAAAATGACATCACGATTTGAAACCATTCTCGGTCTCAATTGGCTATCGGGAGTTTTTTTTTCCGATTGGGTTTGATTAACATTACTTAATGTCAATTCTCTTTTTGACAGGTCATCCTGGAAAAGTTAGTATTATGGCTACGGCTATTTCGCCATTTGCGTCTACGAAAGAGACTACCAATTATGCAAGACTATGCCGCCTCCTGGTGGATGTTGGATCTCAGGTGCTTCGGTCCACTTTTGACAGAATACATCCACCAGCGACTCTACATACAGTTTTGGGAAGTACCTCAGTGCATTACGCCACATTGCAATCACTGTACAAAGGGAGGAAGAAAGTGCTTAATCCTACACAATGGGGAAAGTTGTACCCTTCTCACGCACCCGTGTCTTCTGCAGCCTTCGATATCACACTTCTAACGGTGCTTCTTAGAAATATCTGTGGTTTGGGCCCTCCTGTCAATGGATGGGATCGTCTTCCCCTAGTTATAAATATAAGCATTGCAGATGACATCGCCAGAGTGAAGTATTACAGGAACACTGTATACGGCCATGCTTCTCAAGCCTCTGTGGATGACAGTAGTTTCAGTGCTTACTGGCAGGAAGTAAGAGAAGCTTTGGTGAGACTGGGAGGAGCTCGTTTTAGAGCTGAAATCGACAATCTTGAGCACGACTGCATGGATCCAGATGTCGAGGAGCATTATCGTGAACTGATGAAACAATGGAAGAAAGACGACGACAGCATCAAAGACAAGCTTGAAGAAATTGAAGGTAAGGAAAACATTGTCCACTGCCAATGTGGATGAATCAGAAGGCTACAAAAGTATATATTTCCAGTTAACACAGCAGTGCAGGCTAGCTCATGAAATTTCATTTGGGTCGGAACTAGTCTTATATTTTGAAGGTATTTTTGCGTCATGTGTGAAGAATGAAGAATTAACCCTAATGTTGAAACTGTGTGTTCATTTGTAGTATTTTGATCTTTTCGTGGGTACTCGTGTGCAACTGCTGGACTGCATTTTTGTGACTTCTAAGCGTCTTATTGAGTTTGATCTGTTCGGAATGGACTAGATATTGACATAGGTATCATTGTTTTATCTGTTCCTAAACGTGAAACGGTGATATAAATTTGCTTATAAAAATGCGCATACTTTTTGAAATTTTCAGATTCGCTGGAAAACATGAGAAGCATTATGGAGAGAAACTTCAGAGACACAACTAACAAGATAGAGATTGATATGAAAGAGGTGAAAGAAAAGCTTACCAGTCTGACGGCCTCAGCTGAAAAAAGTACACAAGAAGGTTAGTTGGTAGAAAGAGCTACCCACTGAAAACAAAAGTTTTGAAGAGCGACAGTCTTTTTGAGTACCTGACGCAGCTCTTGTGCATGATGACGGTAATCTCTGGATGTCGGCCAACGCAGCATACTTTGGTAATTTACTGATCTAAGGGTACCCCCCTGCCACCACTCACACTGGCCATACATGAAGATACTCTATAATGTGTGGGATGCCACCGAATGTGGGATATTATGTCCTGGCTACCTCTCGGATATGATGGTGTTTTGACAGCACTCACACATATGTATGATCGTAGGCAAGATAGGTGATATAAATTTGCTTATGAAAATGTGCATACCTTTTAAAATTTTCAGATTCGCTGGATAACACGAGACACACAATTGACAAGATAGAGATCGAAGTGAAAGAGGTGAAAGAGAAGCTGGGTAGTCTGACGGCCTCAGCTGAAAAAAGCGCACAAGGTTAGTTGGTAGAGAGAGCTACTCACAGCAAAGAAATTATTAAGAGTGACACTGTTTTCTTGGGTACATAACGCAGCTCGTATGCATGACGACGGTAATCGCTGGATGTCGGCCAACACAGTATACTTTACTAGTCTAAGAGCACCCTAGTCACCACTGGCACTGGCTTTACATGAAGATTTTATGTAATGTGTGGGATGCCACGGAATCTTAGATTTTGCCCCTGGCTACCTCTCGGATTTGATGGTGTTTTGACAGCCCTCATACATATGTATCATCGTAAGCGGGATAGTTTATCGTCTTGTTTTAGTATTACCTTTCTTATAATGAACCTAACTTCCTAGTAGCGATAGATGTGACCCGCATATTCCCGAATGAAACCAAATCCTTCCTCCTGGCGTATTGTGGAGTATTCAATTCTACATGGGAAAATAGTTTAATGTGGATCGTCTTGAGTAAAATAGGTTAGAATAAGATGTATGTGGTTATTTTACATTTCCTGAGGAAAAGACTGTCGGCAAAACCTCCCACTTGATCGCAGGCGAGTCTCTAGATTTCTCCAGCTTTGAATCACCGCGGTGTTGGGTAACTCATGATGTTTTCATTTTGGACGGAACCAGTCACATACTTGGAACGTTATTCTAGCGTTATGTGTGAAAAATGAAGAATTAACCCAAATGTACACATTGTTTTCATGGGCAATATTTTTTCTGTTCGTGGGTACTCTTTTATTACTGCTGAAGTGCATTTTTGTAATTTCTAAGCGTCTTATTGAGTTTGATCTATTCGGAATCGACTAGTTATTGATATACGTTCCATTGTTTTGTTTGCGCCTAAACGTGAATCTGTGGTGTAAATGTGCTTATGAAATTGCGCCTATCTTTCTTACATTTCCAGATTCGCGAGAAAAGATGAGACACGACCTCAGAGACACAACTGAGAAGATAGAGATTAAAATGAAGGAGATTTTAGAGACGCTTAGTAGCCTGACGACCACAGTGGAAAAAAGCACAGATGAAGGTTGGTTACTAGAAAGAGCTACTCACAGATAAACTGAACTATCAACAGGGATTCTGTTAACACATCTTTTGAGCATGACCACATTATTCGCGTGATGTCAGACAATTTAACATTTTCTTAGGTAATGTATTGTTGTAAGAGCACACCTTGGCTTTTAACCTGCTCTGGCTACAAATGAAGATACTTGGTAATGTGTGGGATGAATGGGATGGTATGGATGTGAGACTACCTCTCGGTGTTGGATAGTTTTCTGACAGCACTCATACATATTTAGCCGAGAATGTTATTGTCCTATACTAGTTTTACTTTTGTTGAGGAAATAAGGAGAAATGAGAGGGCAGAAAGGCGTTCTTTGGTTTTTATTAATTAGTTCTTACAGTGTCGCTTTTACTGACCAAAATCTTTCTCAGACTATCGGCTCCAATGATATCAATATTTATATCTTGGGTTTCACTATAAGAGACCGCTGACCTGGGCCAAAAGGTTTTTTAGAATGTTGTATAGAATAAAAAGAAAACACAAAGGAAGGGAAAAGGATCTATTTAGTTAACTTTTAATAAATAAAGTGACTCTCACTCGGACTAAAAATTTCCAATGTTATTCCACGAAAGGGTCTCTTGAGAAAATGAGAAGCGAAATGGCAAAGATGGACAATGAACTTAAAGAAGTGAAGGAAAAGCTGTGTACTTTGGCAACCCCTGTGGGAGAAAGTAAGAATGAAGGTCAGTTGAATTATACAATAAAAGTTATCCTTCTTAACCGCAAATTTAGCCGTAGTTAACAATGTTCTGCATGTAAGAGAGAGATCATCCTATCTTAGAGAGATTCAGTTTTTCAATTTAAACAATCTCTGGAATAGTCTCTGTGGTGTGCTTTCATTCCCTTCAATTTAAACTTTTACCCGTAATTAGCCCGGAAACATTACATTTTTATTAGAAGGGAGAACGATATAAAAATAAAGTACAGTTTTGACGAAAATATTGGCATTAAGTTCGGCTCCATGTTCGAAATTAACTGAGCAGGTTCGACGGCATTTATAAGCTAAATGGCCTTTGGTCATTAAATTAACATGAATCATACATTGATACCTTTTCGTCATTGTCCAAGTAATTTCTTTGGCAATGGTGTCGAACTCGTTCACTTATTTAAATTCAGTGCCGAATACCTAGCAGCATTAAATGTGATCCGCATATTTCTGAATAAAATAGCTAAACCCTTCCTTCGCTCATATTGTGGAGTATTCAATTCTACATGAGAAAATAGTTGAATGAGGATCGTCTCGAGTAAAATAGGTTAGAATAAGATGTATGTGGTTATTTTACATTTCCTGAGGAAAAGACTGTTGGCAAAACCTTCCACTTGATCGCAGGCGAGCCTCCAGTTTTCTGCAACATTTGTGATGAAACCGCGTGACAAAGAAGGCAGAAAGGCGTTGTTTGGTTTTCATTTATTAGTTCGTAGTCTCGCTATATCCCGAAAAAACCTTGATCAGATTATGGCCCCAATAATATGAATATTTATCTCCCGTGTAATTTATTTTACAACAGAAATTCACTTTTAGACACCGGTAAAGCCGAACAAACAGAGGAGGTTCAACTGAATTCATAATCTAAATGGCTTTTAATCAGTAAGCATGAATCATACACTAAAACCTTTTTGCGTAGTCCTAGTAATTTCTTTGGCAACGGTATCGTACTCATTCGCATATTTAAATTCAGTGCCGAATACCAGAGAGGTATCATAATTTTCAACGCTGCATTCATTAGATTTCTTACTTATTTTGCTACTACTAGGTATTTTTGATCCAACTGAACTTATCAATGGAATTCGCCAGCTGTACAAGACTAGTGAGGGATGGCTCTCACCATTTCCATGGTGTGAAGAGTTTCAGTTTTTTCTTGGAAATATTTTTACAAGGCTCAAAGTGGTCAGAAGAAAGAAAACGAGAGGAGAAATCACTGACGTATTTGTTGACATGTCGTCAATACTAGACCCGTATGAAGAGTGTTCAGCGCCGAGAACGGTGTTGATTGAAGGAGAACCTGGTATGGGAAAAACCACCTATTGTAAAAAGTACGCCTACGACTGGGCCGCAAAACAGCAAGCACCTCAGGGCTGCGGCTCAACAGCATTAAAATTGGTATTGTCGCTGAAATGTCGAGATATCCACTCTGACGTTTGGGAAGCCATTGATGATCAGCTGCTGCCCCTAGGCATCGATGAAAAAGTCAAAGAACAATTTTTTCAGTTTATTCGTGAAAATCAGTCCAGCATTTTATTGATATTGGATGGATTGGATGAGTTACCATCCGGGAAATTGTCGATGTTTTCCAAATTAATTGAAGGAAGAGAACTCCCTAGATGCCACATAGTTGCAACAGCAAGACAAGAAGCTGGAAAAGAGGTGAGAAAATGTTGTGACGCGCTGCTTCAAATCGAAGGATTCACTGAAAAGCATGTGATAGAATTTGTCATCAAGTACTTTAAAGAAAGGCCGGATTTAGCCACCAAGCTCTCGCAACGGATGTCGCGAGATAAAAACCTGACAGAAATAGCGGCCAATCCTCTAAATACAGCACTTCTTTGCCTTTTATGCGAAGAGTTTGAGGGCACACTCCCCGAAAGCAGAGCTCAACTGTACTTGGATATGGTTGAATGTGTTTTGAGAAGATATAGAAAAAAGAAGGGACTATTAGAAAAGATCGAAGACCTGACAAACTATTACAAACCGCAATTGAATCACCTTGGAAAGGTAGCGTTGAAGGGTTTACTTGACGATAAGCTGGATTTAAATGAAAGTGAATTGAGAAACCATGCAAAAGACCTGACTGAATTTGGGTTTCTGTCAGTGCAGCCTGGTGGCAGCAAACTGAGACAAACACTGCATTATGCCTTCTTACATAAAAGTTTTCAAGAATTCTTTGCAGCATTCTTCATTTGTTCTCAGATTCAAAGCAAGGAAATGAAACCTGAAGAACTAGTTTCCGATCCAAAGTATTTCGTTGAACTTAAACAAATACTTTTGTTTTCGTGTGGAATTTTGGCCATGAAATGCGATGAACAGGTTGTGGCTCTGGTAAAGAGTTTAACAAATAAAGTGAACAAAAAGAAAGGCGGTGGTGCAAAAATTGTAGTGGAGGCCATCAACGAATGCAAAAGAGAAAAAAGTGATTTTCACTCTTATTTATCGAAGTTGTTTGGAACTGGTTTGAATCTGACCAATTTGGATTTGTCTTTCAATGGTATTAGTGATGCGGGTGCTACATGTATTGCTGAGGCAATCAAAGTGAACAAGACGCTAACCAATTTGGATTTGCGAGGTAATGGTATTAGTGATGCGGGTGCTACATGTATTGCTGAGGCAATCAAAGTGAACAAGACGCTAACCAATTTGGATTTGTCTGGGAATGGTATTAGTGCTGCGGGTGCTACATGTATTGCTGAGGCAATCAAAGTGAACAAGACGCTAACCAATTTGTATTTGCCTGTGAATGTTATTAGTGATGCGGGTGCTACATGTATTGCTGAGGCAATCAAAGTGAACAAGATGCTAACCAATTTGGAGTTGTCTGAGAATGGTATTAGTGCTGCGGGTGCTACATGTATTGCTGAGGTAATCAAAGTGAACAAGACGCTAACCAATTTGTATTTGTGTGGGAATGGTATTAGTGCTGCGGGTGCTACATGTATTGCTGAGGTAATCAAAGTGAACAAGACGCTAACCAATTTGAATTTGTCTGAGAATGGTATTAGTGCTGCGGGTGCTACATGTATTGCTGAGGCAATCAAAGTGTACAAAACGCTAACCAATTTGTATTTGTGTGGGAATGGTATTAGTGCTGCGGGTGCTATATGTAATGCTGAGGCAATCAAAGGGAACAAGACGCTAACCAATTTTTATTTGTGTGGGAATGGTATTAGTGCTGCGGGTGCTACATATATTGCTGAGGCAATCAAAGTGAACAAGACGCAAACCAATTTTGATTTGCCTGGGAATGGTATTAGTGCTGCGGGTGCTACATGTATTGCTGAGGCAATCAAAGTGAACAAGACGCAGTAGGCAGGTACCTTGGAAAATTGAGGGCCGAAGGCCCGAACCTCTAGGGGGTCCGGGGGCATGCTCCCCCGGGAAATTTTTAAAAGAAAAGTCTCCCAGAAACGCATTTTCCTGCAATCTGGAGAAGAAATCGTCTGGCAATTTGGCAGTTTGTACCAAGTGAATAAACCAAAATTTATATTTAGTTTAAGAAGTTCCAATGATGCTACCACTTAATGGTTCATGGTCCCAAGGTGTATGAACCAACTGGCTTGTCTCAGGCTTCCAATATGTGATTATCATAGTGAAAAAAAGCAAGAGAAAATTTGGCTTTCCAGGTAAATCAAGGATTCTACCAAATCCAATTTTTTTTGGCAGAAGTGCTTCACATAATAAGTACATTTACTACCTGTCTTGCTGTCCTGCAGATAAGTAGAATATCAGAATGCTTAATGACACATTAAGGTACAAAAAAAGTTGAATTTTGTCTTTCACCTGTGTAAAGCTTTACAGTGCAGTGTAAGAAAAATCTGAGTTTTTCTGTGAAAAATTAAGGTTTGAAAGGTTAGTTAATTTACCATTCAATGCTATCAAAGCACGCTTGGTTGCTGCTTTTGTAATTTTTGTGACAGCTGCTTCTTTTTTTGAAATTTTTTTTCTTAGCTTTCCACAGCAGGGCAGGAAGCCATTTTGTTGTTGTGTGATGCTTTGAGCTGAGGTGAATAACTGGTGGCTAACCACCAGTGAGCTTGGGAATCAATTTATACAAAAGCACTTAAACAAATCCACCATAATTTTCCATTTTCTTCTTAAAAAATAGATTCCATGTTGCTGCACACCTGTTCAGTAATAGATCACTTGTTATGTCAGAATATGGTAAGAACAAAAAAGTGGCACATGAGATGCAGCTTAGCTTGTTCCAGGCATTCAGTTAAGAAAATGGAGTTAACTAGCAAAGGTGCAGCAGTACTAGAGGAGTGAAAAAGCAAGGGAGACTACAGCACTGTTTACTATTGTGCTATGTTTTACTTAATGAATGCCTAGAACAAGCTGGGGGCAGTTGAGTGTGTCACTAATGTTCTTAGCATAATTTCACATCCTCTGAGTTGTAAATGTACATAGCAACTGCAACATGGAATCTATTTGTTTTATTCAGTGAAGAAGCAAAAATTGTTAATGGTGACATCACCCATGCGTTTGTCCTCCAATAGATCATAACTACATGAAAGAACCAATCAAAATGCATGTAGAATTCAGCTTATTACATAAAATCTTATTGATCATAGAAATGAGGTCAAAGATATTCAAAGCTAAAGGAGGCACAGCTGAGTGGTTACAATACAAGGTTACAGACAATGGAAAATTGTGGTTGATTTCTTTTTTACAATAACATTGGAATTTTTGTGACCACTCAATGGGCTAAAGCTAATGCACATGTGACATGATTGATCATTGCAATGTTTTTTTTGCTGTTGTTGTCTTAACTTCAAGGCGTAATGTGATGACTTCAACGATTAAATACCATTAGTGTGATTGTTCAGTTG
This sequence comes from Pocillopora meandrina, assembly GCA_942486045.1. Classification (NCBI taxonomy): domain Eukaryota; kingdom Metazoa; phylum Cnidaria; class Anthozoa; order Scleractinia; family Pocilloporidae; genus Pocillopora; species Pocillopora meandrina. The sequence continues at coordinate 44,233 of CALNXJ010000157.1, forward strand.
ATTTTAGAGATGTGCATGCTCAGATTGATTGAGGATTGCATCATGTCTTGCTATATAATCACGGTGCACAGGGTGATCGTAGCAAGAGTGCTAAATTTCAAAGTGGCTGCCTTGCATTTCTAGGTTGGAACTTGTCAAAAATGATTTTCAAAAGGCACAAATAGTTACACATTACTGCTATTGAACCTTATTTCTTAGCAAATTAAAGTATATTTAAAGCTGATTGATATCAGTGAATACCATTGCAGTGCATATTTACACTTATTGTTGTTACTGCTTACACTAAAAGTGCCTCCATGGTGGACTCTATTTAAGCCCCTCTTTGTAAATATTATCCTAACACTTGTAAATATAGGGCATGAGAATATTATGTTTATGGTTGTCTGTTTTAGGGGGTGTGGATGTGCATTTCACCCAGAAACCTTCTAATCCAAGCTACTTTAACAATGGTAGTGATGCCAATCTGGTGTGGAACTACACTGATCCACATAATAAGATTCAGGGCATTCTCTACAGTGTTTTGGAAAATGGTGTATTTGTCAGAATGATTTTTAATGACAGTGGTGGTGTAAAATTGTAGGAAGAGCTACCCTGGTTATCAAGAACATCAACCCTGGAGACAAGACCAAATTTAAATGTGAAATATTTGGAAGCTTTTCCTACTCAGTAGAAAGTACAGTGCAGCTTGTTGTGGCAGGTATGTATTACAGACATGAAAATTCATAACCAAATAAAAATCAATGCATTGAACTCATGTCTCTCATATTTCTGAGACCTGGTAAAAGTAAACAATAGCATAAATATGCACAAACCTTCATATGCAGGGCTGAAAGTCACAGGCTAGCTAACCTGGCTTTTGGTTATTGCTTTACTCATCTGGCACCAATTACTGGGTTGCTCTGTTATGCATAGATAACCATTATTAATATGAGTACTGAGATTTTTTCTTAGCAAGGCTGTCAATTTAAAATGGTCAGTCAAGACCAGAAACAATCGAACTGGCTGTATGATTTTGCTAAATCAATGAAGGAAAATATTGCATGACCAATCAAAGGCAGCATGTGAAATTACATTGGTGTGAAAAAGATTGTATTTCTTTCATGCCTGTTAAAGGGACTTGCCAAAGGCAATGTAAGTCAGCACTGCACCATTTGCTGCTTTCTGAGGATCATACAATCTTAGAGGTTTGCAGATGTAAATTTAGCAAACAGAATGGTGACTTCCTCAAGTAATTTCTGATACTAAGGAGCAAATTGAGACTTGTCATTTGACTGTGATTCAAAGTTGAAAACGTTTGTGAGATGTCAATACTCCTGTACAATTTACCACATTGTTTGCTTGAACGATTTTATTCACTTGTGAAAAATCCGAACTCTCTGTTTACTATGTTCACTCGCTTGTTTTTGATCCTTTATGACTCATGAATAAAATTGTTTAAGCTCACCAGCCATTACTGTACATAATATTCTTTCTTTCCTTTATTTAAATTATGCATTTATTATGTTCTGTTGGCTTATTTTAACTGTAATACAATACCTGTCACACTACTTCTATTCTCGAATTGTATTACGATAGAAAGATACCAGGTTATTAAGGCTTAAAAATGGCAAAAGAATCATCATTTGCATTTGTTTTTTGTAGCCCAAAGCCAATCCATGTCTCATATTTCACTTATAGAAAAAATCCAGGACCAAACATCTTGTTTTTTTTTTTATTTTTTACTAAGACTGGACCCTCTTTTAACTTTAAGTAATGGGCAAGCAGCAGCATGCCACTGGTATATTCTTTTTATTGCGAAGAATCCATAGTTTCTCTTTCATCAAAATTTCAGTTCTCTGGGTTGAGGATGTCTCTTGTAGATCTTTTGTTAGACCAAGTTCCGAGTAGGGTGTGGCTTGATTGGCCCTGTTCCTATTTGTTTGTGCAGTAGCAAAAATTTTATCCACTAGAATGGAAGTAGCTTAGAAGCCAGGGTCTTTAGCCCCAGGCTGGGGCTCTGCTTTATAATTGAGTATGTGAGCAATTTCTCCAGTAGCTAGTGCCAACAGGTTTACTTGTACTGAATGAAGTTTGAGCCTCCTTATACCAGTTGGTTATTGAGGACCAATTGCTGGATGCTTTTGTTTATTTTACGGAAATTGGGTAAATCTTAAGACCCAGTCCAAGTAAGATTTGCTACGCTATTTGAGGAATGATATAATCTATTTTACCTTTCAGAGGCACTACTTATAAACATCTCTTTAAGAGGAAAATATTACATTGAAGGATCCCCTGTCACCATGGCTTGTGAAGCTTCTGGGAAACCATTGCCAGATGTGGCATGGATTAGAAATGGAGTACTGGAAAGTTCAAGGAAGAAAGCTACGCTTTTAAAGTTCAATTATATAAACAGAACAGATACAGGACAATATACATGTCGAGCCAATAACTCAGTGGAAGTCACTTCTATTGACACAACAATTGTAGTTCAGTGTAAGTATATTTGAACCTTAATTTTCTATTTCTGAATTTACTTTATTTACAGTGCAAATCCTGTTACTGGGGTGACAGTTATCCAGAACTGACAAATCTGTTCAAAAGTGAAAGGAAACAGAATTCCACATCAAATCCTTTTCGGCTTTGTATGCATTGGTCCTAATTATTGGTTGGGATAATTGAATTTACGTAGAATCATTGCTCATGTTATTTTGCATAGAAGGATGTGACATTTTATAGTAATTCATTGCTTCAGTTGGACTGTGTTTAATTCTGAAAATGGCTTAAAGCCATTTCCGAATCATTGTGACATCTCAAAATTCACTCCGTTTGACTAGTGCACAAGGCTATTGCATATTCTGATTCTGTGTGAGGGCTCTTGTTGGAGCTTTATGGAAAGCTGAAAATTGATCAAAATTCTGTCAGCTGAAAAATTACGTTTTTTTTTTTTTACTGATAGCTGAGATCAGCGCATAGATGCGAAAATTGGCTGAAACTAAAACTGCATGCCTAAGATTTGCACACATATTTGAAACTGGCTGCTTATCTTGATACAGGTAATCCAAACTATTGTATCAGAATTTCCAATTTCCAATTTACGAAAAACATTTACGACAGAATTTGAAAGCATCTTAGCAATTATACTAACAACAGAAGTTATTCGCCTCAGGTTTGGTGACGATTGATGACACATAACCTCACATAATACACATAATACACATAACCTAAAGAGGCCCTCTTCCTTTCCTTTTTTCTCTTCTCATTTCGCTTTACGCAAACTGATCATAATCTTTGTCATATCAGCATTTTTTGTTTTATTTCAGGATTTTAGTGTGAGAAACGAAGTTTCTTTAATCATATCCCACTGTTTAATATATCAATATTGTAGAGAGTTTTTCGTGATACGAAGATCTTACTGGTTATTGACTTTCAATAGATTTGGTGCCTCCTAAGAGCCATTTTTAGCTACCTACAGTGCAATGTCAATAGAGAATTAGGTGGAGCAGGGCGCGGTGGCTCCCAAAAGAGCCGCTTGTAGTATTTTGTTTCAGCACCTCGAGCCTCGAGCCTCCAACACAGCTGAAACAACCTTTCGCAAAATATGTTCTATGTATTTTGCACGCTTCTCCGGCGTGACCTTCCTCTCCCAGAACTTCTTTATACAATTTACAAGCTCCTGCTTGTTGTGAGGTTTTACTTTTCACTCCAAGTAGAACTTGAGTTCACGCCACAAGGTTTCCATGGGCTTAAGGTCAGGACTCTTCAGAGGGAGTACACCACCAGTTGATTTTTTCCTCGTCGAAGAGAGTTTGCGCTCGCCTACTCGTGTGCTTCAGGTCATTATCCTGTATGAACTGGTGCTCGTAACTTTAATAATAATAATAAACGGAATAAGCGTCGTCTCTGGAACATTGCAAAAGAGATCGGCACCCATGATGCCATCAAAGATGCAAATCTTGGTGGCACCCGGTTTACTGATTCCCCCCACACATGAACAATGGAGGGGAGATCGAGCACTCGTCGCTGAAAATCATGTTGTGGAAAGTGTTGCCACTCTCTAAGATGCGTTGAGCTAGCTCCAGACGCTTGGCTTTTTTGGTGCCACGAATCAGCTGGCAATAAACAGTCCGCTGCATAGTATAACCTTGCTGCTCTCACGCTCTCGTACCGTGGACGAACTGACGAGAATTCCACGTTTTGCCGGCCTCTTAACTTAACGGGCGCAAAGTCATGTTTTAAAATAAAAATTTAAAGAACAGAGGAGCAGGTTCTGGCACCCTAATCAGTTAATTTTATCTCTTTAGCGGAAAGTTTTATTGTATACCTCTCAAACGTTTTGAAACGCACATCTAAAATAAAACAAAAAAGCTTCACGGGCCCGTTAAACTACCTGGACGTCCGATAAACGGGCCCCTGGTGGGAAAATTGTCCTCTTGGCGTCAATACTCTGGGGATTATGACGAGAGTAGAAAGGTAGTGCCCTCCACGACGACAGCCAATATACTTAGTTATGTGAAGCCGGTTTAGTTGTCGCCACATTTCACCTATTTTGGGCCACAGAAACCCGATCAATCTTCAATGCACTTCTCGTCCTTCGTCTTTCCACCTGAGAAAATGTGGCAGACTTTTGTCGCTAGCTTTAAAGTAGCGAAAACTTCAGCCCAACAGTCTTCGCAACACTTTCAACCTTTCCGTCAGATTCACAGCAGTCGTCCTGAACAGCCATATAACAGCCCCCATGATCACTTGCAACGAATTGCTCACCAACATGTTCAGCTAATGTAATATCCATTGTATCCCTGTACAAATAAACAAATATTCCTTCAAGTGCAAAGGGTGAAGTCGACCTTTTATCTTGTTTCGTTGACTTCTTTTTCAAATAAAAATTTGAAGGTCGTTTTGTTGCGGGCAAATTCCGAGGTAAAACGAGTATCATTTCACTTTTATTTAGGTCTTCAGCCAATGAAATTAAGGCCTGTTGTAAGGAGGAAATGCTTTAGAAAAAATTTGTAGTTGCGCTTAGGTTTAGTTGTTGATAATGTAGATACTTAGAGGAAATAAACAAAAACTCGGAGTTTTGTTATTTCATACAAAGTACCTTCCAATTCCAAAACGTTTTTCCATTGGTGGAGAAAGTGTGACATACAATTCGTCAAAACTCATCAAAAGCTCGGATGCATCGGGCGAATTTCTGTCTATCAGTGCGCATTTTTTTTCTACAAAAAGTTTAAGCCGTAGAAAACTTCTTTGGTGCCTTCCTGTCAATCAAGTAAATTTTATCTCACTTTAAGAAAGGCTATTCACACAGAAACCTACCAAAATATTTAATTTTTGTGCTGCAATCGGGCTGTGAAGACGAAGGACGACAAAGAGAAGAACAAAGAAAAAAATAGAATAAAATATGAGCAATAATTGTCATCACGAGGCAACAGTTTCCCTAAAGAATTACAGTTTTTACATGTTAACATAACCTTTCCCTCGAACAGAACCTAAAGAAAGGTATTCAATTTTAATGTGATGGACCTTGTGGTTATCAAATATTTAGTTGTTTGCAAGTGCGCACGAAATAATAGAATTTTAAATTTTATTGCAGACAAAATTTGTTTCGGCAAAGCAGAACAACTTTTGTCACCCTAGTATGTAGGGTACCTAACCCCTTTAGGCAAACAAAAATTAGAAGTGTTGGTTTTTTACAATTTGAAACAAACAGTTTTAAGAATTGTGTCTAAAATTTCTATTTATTACGAACTTTTTTTTTTGGTCTAAAGTTTAGAACATAGTGTAATAAAAAAGTGCAATAATTCGGCTGTTGATTTACTATGACAATATCTAAAACCATACTATTCTACCACAAGTACGGTTATCCATTTCTGGTTAAAAAATCATTTCAAATTTTTAACATTTTTGGATCAGCTAAAAGAGTTAGGTTGACAGAATAAGGGAACGATTTAGAAATCTAAAACCATATTTAAAATATCGCATTCAAAAATATGTTTTAAGAACTTGATAACACTTCTTGTTCTTCTCGTACTGGTGTATTTTCATTTACTTTCAGCATCTAATTACGATGCTAGTAAGCAGAAATTGTAGAAATGATATCAATACAGTATGGCAAAATATCCGGAATTGTGTCCGAGAGATCGCCTTCTTTGCAACGTGGTAGAATTACTATAGAGGTATCCAGGAATTTGTAATGAATTCTTACCTTCGTTCAGTTTCCCTAAAGTTTTTCATTCAAACAAACAGTTTACATACTATTGCCCGTGCACACTTAAAATACTTATCATCACAATTGTAGTTTTCTTTAGCCTGAATCAGACTCTCAGGAAGTAAAACGAGCCACGATAGTATGAACACAACCTGACCAAAATCTCCCTGGTTTTTCGTTTTGGTTTTTCACTCTGCTGCTGCTAAAGCACTTTGCAACAGCATATTTGAGGAAGCTTGGATTTTTGACAAAAAAATTAATTTTTGGTGGTGGAGTCGAGCCAAAAGTCCGTGATGATTTTGAAGATGCTCCTCTACCTAGAGGCATCTAGCTTATGAGGCCCTTGACTTAAGATTTCTCTTAGATTGATGAAGGGAGGCTCTGTTCCTCAGGAATTTCTTATATAAATATATCATCCTGGTACCAATTGAGGAAAATAAGGAATGTCTTAGATTCAAATTGGGTTTCCGCTTTTTTGCGAGATGAGATCCTCTCACGTGTAGCGTCTAGGGCACTGTTGTACACGTCTCCTTTCTCAAATCCAAGGATTTTCATCAAAAATTTTTCATGAGCGACAACGTTTTCATGTCCGTTAAAATATAAAGCTGGACTTCACAAATTGCTCATTTTTATTAAAAGAGAATTTGAAAGTAGCTATCCAAGTAACAACATAGATGGTGTTATTTTTCTTGCCGCAGTAATGCAATTATTTTTCAGTGTGCAATGTGTAAGTTAAAGTGTTTTGCTTATAGTCAGCATTCTAACCATAGGTGAATGTCTTGCTACAATTTTCCATCTCAAAAGCGTTATATTTTCTGCCCAAGGCACTCCATGGACCGATACAAGATTAACCCTTCCTTGTTGCATTATCATGCACTCTCTAGGCTATTGAAAGGGGTTATGATTTATAACTAGGCGAAATGTATGAGCGATGAAATAAACTGAGATTGAGATTTTGATTTGATTTAAATTTTTAGACAAACCTGAAGGTGCGAGGCTCACGACCGATGCTGCACAAAATACCGTCACTGAAGGAGACACTGTTACATTCAAGTGCATAATTATGGCTGCTGTGCCACAAGTGTCAATTTACAAGTTCTATTTCAATGACAGCCTCTTACGCGAGAACAGCAACAGTGAGTATACTCTCAATAACGTCAATCGATCTCAGCACTATGGCGAGTACAAATGTATCCCACATAATGACGTTGGAGATGGAGCAAAAGCCACTGTGAGACTTAACATAAAGGGTAAGTAGAAACATATTTGAGCATTTTTAAGTACTTTTGATTTATAATCCAAAACAGGAAAAATGTTTTATACTAGTTTACATTGCGTCAATAAAACTCCCCACACAGTGAATCATTACAACCCCGAACAGGGAGGAATAGAGACCCTGGTAATGAGGTTGACGTGTTGTGCGTGACGATCAACACGTGTACTAGTTAGCAGTATTTTCAGGCAGATGAAGACTTTTGTTAATGTTCCTGATGTTTTGAACAGAATTTCGAGGATAGGGAATGTTTTCTTCAGATGTAGTGTATGATGTCAGTATCAGTTGAACTGATATGTTGTCAAAGTGAATTCAAATATTGGTTTGCGAAAATGAGCCAAAATTAAAAAAACCACAATGAACAACCTCGAGTCAAGATATCACCAGTCAATTATATGCTGCCTTCAATCCTAATAAGCCTGGGAAACTGCAAGTGGTGTTTGACTGCACAAACCGATACAAAGGGACATCGCTCAACGACCAATCACTCAGTGGTCCAGACTTGACTAACAGCCCGCTTGGTGTCGTCTTAAGAATTCTTCATGAGCCAGTACCTCTCTCCTCAGGCATTGAAGCCATATTCCATCAAGTAATGGTTGATCCAAACGATGGTGATACCTTGAGGTTTGTTTGGTGGCCTGACGATGACTTATCTAAGGAGCCTGTTGAGTACACATTTTTGGTGGCACGTCTTCACCAAGTTGGAAAAATTTTGGTCTTCGAAAGGCGGCTCAATGAAGTGATCAACACAGTATTGAAGAACTTTTAGGTGGATGACTGTTTTAAATCGGTGTAACCAATGAACTCGCCAGTAAATTGAGAGAAGATTTGTGTGTCCTATTGTCAAGAGGTGGATTTCAATTGGCTAAATGCTTGTGTAACAGGAGGCAAGTCCTCAAAACCATTCCAACCTCAGACAGAGCTTCATCAATTTTGGATTTGTGTTCAAATTCTTGTGTGCTTCCTATTGAAGTAACCCTTGGTGTTCAGTGCAACATGGATAGCGACATGTTTACTTTCAAGATGGTACTAAAGGATAAGGCCTTCACACGAAGAGGGATTCTATCAGTGAATAGCTCCATTTATGATCCACTTGGCATAGTATCGCCAATCACCTTACTCGCTAAAAAGCTCCTTCAAGATCTCTGCAAACAAGGACTCACCTGGGATGAAGAGATAGTGGGAAAGTAATGTCAGTTTTGGAGATGATGGCTATGTGATGTACCTATGCTTATAAGAGTTGCCTTACCAATATGTTTGAAAACAATCGACTTTGGCTGGGTACAAAATGCAGAGCTTCACCACTTCGCAGATGCCTCTCAGATTGCTTATGGGACTGTTTCATATACAAAACTCGTCTTTGAAAATGGCCGCACCCACTGCAGTCTCCTCGCTGGGAAATCTCGCTTGGCTCACGTGGAACAGATGACTATACCCAGATTGGAATTGTCAGCTGCTGTTTTAGCTGTCAGAATGAATCAGAAGTTCAACACAGTGTTTTGGTTAGTCTCCAGGGCTGTCCTCCAATATATCACGAGCAAAGAGACAAACGATTCTACATGTTTGTGGCCAATTGCCTGACAGTGATACATGATGGCTCAGAACCTTCCCAGTAGAACTTTGTGCCAACAAGCATCAACCTAGCTGACGATGCCAGCCGAGGACTAACGGTAAAGGAGTTATTAAAGAGGGAGGTTTGGTTCAGAGGCCCTAAGTTTCTCTAGGAAAGTGAAACATCGTAGCCCACCTATCCAGTCTCTTTAGTCAGACCGAGCGGTCAGGGTCAAGCTCGAACAAAGCATGTTACTCTCATAGAGGGGACCTCATGAAGGACCACTGAACCTAATGGTTCTGCAATATTCGTCATGGTTTAAGCTTAAGAAGGGAGTTGCTTGGAGTCTGAGATTTTAAAAAAATTCCTTAAGAGCAAGAGGTACTTACAAGAGGATCCTGTTGATCCATTACCTTGTGGACGACTGTCGATGGACGAATTACGACATGCAGAGGCTCAAATCATCACATACGTGTAAAAATTAGCTTTCTCGCCAGTGTTTAATGCCCTCCCAGACTTGAGCCCAGGCGAATCTGAGAAGCGTAAATCGAAGATTATTGGCTCATTTGGTTCAGTGTACAAATTGAGACCATTTCTGGATGGAGCGGGAATATTGAGAGTCGGTGATCGGCTTCAAAATTCTTCATCAGATTACCAATCGAGACATCAATTGCTGTCACCTTCAAAGCACCATGTTACCAAACTGCTCATTATGGATGTTCATTAGTCTGTGGGTCATCTTGGTCAAGAATATGTCCAGACCAGTTTGAGAAAAAAGTACTGGATCTTTAATGGACGGGCTGCTCTTTGAAGAGTACTCAGTAACTGTTTGACATGCCAAAAACAAAATGCTGCAAAGGGCCAACTATTGATGTTAGATTTACCTGGCAACAAGCTTATTCCAGATAAACCCCTGTTTTCTAACGTTGGCATAGATTCCTTTGGCCCACTGTATGTGAAGCAAGGCAGAAGTACAGTTAAAAGCTATGGTGTCTTTTCTCTTGCTTAACTATCCGAGCAATCTACATTGAAGTGACCGAGTCTCTGGAAACAGAATCGTTTATTCGCGCTCTATGCAGATTCATCAGCAGAAGAGGGACGCCAAAAATGATAAGAGGTAACAATGGTATGAACTTAAGTAGCGGAGAGAGAGAAATCCCTGATCATCATCAGAAGATCATCAAGAGGAAATTTAATTTCCCTGAAGTATCACACATGGGAGGAGTCTGGGAACGTATGATTCGTTTAGTGAGAAAGATCTTAAGAGCCCTTTTTAAGCAACAATTGGTTTTGGAGACGCACTGCCCACGTTGATGGCAGGAGTTGATGGAATTCTCAATGGTTGACCATTGACTCTTAACAATGGCATGCAGTCCTATTGATTCACCATCTTCGACTACTGACCATTTGTTACTTCGATGGCATTTAAATTTGCCACCAGGAGTCTTCGTTAAGAATGATTTGTACTGCTATCGTCGCTGAAGGTTGGTTCAATACCTTCCTGGCGTATTTTGGAGGAGATGGTTTTCGTAATATCTGTTAAATTTGCAAGAACGGCAGAAATGGATCAGACCACCTCATAGTTTTGCTGTTGGTAACCTGATTTTAATTCCTGATGAAAGAGTTCACCCCAGTCGGCGGCCTTTGGGTCGCGTTCTCGAAGTTCACCCAGGAAGGGATGGATTTATCCGATCCGATCGTCCAATACTTAAAGTAAACCTAAGGGGTTGGAATGTAGCAACTAGAATTTGAATTTCTGTCTATTGTCAAGTAACTGCGGAAATATTTTATATTGTTTTTCTTTCAATTGAACTACTGTTGTGATGTTCTGTTTCGATTCAATTAAGCCCGCTTTTTTGCATGAGGTTGTGTACGAATTACGTAATGCTTGTAGCACTTTATTTCTTGCTAGTACAAGCTTTGTTTTAGTTACATACTTTTCATTAATAATTGATTTCAGACAAGTCAGTCTTTTCGTTAATTTTTGCTAGCGCCGTGTAACTTTTGTTTAAGAGTTTCATTACCAGACCTGATTACGCCACAAATTGTAAGTTCGTTTCTTTCTTATGTAGCTCTGTCGTTAGTCTTGTTGTTATATGTGTACTTAGGTATTTGTATTAGTATTCTATGTTCTATTGAGTTTAACACTAAAAAGGTCAGTTTTGCTCTAAGATTTTATGGACCTCTCTGTAGTTCTCTGACATTTTGGGTACTTTTTAGTGATAGTGTTGACAATGATAATAATTATAATGAGGATGATAGTGATAATAATATCAATGATAATAATGTTGGTGACGATGATATGAATAATAATAACAGCTCTAGGAAGTATAGTCTATCATACCCTGAACCTCCGTGAAAAAAATGACTTAAGCTAACGTATTATCATTATCATGTTATTTGAGGTTGGTATGATGATGACATAAAATTTAAAATTGCTTGTCGATCATTTTAAAACGTATTTTGTTTTTTCCCAGTTCAAACAGTTTCAAGTACAGTTGCCACCTCATCCCAAACAACTCCCGCAGGTAAATGTTCTTTTATAGGCGTTTTCTTTTTTACATGTAAAACTATGTAATCATAATAGCATGTTCTTTAGTGTTACAAAATGAGTTTGAGTAAAAGACAAAGAGTGAATTAGGTCACTGAAGGCCTGGAACTTGGCGAAGGACTGTAGACTCACAAACAGTCATAACAATGTTCAAGCTGAATTATTGTTAGATGGAACCACTTCTCGGCAGTTTTTGTGAACCAAGGCTCTTCATGTTTTTCGTAAATGTAAAAGGACACGGCTTTTCTTCAGCTCCAGAAAGCACAGAAGTTTACCTGACAGCGACGATACAGGAGAACTGTAGCAGACGTTCAGAAGTTGCTGCGAAATTTCCAGAAATGGTTAGATAATCTACTTGATCCGTGTACCGGAGTGTATAGAATACTGCCATAATATTTGTCATTAAAAGGGAATCTTAATCAATCTATTGTTGACCGAAATCTCAATATTTCTGTTAAAACAAAAAGACATTTTGAACGATCTTCAATAACGAAACAAGTATTCAAATTTACATTTTTTTCTTTAAATGTGCTTTTAGGCTTGTCAACTTGCCTTTAAGTTTGGCTGCTCATCCGCCAACACCGTGAACACCAGGTAAGGTGCAGTTTGTCTCAACACTGAAACAACAAACGCTAACGCAAATCTGTGTTCTGGGGCGGAGAGGAGCTTTATCTCAGTTTGGCGTATTTTAGTGTTAAAATTGGTGTTTCTGCTCTAAAAAATCTTAGTTAATGCAAAATAATCTACATTTGAAGTACATTTTATTTAATGTACAGCAACAGATTGACACAGAATGACAAGAATTAATTTTATTTACCTTGGTTTATTAGATCAAAAATACTCTTTTGGTTAAATCTCAATGTATTTTAACACTTAAAAGTCACCAAAGTACAAATAGAATGCCGAATAGAGAACCGTGCCGTAAAGAGCACGATGCATAAATTATGACTGATTATGCAATTGAAGCCGAGTGGTTACTCAATTTTTGTCACACAAGGTGCGCCTTCGTCGAATTGCTCTCGTTGTAAACTCTGTCCTTTCGGTAACATACTTTGTTTGGCGCTGGATTCTTTCTAATCTTTAGGCTACTCATTTATAATAAGTCAAAACAGACCACAAGACGCCTATATCCCCAAGTGTAACGTTGCGTAACTTAAGTACTGAGGTTCTCCTAATTCATAACCTGTTTAACTATTTCTCAAGGGAGAGATAAAAAAATATTAGGAATAGGAAATGTGGTTATATTCTCCAAAGGCGACAAATGTTTGAATAGGTGAAGAATGTAAAAGCGGATGAAGAAACTACTTGCAAACCTAAATGAACTCTTCCCACGATTTCTTTTTGTGTAATACAGACTGTATAATCAGTCATAACTTATGCGTCTTACTCTTTTCGGCACGGTGTTCGATTCGGCATTTTACATCCTTCCCCCCTTACCTAGGTGTGGTAGTGTTGTTCACGACTTCATGATGAGATTCAATCGAAGTGTAGTCGTCAGCAATGTTTTGACTGTCCTGTTGGATGCTGCAAGGCAAGAGAAATTCGGAGGTTTCAAAGTCGATCCAGAATCAATTAAACAAGTTTTTATAACCACAGACGGCTCGGAAAGCACAACAAAAAGTATGTTTTACAAAGAAATATTATTGTTAAGTGTTTACACGTATTCGTCCGAAGATGGAAATTTTTAATTGTATTCCGTATCTGTTTAATTAAACAAGTCATTTCTGTGAGTCATATATTTCCAAGTTTTATTTTCGTCGCTGTTGTTGTTTTTATAAAATTAAACAAAATCTTACTTTTAAAAATTATTATAGAGAGAGTAGCACCTTGCTTTTCCTTAGTACCTAGCCAGTTCGAGTTAACGGTTTTCGTTCTAGAGCATAAGCTATGTAGTGAGAGCAGTGTATTGACCACGATCACTGTAAATGTTGTTTGAATGTTATCTGATCAAGCTTTGTAAACTGAATCATTTTAGGTCCTGAGGAATGTAACTGCCCTTCTAACAACGTCTCGTTAGCCATAAATGGGGTTCTTGCCTTCACAATCGTTCTTCTAATTATTTACATAATCTGGCTACATAAGAAAGGTAGGTAAAAAATTCATAATCTATGATAGAGGGTTTGGCTGCAAGATTCATCATTAAGCAAAAGCAAATCTTGACCCACATCCACATCATTTGTCTTTTTTTTCCTTTCGTTCTTTTTCAGGCGCTGTTGGGAAACAGAGGTAAGAATTTGGCACTTGGATTGTGTCGATGTAATGTTCCAGATATGGTATCATCGTATAACAAACTTCCACTTAAACTGATTCTTTGCTCAAAATAAATATTTTTATGCTTTCTCAATTGTAGGACTTATGAAGATGAAAGAGGTGTTTCCTACGTAAGTTACAGCTAAGACATTGAGGTCATGTTAGTGTGGCCAGTAATTATGTAATCTCACTTTACCTCTACTCTCTAGAAGGAAATAAACGCTTGCAACAAATAGGAAGGAAAAAAGGTGTAGTTCTACCAAAAAGGCATAATGCATTAATGACAGGCACAATAAAATATGGGAGAAGTTTGACTCGATAGGATCTTTGTCCTGGGATCATGTCCTTTACCAAGCTGCTCCATCGATTTTCCTTCGGTTGTCCCTGGTTAAACTGCGTGGTTTCACTTCATAGATCACAAACTGGTCTGCACCCGGTTGATATTTGTTTTGTAAATGATTTTTTTTTCACGCCGTTTTGGCCGTCTCTTTATCTTGATGCCTTATTTTCCAAGCGTTAGTCCAGGAGCTTAGTACAGCAAGAGTTTTTTTTTCGTGTGTGCATTTGTCAAAAAATCGCACTACCAATCGACGATCTTCATGTTGCGGTTTGTAGCTTCAACGAATATGCCATGAACCTCGATCACTGCATTGGACATGATAGTTTCAATGGCAGAGAACAAAGTGTTAGTAATAATAAACATTAGTAATATTTAAGGACAAGAGATTATAAACTATTAATAATTATAATAATCTCTTGCTATGAAATAATATAAACGCTTGTCTGATGAAAACGGGTAAACTGATTTTTATGAAAATGTAGGAAATTTTATTGGGATTAATAACAGATTTGTATATGAATACCTTAACGGTATGTTGGTTTAATAGAATGAAACAGGATTAGAAGATAGCGAACCAAGTCTACCCGATTCAGCAAAACTCACTCAGCCTCCTGCGGAATACATGGATCTCATAGAAGTCAACAAACATGATAGAAAAGCACAAAGTACCGCTTCAGGTGCTGATTACGTGCCTCTTCATCCGTTAACACGCTGCTGGGAAGTTCCAAGACACCACGTGACCATAGAAAAAATTATTGGTAAAGGTGCTTTTGGTCAGGTTGCCAAGGGAACAGCAGTAGGACTTCAAGGGAGTCCTGAAGCGACCACAGTGGCTATTAAGATGCTTAAAAGTGAGTTCTTGAACTGTAAATTGAATGACAGTCTTGGCCTACAGTCATATACTGTTACCGGGTTACGTAACTTTTGGCTATTTGTCATTCGATAACTTATGTCGCTATTCGACATTTTGCATATTATTTCCGTTAACCAAATTTTACTCCTTGTTTTTAACGCTCCAGCAAACGCTACTGAATCGGACAAGAGAGATTTGATGAAAGAACTTGACACAATGAAGCAGCTGAAACCACATCCTTATGTCATTAAACTTCTGGGATACGTTACAGAATCTGGTAAGCTTTGATTATGAGGTCCAATTTTGCTGTACACATTTTGCATCTGATTTACTCTGTAACGCTTTCTCGTCATTGATAATTTGCTTCAATGGAAGATTCACTGCTTCACAATCGCGCACAACAAACAACCATCGCATATGGTAATTTTATCCTTTTTTAGCTAACAGCGACGCTCTTGGATTTGCTGATAGACGAAGACCAAATATTTGCCATTGTACAAGCCATTCTGTTGTATGAGCAGAATCGTTTTTTCTAAGGGAATATTTGGCCTGTATCTTCTTATGAGACCGTTACAAAGTTTTTCAGCTTTTCTTCGCAAAACTACATCTTGTTTTCGTGCGATTTCTTCAAAAGTATTGAACCTGACTGTGCTATTAATTTATTTTACTTATTGCTAATTTTTTTAGAGGGAGAAATATGTAAATGAAACTGTTTAATTTCTTCAGAACAGCTGCTGGTTTTGATTGAATATGTGCCTTTTGGGGATCTGCTGGGTTACCTGAGAAAGAGCCGTGGATTAAAAGACACTTACTTCAAAGACCCGGATATCAAACCACAAACAAATCTGACGTCACAGCAGCTGATGAAGTTTGCTTGGCAAATTGCTGATGGAATGAGTTATTTGTCCTCAAAATCTGTAAGTTAATTACACAATTAAGGCACCAAAGAAGAACAATTTTAAAACCTTCTTGTAAGGTGTATCGTCATGTGAAGCTATGTCTTGCATAGAATAATATGTCTTCACAAGATCACGCCCGGGATATGCAAACTATTCTTACCGTCTCGTTGAGGCTGTTTCCGGGAACCCTACCAGTTTTGACGTCATCACCAAAGTTATATTTCAGTGTGCGAATGGCGATATTTGTGCATCGCTGCAAGTGCACTTCATCGAAATTAAATATCTGGGTTTTTCTCGTGTAGGCAAAGGCAGAGATGTGAATGAATAGGATCTTTTATTCAGCCTAAACTGAGTGTACAACGAATATCCATTTTAGTGACAAGAAAGAAAAGGAATTAAAACTTGAAATTCAAAAATTCGTCTTTGGTTGCTAAACTGCTACATTACAGAATCCTATTTCGAATAAAATCTTAAGATAAGCTTTCTATGAAATAATTAGGTATTGCAGAAATGAAGTAGTTTGCTTCCCTTTGGAAGATGGAGCAGTAACTATAGTAATTTTAATTTTCTGCCATCTGGAAGAAAGAGAAATACACACACCATATTATGTCGCTGGATATTTCTATTTTCCTATCTGAATCATTTCATTTCAGTTCTTTTTCTTCTGAAATCGCTAATTTTTGCTCTCGTATCAATGCTTTTTTAGATCATTCACCGAGACCTTGCGGCTCGTAATGTGTTGGTTGGACAAAAGGAAACTTGTAAAGTGACCGACTTCGGAATGGCCAGAGATGTGCAGAAGGAAAATATTTATGAACGTAAGACTAAGGTAATCAAGAAAGAGGGGAGGTGGGGGCGGCACTATATATGGTTCAGTTTAATTATCTTTCACAATCATTGTTGTGATAAAGCTGATATACTCCTGATTTCGATGACAAAATCCTTGGATGGGACCATAATGAAAACAGCCATTTGTATACGAGTATAATTTTAAATATCACTGTCTTTGACCGGTCGCTTCCTATAATTTTTTTAGCTGTTTCAAAAAGTGATATTTGAAATCTTTAGGGCCGTCTTCCAGTGAAGTGGACAGCTTATGAGGCCTTGATGTATGGTAAATATACCACCAAAAGTGATGTGTAAGTATACCCGATTATTACCCGTAGCAATTTTCCAACAAGTTTTACCAATAGAATAAGAGGAAGGGTAAGTTTTGGGCTCGGTAATGAAATAGAGAAAGATGTTTTTCATCCTCTCACGAGCGTTGGACAATGAAAATATTCTTCACTCCCCATGAGGAATCGAACCTCAGACCATCGGATTCCGCGCTCCGATGCTCATACCACTGAGCCACAGAGACTCTACGACTCTACTCTCTTGCATACTGCAAGGATCAGCAATGTCGATAGAGTCATGTTTGTAAATAAAAATAAGAGAGAGAATCGGAGCGCGGATTCCGAAGGTCTGAGGTTCAATTCCTCGTGGGGACTCAAAATTTTTCCTTCGTCCCACAATCGTGACAAGACGAAAAACATCTTTCTCTAAGTTTTATCAGTTTCAATCAGGACATGAATTCTATGCTTTGTCAAAGAATACATATATTTTAGTTGTCGTATAAAATGTTTATGTCTTCAGTCACCCAATATATATTTGTTTGATTTGTCTTTCTGCAGATGGAGTTATGGGGTTTTGCTGTACGAGATTTTTACCATAGGTAACATCGATGGAAATTTATAAGGCCCTGTATATGTTTTTTGCTATATACCATGTTCAATTAAGCAATGTAAGGTGTTCACTTAGACAAACGTAATGAGCTTCAAACCACATCAAATGACATGGGTGGTGTTTCAGTAAAGGTCTTTTTTTCGTCACATTTATATTTCGATGGTCTTATGGCTCTTCCAGGTGGTTCACCTTACCCACGAATGGATGGAAGAAAAATTGCAAACTTACTTCAGGAAGGATACAGGATGCCTAAACCACATCACGTTGATGAGGAATTATAAGTGTTTTTTCAATTCGTTCTCTCTCATCCTACAAGGAAACGTTCTTTAAATCTCTAATAGATAATTTGAACAATACCAGGTATCAGATTATGATGAAATGCTGGAAGAATGACCCAGATGCAAGACCAACTTTTACTGAATTGAAAAATCAGCTTAAGGACATGGAAACCCTACACAAGGTGAGAATTTTCTTCAACATGAAAGTTTCTTTTCACGTTAGACCGACTAACTTAGGCTTAGCTAATTAGGGTTTTAAACTTAATAGCGTTTAGCTTAGATAGCGTACTTTTTACGAAGTTGGGATTGCATCTTCTTGTTATGTCACTGAAGCTAGCACTCCACGAAAAAGCGAACTAGAATGTCCTTGCGACAATTGACTCATTATGGTTATTTAAAATATGGTAGGATTATTGCAAAATTGTATTGAGACGCACAAAGAGCAGCAAACGACACCATAAAATACTTTCTTGAATTTGTTTTGATGTGAAAAGCTGACCACTTGGGAGGATAAACGCTTATAACGTAAGAGGAACACTTTTTTAATGATGCATCATATGCCGATTATTGTATTATTCTTTTCTGCAGAAGCTGATCAACATGACAATGTACGACGAGCAGTTGTATGCAAACGTCGAGGATTTAATGGTGTAGTTAGATAGATTTCCGCGGTATATGACCGGCTAATAGTTTGAACACTTTGCCACAACAAGTTTCAGGGCTGAATCATCTTGTCCTCGCACGCTTACTTGGTAGAAAAAGCCATTTTGTGTTAAGCAATTAGGCTGGAACGTTATAACTCAATTGATTTTATATTCTTAAACGCTGTAACGCTTTTATCAGTTTACCGATAAAGTATACTCTCATTTTCTCTTTTACATGTTTAGCACTTACACGCATGCTCGACACAAGCGTTGGAGTTCAGTTTATTTTCTGACTCAATTCTGAAAGGCAGGACAGCGTGGAAAATAATCCAATTAATTAGATTGATGGGATCTCGCTTTGAGTGCCATAGTTGCCGCAAAAGCCGCTTGTTTTTAGGAAAGCTATCGGGCGCATAAATTGCTTTCCCTAAGACCACACTTTCCTGCGATACCAACTCGAAATACTTTTACATTGAAAGTATTACTAAAATTAACGGTATTCTTATAAAAATTATACTTGGCGCATAAATTGCTTTCCCTAAGACCACACTTTCCTGCGATACCAACTCGAAATACTTTTACATTGAAAGTATTACTAAAATTAACGGTATTCTTATAAAAATTATACTTGGCACATTTCTTATGCAATCGTCGAAACTTTGGGATATGAATTCACTGAAAATTTTATCTAAAGTTTTTGAAGATTTTTGCCAAGAGGGAAAATGACTTTTTTCTAACATTTCTGTGGGAAACAAAATGTTAAACTTTGTGAAATACAAGGTATGGTAGGACTAAAAGAAACTAAATTTTAAGATTTGAAGTTTTTGGTAAAGCAGAAATGGTTTTGTAAGGAAAAATGAGTAAATTTGTTAAAGAGGAACATATGACTTTTTTTACCAAATCCGTCACTCTGTACGATATCACGAGTCCAGCTCTGATACAAAGATTTTGTCATAGGTGAGCTTAGTTGTTGTCTGTAGTGAGATTAAGTAAGTTTACTAAGGATAATTCTGTATTACTCTTAGGAGTCGTTCCTTGGTAAGAATATTGCACGCTGTTTGATAAGGTAGTTGAATTGGTAGGGGTGTCATGAGTGTTATTTCTGTCGTTTAACTGCTGTGTTCACCGGTTAACTTTTGATATACTCTTGCAAAATATCCAATCATAACGAGAACCCTAAAGAGGGTCTTTAGCCACTTCTCTTGCACTTCGATAGGGGTGTCACTTAACTTCGGAGACTTACGCAGGTAGTCTTGAGTCAGGACTGACTGACCAGGATTAATCATAAGTCGCGTAGTTTGATGTAAATGTCCTTTTTTGTCAATAGACGTTTTGATCTAAAACATTTGCTATAGTTATAGCGTATAGGAATAAAATGAAACTCTGTACCATGTGTAAGACTCGAGTACTCCTCGATCTCTTTGGGAATCTTATCGATGTTTATCACCTTGCATGTAAATAACATTATCTCCAAGGATTTGTCGTCACAATCAGGAGCATAATTCGCAAAAGTGTGATGATATTTTAGCGCTCGCTCATTAAAATGCACAGGTTTTCCCCCTGGAGATGTCTATTAAATCATTAGTGTTCTTTCGAGTATCCAAGAGAGGATCAAACAAAAATAATGAGAACGAGTGCTGACCATACAAATTTGGAACAGTCAACAAAACTTAGTCCGTTGGGAATTACGGGTAGTTATTGTCACGTAAACTGCGCTTTGTCACGAAAGAGGAAATATATGGATTGGCGACGGGACTTACAATGTAGATACTGGAACTCCCTGATATTTCCGGCGTCCAGAGTATTGTCTTGGCTGAGATAAGACTACTTATCGTTTCACGTACATTTCTTGATAAATGCAAAGCGTAACAGTAAATGATACGATGATGGCAGCTGAGTGAAAAAAACGGGGGAGGGGTGGGTCGGGTCGCGTGCTGTTTTGCTGCTGGTATCGCGCAGTTCATTTACTTCGTTCTGTTTTACTAACTGAACGCCTAGAACCGGCTAATGACTCCAAGTCCCTACATTTTTTAATTCAGTAGTCTTGCTTAAGAAATGGACGTAAGCTGTAATCAAAGAACCTTTGTCTTTCGTACAATACTTATTACAATATGTGCATTATATTTAACAGTTGTTCCATGAGTCCGCACCTGATGTGGGTTGGCTATACCAATCTCGTATCCAACAAGTCAGTAACAGGAACCTGGAACAGAGCAAAGTTTGTGATCGAGGATAGCTTTCGTTTCAATATCCTGACCTCAATTTCTCGCTTCGAGTGTACGAGTTAAGAGCCCTTGTCTGTAAAAATCAGACAAATTCTAAATTTCGCGGCAAGGGTGAAAAATTCGATTTCTTTCTTATTTTAATGTGAGATCACTGGATACTTTTTTCGGTAAAATATCTTTTTATTTCAGACAAAAATAAACAAATAACAAAATTCCGTTAAAATCGTCATTTTCAGCAGCAAATTATTGCACAAGTTTGAGGGCTTCGCATTCAAAAACGAATCACAATCTCGTCTTTTTAACACTCAAATCTTCTTTTTCAACCTCACATGACGTCACAAAACGATTTTTGTAAACACTGCGTTCCTCTTCGCGTGTAAAATAATTTAATTTCGAAAGCATGCATTTCTCTTCAGTAAAAGTACTTTGTGAAAAAATCGTCATTTTTAGCAGCAAATTATTGCACAAGTTTGAGGGCTTCGCGTGCAAAAACGGATCACTATCTCGTCTTTTAAACATTCAAATCTTTTTTTTCGATCTCATAAGACCTCACAAAATGATTTTCGTAAACATTGCGCTCTTCTTTGCGCTTAAAATAATTTAAATTCGAAAGCATGCATTTCTCTTCAGTAAAAATACTTCGTGAATAAAGTTAATTTTCAGCATGTGCTAAACCTTCAAATGGATTAAACTTTGGGCGGTAGAATTACGAAAAGATGTTCTCAATATTACTGTAAAAATTTCTTTGGGCAAATGATTGAGAGCGATACGAAAGCTTTTCAAAGTCCGTTAAAATGCAGTTATTTGACCTTTCGCGGTCAACATTCCAGTTGCGAGTCACACACATACTTTAATACGACTCAACCCATATGAGGCCGGAAAATTTACATGGATACACATTTCCAAATGCTCTAACCTAATTTGCCGTAGAAGAGAGATCCAAAGACCATTTTATTGTGGTTATCTTGTCGCTTGTCGTATTTATAACATCCGATGAAACTGCCTGTCAATCTGCGAACTGTCACCAACCTTCGTTGTGAAACGTTTAACATTTTTCTGCACTGTGGCATCTTATCCAGCGGTTCAGTTGACTGTGAGTGTTGTTCGGTTTGTGGTGCAGTAGATCTAATCGATGCTTTTAAAAGTAGCACTACACATATGTTGCAGTCAACGTAGTTTTGTATACGGAGAGTCGTCACGCAATGCAAATCATACAATGGAAAGTTATTTTTTAGGGGGTAGGGGAAGGGGAAAGTAAAAAGACGTCACTGTGCTGGTAAGCTTTTTTGTTGTTGTGAACATTGAAATCTCTTACATGTAAGTCGCGGAGATCGGGCCTCTGGCCAATACTCGTTGAAAAGCTAAATTCAGTACCTGCTAAAAATAGTAAGCCTAAGTAAACAAAACCTGGTTTATAATAATTACACGATCCCTTTTGTTCGCTTAGAGGCGGGGCTTCGGACTTTGTTTTTAACAAATACAGTAACTTACACGGTCAACTTTGTTACATAAAAAATGGAAGGTTGTTGTTCGTTCAAGTCGCTTATTGGCGGAGTTTGTGGTTACAACACTAGAGATCGAATGCGTGAAACGGAAATTGTTCCTTTACTTTCATGCACCAAGAATATCGCAAGTCATGAGTCGGCTTCCAAATTTACCGGTCCTGAAAATGAGATCGACCTTATTTTGTGCCGAGCGCACATATGTCGGCCCCTCTGTAGTTTAAGGTTTTAAACGGAAGTTGGTCTGTTAACGGTGGTTAATAGTACCACTCCCTTATGCAAGCCCCACCCATTGGCCACGGAACATAGCACCCCAGCCTCACATAAGCCACATTTGTAGCATGGTGTTGTAAAAATTGTACAAAAGGTTCTCTTTCATGCTATTAGGGTATTCCTTGCAATTTTAGTGGAAAGAAAAACACCCCTAATAGGTACGACAGGCACAGAGCGCCAAAAAAACAAAAGAATAATTCCCTGCAATAAATAAATGTATTTTACTGTTTGTCACCGGACAAAGATGACACTATTACAAAAATGTTTACAGAATAAAATATTTTTTAGGTTCCAAGAGTTGAATTCCGATAGTGCTTAATTATATGGAGTTTTGCCCTTCACCTACCCCTTAAGTTCCTTTGTCACCGGTATTGCGTGACAACCCAAATACTCAAAGGGCGTACATGTTTGTAGTCAACTCAGTTTGGCATTGAATTAGACTGTCAGATGTAATCTTTTAGTGCATTGTAAACTGAGCAATACTCGCAGTCAACTGAACCGTTGAATAAGATGCCACAGTGAAGAAAGATATAGAACGTTTGACAACAAGATGGTGTTCGACAGGGTTGGTGGTTTCATCGGACGTTATCATTTATACAGACCTAGAACGACGAATGACAAGAGAATCACTCTAAAATGGTTTCTGGTTCGGTCTTCTGCAGCAAATGAGGTTAGAGCATTTGTAAATATTTTTCTATGAACATTTTTCGGCCTTTTTCGACGTATGGGTTGAAACATATCAAAATATGTGTGACTCGCGACTGGAATGTTGAGCGCAAAAGGTCAAATAACTGCATTTTAACGGACTTTGAAAAGCTTTTGTATCGTTCTCAATCATTTGCCCAAACAAATTTTTACAGTTATATTGAGAACATCTTTTCGAAATTTAACCACCAAAAGTTTAATCCATTTGAAGGTTTAGCACATGGTTAAAATTAATTTTATTCACGAAGTATTTTTACTGAAGAGAAATGCATGCTTTCGAAATTAAATTATTTTAAGCGCAAAGAAGAGCGCAATGTTTACGAAAATCATTTTGTGAGGTCTTATGAGATCGAAAAAGAAGATTTGAATGTTTAAAAGACGAGATACTGATTCGTTTTTGCACGCGAAGCCCTCAAACTCGTGCAATAATTTGCTGCTAAAAATGACGATTTTAACGGAATTTCGTTATTTGTATTTTTCTCTGTAGTAAAAAGTTATTTTGCCAAAAAAAGTATCCAGGGATTTTAGCTATAGCCAAGCCTATTTAACATTAAAATAAGAAAGAAATCGAATTTTCCACCCTTGCCGCGATATGTTTGATTTTTACAGACAAGCGCTCTTAAGAGTTCTATTCCTAATGAGATAAACATTTAGTTAAATCAGTAAAACGTTATACCCTAATGTTCAAATGTTTTGCTGCGTGGTAGCGAACGGAGAAACCAATATTATGGCTACTCAAACAGATCCGCAGTCGAAGTTGAGTTTTCATAAAGAAAGATCCTGTCAGAGCGCAGATATTTCAACACAAATTCTGTAATTCCTATGATGAAACTTTTAAGGTAACCGGCTGTTCTTTCTGTTGTGGCAACGTTATACCTTTTCTTGACCATAAAGTGTTGATATGAAGCTAGTGCTGTAAGTGAAACTTCAAATTCAAGTCCCATTCAATCAAGTTACATTAAACTTTTTGACTTTTATTTTTTGTTACCGACATGACGTTGACTAGCATTTGCTTTAGTTAATTTCCAGTGTACAAAAAGAAGTAATTGCTCCCAGCCAAAAATAGATTTAGCTGAGCGACACTTAGATAAATCATTTCTCTATAACCGAAATTGAGAGAACCAATAGGAACACTAGAAATGGTCAGTGAGAGCGTACGACTCTTATTCAGTTGAGACTCAAACCCAGCACCTTCTGTTCAGTACTTCAGACGATCTAACGCTTAGATACAGTAGACTTGTGGCAAGCTAGCTCGATTAATCATGTCCATGGAGATAAACTTCCTGCATGTTGCGAGCATATGATTATTGATATGAGATTCTTACTCGCAATGCTGCATTCGTTAGATTTCCTATTCATTTTACTACTGCTAGGTATTTTTGATCCAACTGAGTTTATCAATGGAATTTGCCAGCTGTACAAGACTCGCGAGGGATGGCTCTCACCGTATATATTTTTACAAGGCTCAAAGTGATCAGAAGAAAGAAAACGAGAGGAGAAATCAGTAACGTATTTGTTGACATGTCGTCAATACTAGACCCATATGAAGAGTGTTAAGCGCCGAGAATAGCGTTGACTGAAGGAGAACCTGGTATGAGAAAAACCACCTACTGTAAAAAGTACGCCTACGACTGGGCCACCAAAAAGCAAGCACCTCAGGGCTGCGGCTTCACAGCATTCAAAGCAGTATTGTTGCTGAAATGTCGAGAAATGCATTCCGATGTTTGGGAAGTCATTGATGAGCAACTTCTTCCTCAAGTATGAAGAATTCAAACAACAATATCATTTTATTGATATTGGATGGATTGGATGAGTTACCATCCGGTAAATTGTCGATTTTTCTGAATTAATTGAAGGACTCCCCAGATGCCACATAGTTGCAACAGCAAGACACGAAACTGGAAAAGAGGTGAGAAAATGTTGTGACGCGCTGCTTCAGATCGAAGGATTCACTCAAATTCCGCATATAAAAGGATCTGTCACCAAGTACTTTAAGCTCAACTGTGCTTGGATATGGTTGAATGTGTCTTGAGAAGATATATAAAAAAGACAGGACTATTAGAAACGGAATCGCCTCGGGTTGGTAGCGTTGAATGGTTTACTTAACGACAAATTGGATTTGAATGAAAGTGAATTGGGAAACCATGCAAAAGACTTGACTGAATTTGGATTTCTTGCATAAAAGTTTTCAAGAATTCTTTGCGGCATTCTTCATTTGTGCTCAGATTCAAAGCAAGGAAATTAGACCTGACGAACTAGTTTCCGATCCAAGGTATTTTGTTAAACTTGAAGAGGTACTTTTGTTTTCGCGCGGAATTTTAGCCATGAAATGCGATGAACAAGTCGTGGCTCTGGTAAAAAGTTTAAGTGCGTGTCCACGAGAGCATCAGGCAGTCGTGCTACATACCATCTCACCGATTTCAGTGAAACTTTGCCAGTCTAAAGGGTCTACCCCAAAACTCAAAATTGCAAAGTGGTTTCTGTTTGCGTTATTTCGGGGGGGAGATAAACCACCACCCCTGGTTTTCTTGGGTTTTCACTAAGAAATCGCCTCAAAATAGGTAAAATGTATGAAGCTCTCACTGCAACTATATTTAACATATTACTCTGACAGTTTGCAGACATGTTGGTATATCTTTAAGGAACGCATGAGACATGTTTCAGTTTATTTGATTGACGGTTTGTCAATCAACAGTGCCGAACAAATTACCGAGTTTTTGATATTTTCGATTCACCCGAATATTTGATAACTTTGAGGTCAATATCTCCCCTTGCCAGAAAGCTACAACACTGATTTGAATGCCCCTTTCTAATCCATCGTTTCATCTCTGAAAATCATTAAAAAAATTTTTGGGCGCTGCCATATTTTTGTCTTGGTTGCCTTTTGAAATCTGCGACTATGACAAGCTTCTCAACTACGAGTGTCACGCAATTCTGGCTGTAAGCGGCCATTTAAGCAAATAAACCGACATTTTGTAGCTCGTTATACAAGATAATTGATTTAGGAAGCTAAGAAATGTAAACAACTTTCGAGATTTTTTGTAGTAATGGAAATTTCATATTTATAGAGAAGCATATAAGCGAAATATTGTTGAGAAAATCGTAAGGCTTTTTTCTTCTGTCGTTTATTTTGGAGATTTTGCAAAAATCAGCAGACATGGCTCTCTTACGGAAAAAATATTCATTAGTCTTTGATTTGATCGTTTATTATCACAGTTTACAATCAAGACATTGTAACAGCAAAGGATATTTTGAGGTCACATGCCGCGTATTTTTTGACATGCAAGTTCCCGTGTACAACAACTTCGGGTCTTGCATACGGTGGATGGCGAGAAACTATGTTCTCTCGCTTGAGAGGAAATATCAATAGCTCTATCAAGTTCATAAATTGCACTATTTCTCCAGAAAATGAGCCTGGAAGGTGTTTTTGTTATCATTCACCACCATAAAGAAATCCTATGCAGAAATGGTATTTGTAGCGTGACCTCGAACCCTCTCATGAGAAGAACAAAAAATAATTGACCTTTTTTTAAGGTGACAACACCAAAATATTCTTATCACCTCTGCTATTATATTTGCCTGATTTTCTTCTACAAACATCATCTTCATCTACCATTATTTTCCCTGAATGTCATGGCCTTTCCTGCGTGCACCTACCGGCCAGCTGTTAGAGAGCACCATTGAGTTTCGGCGCGCGGTGTCGGGTTTAGATGTTTAGGTCTCGCTTAAACATCTCTGCGCGCTGCAAATAGGCAATTATTTTGTTTTTGTTTTTAATCATTGTCGTTTATCTATTTTTTGGAAACTTTTGTGAATGATAAACCATTGACGTTACATGTATAGTAGGTGATGTGTTTGTTGCACTGAATCCGTGACCCTAAAACACACACGTACTTGTACGTGTAACGTCGGAAAATGTCACGCATGTACAATACACCGTAGGCACACATTACGTCGTTGCGAATACTTTCTGCTTGCTTCACCAAATCTGTAACCCCCCAACACATCACGTACCCGTGCACGTAACATCCAAAAGGCACCTTAGCGAAACGGTCGAAAATAGACATGAAAATTACGAACGTTTACCGCACTTGTAAAACTCCTTGATGAAGTCTGTTATTTTCAGACGAAATGCGTAAGAGATTAAAACAAGTTTTCACTATTTTAGTTCGGGTAGTGATACTCTCCAGTTAATTATGAAAAAAAAAAGTTTCGTCAAAAAAGAAAAGGAGAAAAAACCAGCCCGAGAAGAAACAATGAAATGAATTCCTACTTCCGTCTACATTGTACACTTCCTCTCTTTTGTACTCCCTAATTATACCATTTAATAAGTTTCTCAAGATGTTATTAAATGTACCAAAGAATTGACTTTCTTCCCCGTGGTCTGCACGCTAAAGCATTTTACACAGTGTTGTAAAATAATTTCTTCGTTATTATTGTATCGACCAGCCTTCATAAGTGTGTAGTTTGCATGGTCACTCTTTTTCCAAGTTATTTTAAAATGGGGTCAATGTTATGTGACAGCTGGAGATAAACATATCTGAGATGTCACGTAACTGTAA
This sequence comes from Pocillopora meandrina, assembly GCA_942486045.1. Taxonomy (NCBI): domain Eukaryota; kingdom Metazoa; phylum Cnidaria; class Anthozoa; order Scleractinia; family Pocilloporidae; genus Pocillopora; species Pocillopora meandrina. The sequence continues at coordinate 72,049 of CALNXJ010000157.1, forward strand.
GAGAATTTCCTCTTCCGGTAATATTTTTCCTTCCTCTCAAGGAGTCAGCGTGACGGATATTGTTAATCCTATCTAGTGTACTGAGCGTGCAAGCGTCTAAAAAGCCCTCAATTCAACCTAGAACTCGAATTGAGGGAGTCAGGATGGCACACTTGTCTTGTTTATTTGAACATTACTGTAGTACCAAATGTGATTTTTCCTCGCCGGGAGGACAACGACTCATACCCCTAACTTCGTGCATGGATACCATAAAAGAACACTTGAGAGACGTCAATGTATCTCATAGATGCGTTTCCTCCGAGAAAGAGCTTATTTTAGCTCGTGTTGGCTTATTTGGAGGTTCTGAAGGCCACTATTCCACGGTATGCACTAAACATCGTGCACGACTTGGTGTGAGATTTAGACCTTCGACTAAATGCCAGCATCCCCTCCATGGAAATCGGAGAGGTAAGGTTGAGAGAGGAGTAAATCTGAAGATGGCACGAGAAGTCAAAGCAAAGTGGAACACTGTCGTTTCAGTTGGTGCGGGTAATTCATTATTGCATTTTGCGTCATCATGTAGTGTGACGATAGGTTTTTCTCGCCCAAACTGGGAAACTGAATCTTCGCGGACGGTGCAATAACAACTGGGGGAACTAACTCTGTAGAGACGACTTGGCAGCGAGAACGGAAACTCGTCACGATTTCCTGGTACACGGAGATCTGCTTCGAGCGAGCTTATACGGACGTCAAGGATAAGACAATCTTTGGTTCCACAGTACTTTTATTCTAGGTCAGGCCAACAAGCGACATGACCTCTAGCATACTCTAGTTTGTAATCATCAAAGCTGTACAAGGTACTTGCTTAAGAAGTAACTGGTGCGAAGTGCTATTGTTACACGAATCGCAATATTTGGATAAGGACACAAAGGAGCGGAAAAAAGTCTCTTTGAAGCTAAACAAAAACTACTTAAATATTCCATCTGTTTCTACGACGGAAAGAATCTCAAAATTAAAAAGACGGATGTAATAAACTCTAGGCCATTAAAGTAGGAAACCTAGGTGAGAATTTACAGCTCTGATATAGAAAACAATACCTATCTTAATTGCAGCAGCGCAGCTTAGGAAATAGAAAACGGAAAATCAATTAAAAGTTTCTGCTTATTTGCGCAAGATTGGTTTGGAAACCATCGCATGAAAAGAAATTAAATCTACGCGTTTAAACTCAGCTGCTATCTACCATGAAAACCAATGTTTCCAGAAAGACCATTAACACTTATATTTACCTAAAAAACCCATGTACTAGATGGCAAAAGTGCCGACGAGCAGGCGCATAGTAAAAGCGAGTAATCGATAAAAATCCATTCTAAAAGCCACTGTGGTTTTTGTACATTTTTATTTAACTACCAAGGGAAAAACCCGAATAACCGAATATTTCAAATGTAAAAGTATATGAATATATTTTTAAGATGTTTATCCCAAAACCCACGAAAACCCTAAGTACAATATTTTTGTGATATGTCAACAATTTACTTTTTCTGGTTATAACTAATTTGAATAATCAACAATTTGAATAGAACAACTCGTTCACCATTCTTTACCGCTCAACCGGTCGAGTAAAAGAACGAACAAAATACAGAACTGGGTCTAAACCGATAAATAAATATAGAATTTGTCCTAAAGCTAAAATATATAATTTTTCCCCCTAACATTCCTCCCACCTTAGATCGAGACCTCCCGGTCGAGGGAAAGAACGATGAACGAGGGAACAAAAAAAAAAATAACGATTGCAAATATGGAAATACGATGACGAAAGTCTATATAGAAAATGTTCCTGGAGGCCAGGTTATGGCCGTAAAGTGAGGCAGTTAAGCGAGACCTTGCTCAGCGAGCCAGCGGGCCAGTCGTACGGCTTTCTGGCAGATCGACCAGGGCTGGGTTGCCGGACAGAGCTGCGTAAGTGGCGGGCAGTGCAGGTCTTCCAAGTTCCTTATGTGAATGCGGAGCTCCGGGAAATGGACTTGCTGCAGGAGGTCTGCGAAAAGATTGACCTTTTGAAGGCCCTTGGTCCACAATATGAGCGTGGCTGGGGCGGCGTTTCCCGCCTCCATCCAATCGAGCATGGTAATCTGAAGGAAGGTCTGGAGGACGACGCCCGTAGAGGTGGGTGGTAAGCCCGTGGAATGGAGTGGAAACCCATGATGGGCCGTCTGGTGCGCAATCGTTCGGAGTGCAGCTGCACTGTCCGGTACAATGCGTGTGCTGTCGAACACACGGCTGCCCGAAGACCGCGTCCTCGGACAGGCGAAGGCCAGGGCCTTAATATGGAATGGTCCATCGCCATGTTGGAAGCCGGCCAGTTCAACGGTAAGAGAGAGCGTTGCCATGGGTGGTTGATTTCTTTGGTTGTGAATCGTAAGCGAAGATGTCTAAAGACTGTTGTGGCTCAAGGTCTCAAGTGAACGGGGTTATATGGCATTAGGAAAGAAAGGAAGAAAGGAAACACATGGCATACAAGGGAAAGTGAAAAGCGAGGTGACTTGTGAAAAATAAACACATAGGGGATGAATGTAGAACAGCTGGATAGTCGTGAAAAGGGCAAATGGAGAACGTGGTCCAGGAAAATAAAACAGGGGTTATAACTAAATAAACACATGCTGGCTAAATGAGGGTGTTGGGTTGCGTTGGCCGGCATGCAGGGAATAAACATGAGTTGTTGGAGTCGGTTCCTTGTTGTGAAAGAGGGAACAAATGGAAGTTAGGGACAAGAAACCGAGAGGAGGGCAATCAAGTCGAAGTACCTTGAGTAGAGGTCAGAGGGCGTAGTTCCAGCGAATTTGGTGGGGTAACTAAGGTGGGGGCGCGTTTGACATAACGACAATAAAACACGATTAAAATAATTAAATTGAGAATGGTTAACACAAAGGAAAAATAAACGAACACTGGCGATAATTTGACGTGGGATACTGGATGAATAGCCTGAATGTCGTTGTTTAGGTTTTGTAAGCGACGTGTCAAATCCAGATCAAGTGTATTATACGTGTCGTCAAGAGACTTAAGTGTACTATTGTCTACGCGGACAGGAGTGGGAATAGAGAAGTTTTGAGGGGGATACAGGGGTAAATCGTTCGAACGGAGTGGCACCCAGGGAACAAACTGAAATTGATGATTATGGAACAGGGGAAATTGAAATCGGATAAGGTCTGGGCAAACCCCTAGTCCCGTGCGTTGTTGATGAAAGGACACATCACATGGGAAATGGTAAATGTGAAAAGGTTGTAACAATAGGGAGGTGGTGCCATTGTTAGTTTGGAGGGGTATGTTATTTAGAGTGGTAGACAAATAATACCGTCCACCAAGGTGAATGAGAGGGCGTAGGGTATTACAATTAGGGAGAAGAGTGTGAGCATGATTAAAAGTAAAAGGCGAGTTTGAGGCGTCCACTTGAGACCTAACCAAAGTGGATTTTCTAAAGTGGACAACATATTGGCTGGACAAAGGAGAGCGGTCTCCCCCTTAAAGCATTGTTCTAATTCGGCTTGTTTGAGAACATACCTCGTGTTGTCACACGTTAACAAAACCAGATCATGTCGCGTAAGTGAGCCGCCAAAACACTTCCCGTTGATTTGGTAGGACAATGGGACCAACTGCTCAATTGTACAAATGGCTTGTTGTGTGTCCAATGTTGGGAGAGTAAACAATAGGTGTAATTGTAGGTTTCTAGAAGTGGAGAGCTGGTAATCTACCAACGGCTCGATAATCAGTGGAAAACCATCCTTTAGGGCATCAACAGTGTTGGCAAGAGCGGAGACAGAGGAAAGTTTGATGGTCAACTCGGTACTGAGAAACCCCGGAAGGTCAGCGAAGCTGACCAGGTTCTTTCGAGAAAGGTGTGCCAGCTGGCGCAACAAATCGTCAATTTCCGTCAAGCGTAACAAAGCAATCAAAGCTTTGTTTACTTCCATTGTGTAGATCGATGTGAATTCTTGATGCAAATTAAAGTGACAGTTTTGATCCTTTGCATATTCAGCAAAGCGTGCGTTCCATCCAGAGTAAGCACCAGCCATTAAATTAAGAGAGTGGATGACTTGGTTGAGTTTTGAGCTTAACATATCTGTAGTCTTTACCAGATAGACGGTTTTTCCATAAAGAACGTGCATCATGAGCTGGGCAGAATGCATGGCTCCTGCGGTCTCGCGTAGAGTTGTCAAAAGCCCAGCATAGTTGTTAGTTTCGCAATGTCCTCCGGCGAGTTTGTAGAAAAACCGTGCGAGGCCCGCTAGTCCTGCATGGCAAAACCAGCTAGAGCGGCGTTTCCTAGAGTGAGTACTGGCTAACCAAGCGCTTTCTTGAGGAGATGAAGTACGACAATCGCGTAAGGCCCATTGTTTACAGTCGTGCAGGTTATTTGCATAGTGTCTTTTTTGACATTGCAAGGTCGATTGTAAACCGGTGACATAAGCGTAGAAACGGCGTAAGTAAGAGTCGCATTCTAGGAGATCTGTAACGCCCTGAACTGAAAGAAGGCGGTTTGTAGCGCGTTGCACCCCACGAATAGACGCAAGAACGCGATCATAAAACTTAGCCAGTTCGGGATCACAAGTAGAATTTATTATAACCGATTCTCGCTTTGGGACGTGTGGTAGGTCCAAATGCGTACTGATGAGCTTGGTTTCACGATAGAAAACCAAAGCCTTCGGATTTGTAGCTATCATCATCGCGTTAGGATAGAACGAGACTTGTCGACCAGTCGCATCATAATCACTTCCGGTTCCGGTACATACCAGGGCGAAGATGAACAATAAAAATAACCAGAGACGGGTCGTGGGGTTACGTGTCATCCCAGAGTGAACTTCAGGGGAGAGGGCTGGAGCCAACCCAACTCGTTGGGGAGGGTCATTTGCCACTGGCAGGGCTGTTGAGGGGGCGACTGGGGTGGAATTCGGTTGCAGGTCCCTTGCAATTTCGTGGTTGAGCTGAGGGACTGGTGGGTCGCCCGATTCGGTGCAGCTTACATGAAGAGTGCACATAGGGTCGCTCAGCGGTTTGTTTTGACGGGAGATATTTCTCTCTCGACCGGTAATAACAGCAATGACGGGACTAGAAGAGGGACTTTCCGGCCAGGAAAGTAATGCCACCGTGTTAGGAGAGTAATCAGGGTCAACATCGAGGCGTTTTGCTCGTGGATGTTTCTTGTAGAAGCGCTCGAGAAGTCGCTTGTCCAAAATATTCTCTGCGACTTCCCACGTGTTTTGACTAGGCGGGAAACCCAACCACTTGATTTGGTATTCGGGCTTACCATTTCTTAGACGCTGGGAGACAATTTCTTCCGCAGAATAGACGTTATCCATATCAACTTCTTCTTCTTCTGATTCCTCGTCCTCCTCAGAGGTATTTTCGTTTGCTAATTCAGGGCCGTCGTTCGGCGCTGGGGGCTGGTCAGCGGTGTCGTCCGCGTTGGTTTGGTCACTGGCGAAACTGTCATCGGGGAGATCGCTATCGAGCAAATAAGGCTCATCAATGTCCTCGGGCGGTTGACGGATTGGGCGCGAAGCAGGATCAACATAACGCTTCATTCGTGCCACATGGACCGTTGTAGAAATGCGTCGGTTATCCATGGCTCTTAAGACGCAGTGGACGGGTGAAAGGAACTCGACGATACGATAAGGGCCATGGTAGTTATGAGCTAACTTCTTGGAGAGCCCCTTTCGGTTCTTAGGAGTATAAACCCATACCCTATCTCCGACAGCGAAAGGTGGCGACGAGGCAGTAAGGTCATGGAGTTCCTTCATTTTCTGTTGTGCTCGTTGGGTATTTTCGGCGGCGATTCGCCTAACTCTTTCCACATGCTCGACAACACGAGCCCTGTGCTCGGCGACGGACACAGACATTTCTCTAGGGGAATCAGGGCGGTGTCCATAGGCAGTAGGGGTTCTCGGCCATACAACATGTAGAAGGGAGATTCCCGGTGACCTCTGAGGGTGAAACTCTATAGGCGAATAGGACGGAATTCAAATGTTGATCCCAGTCCTTTTGGTCGCTGCTGACGTACATAGAAAGACTCTGAGCTAAGGTGCCATTGAATCGCTCAACTAAACCATTAGTCTGTGGTCTGTATCCACTGGTAAATATCTTCTCAGTGTTCATTAAGAAGCAGACTTCTCGGAACAGACTGGAAAGGAAATTGGACCCGCGATCTGACAAGAGCACGCGTGGCGCACCGTGACGACTAACAATCTCCTTCACGAAGATCTCAGCAACTGTTTTTGCCTCAATATTTGGAATGGCGAAGGCCTCGGGCCACTTGGTGCACATGTCAATGAAGACCAGAATGTAGCGGTTGTTGTCGTGAGTTACTGGCCATGGCCCACTAATATCACAGCTTACTTTCTCGAACGGTGCCTCAACGGGAATGGGAAGTAATGGTGAAGTTTGTCGCTGTCTTGGGGTCTTCTTCATTGCACAGTGCTCACAACTCAAACACCAGTGTTGAACATCCATGTACATCTTGGGCCAAAAATAACGCTCGCGGAGCTTGGCATAGGTTTTGTTTACTCCCATATGACCACCAGTTGGGAGATCGTGTACGTTTACAAGTACCTCATGGCGTAGCGAGGCGGGGACCACGAGCTGCGATTTGGGTGTGGACGACCGTTTACCCCCTGGAACCCAAATGTGGCACAGAATTCCCTCAGGATCCAGGTAGTACTGTTCAATCGTATACAAGAGCTGCTTGGCTGCTTTACTCTCATTGGGAAGCTCCTCGAACTCCAGGTACTCAATTATATCGGCGAGAGCGGGGTCTCTACGCTGTAGGTCGCGGATCTTCTCGGTTTGAACTCCACCCTTATCAAGAGGGGCGATAAGGTTATCATAATCTCGTCGAGAGAGGGCATCTGCGTTTCCATTGCTTTTACCCGAACGATGAACAATGTTAAAGTCGTACTGCTGGAGGAGTACAGCCCAACGAGCAAGTCGCCCAGTTGGTTCCTTAATATTCATCAGCCAACGCACTGCATTATGGTCGGTATGAACGGTAAATCGTCGGCCATAGATATACGGCTGGAAATACTTGATGCCTGCGACAACGGCGAGGGCCTCTCTTTCCGTCACACTATAATTCTTTTCTGCGGGCAGTAATTTGCGGCCGCTGTACGAAATGACAACTTCACGACCGTTTTGTACTTGTCCTAGGACCATTCCAAGAGCTTCATCACTCGCATCAACGTAGAGGTCAAAGGGAAGCGTGAAGTCGGGGTAAGCCAAAATGGGGGCCTGGATCAGAGCGGATTTGAGGCGTTCAAAGGCTGCTTGGCACTCGTCGGTCCACTGAAACTTTAAGGCTTTCTTGGTGAGGTCATGTAACGGGCCAGCAATCTTGGCAAAATCCTTGACGAACTTCCGGTAATAATTGGCTAGGCCCAGGAAAGCGCGAACGTCCTTCACTCTGCGGGGAACTGGGTACTCCTTGATAGCTTTAATCTTGCCGGGGTCTGGTTGCACTCCATCTTTGGAAATGACATGTCCCAAGAACTTAACGCTCTTCTGTCCAAAATGACATTTCTTTGGCTTGAGTTTAAGACCAGCTTCGCGGAAACGGTCAAACACTAGGCGTAGATGATCCAAATGATCGCGGAAAGTACGGGAATAAACCAGTACGTCATCCAGGTATATCAGCGCTATCCGCCAGTTCAGACTCCGCAACACGCACTCCATCAACCGCTGGAAACAACTAGGAGCATTACAAAGTCCAAACGGCATTACATTGAACTCGAACAACCCGGCGTGGGTAACGAAGGCTGTCTTCTCGCGAGACTCAGGTTCCATCTCGATTTGCCAATAACCCGACATCAGATCCATGCTGGAGAAGTACTGGGTACCAAAGAGGGCATCTAAACTTTCGGCGATGCGCGGTAGGGGATAGGAATCCTTCTTTGTGATATCGTTCAGGGCGCGGAAATCCACGCAAAACCTATCAGAACCATCGGGCTTCTTAACAAGCACCACTGGACTGGCCCACGGTGAGGCTGAGGGGCGGATGATCCCTTGTTCTAACATTTCATCAATGCAATTCTCTATTCTTTCCTTCTGGGCTTCTGGTACACGATAAGGTCGCATCCGGATAGGAGGGGCACCTTGAGTATTTATAGTATGCTGTACCCAGTTGGTTCTTCCAAGCTCCTGTGGGGACAGGGCAAAGATATCCCTGTATTCATTGATGAGGTTCTGCAGCTGTGCTTGCTGTGAACTGGTTAGAGCAGAGGTGGAGAAATCAACTGGAACGTCTGGAGCGTCGGTTTCAAGTTCTCGTTTCTTGTTGGGTTGGTCATCGAGGCTGAAAATGTGTGAATTCGTATCCAATCTGGTAATTATTCCCAGGTTGCCCCCCTTTATAAAAAAAAAAAGACGGGTCTACTTGTCGGATTAATCAGGCGAAATGGGATGGTATGGAGAGCAGTAATCCTGACCAAAGCTGAAGCACCTTGAAGCTGATATCGTTCCATAAGGTGTTGAGAGGGCTCTATTATTCCAAAACGCCCAGGGGGAAATTCCACGTCCAACTTCGCTGGAATCACTGATTCTGAATTGGGGGGTATAACAGCGAGGGCCATCGCTCTTACTGGACAATATGTATCGGTAATGTACTGGTCTTCAGGAATTTTGTCTAACTCTAATGTTCCTTTCTTTAAGTTTATGACCGCGCCGTTGACCCTCAGGAAATCTCGGCCCATAACAGCCTCATAAGTCAGGTTTTTAACCACTTGGAGCTCACAGGGGTATATTCCTCCAGCAACATGAAGCGAATCTTTAAGCAGTCCAAGGACTGGGAGTGTCTCGCCACTAACTGTCGTTAGGTCGCTAAGCTCACTCTTCTGCAATTTGGGTAACTTTCCGTCAAACAGACCTCGCAGGAACTGTTCGTCAATGACTGACATGCTTGCCCCAGTATCAACAAGTATCCAAAGGTCCTTCCCATTTAACTGGGCGGCGGCCGTTAGTGGACGTGGTCTAGATCCATCAGAAGTAACGTGACATTGGTCAGCGGTATTTTGGGTTGGTTCACACGGGGCCTGGTCAGGAGCTGGGTCGCTGGGTGGCGAATTTTCCCCATAGCCGGCGAAGATACTTGGTGATGGAGAGGGATCTGGAGCCAGGTCAACGCGTTCGGATTTACATCCGGCGGAAGTACTAGGCTGTGGCAGCGAGGAATCTGGAACGGAGTTTTCGGTTTCAGTTCCACATCCGGCGGAAGTATTAGGCTGTGGCAGCGAGGGATCTGGAACGAAGTTTCCGGTTTCAGTTCCACATCCGGCGGAAGTACTTGAGTGTCCAGCGGAAGAGTCTGGGGCTGGTTGGACTATTTCTGTACTTTCGGGGTTCGAAATAGTGTTAGCGGCGGCATTGCCCATTGCTCCCGTACAACGCGTTGTTTTGTTAGACGTTCTAATCCCAGTGGTCTCGCACTTCTCTCGGCACTCAAGATCTATTTTCTTCTTGGGTTCTACTTTCTTCTCTTCCTTATGGAGTTCACTTGTACCCAGTGAACGGACAGCCACATCCGGTTTGGCTTGGGCCTTGGTTTCCAGGCTTCCTTGAGTGACGTTTTTAGCGGGGTCAGCGGTCGATGCTTTGAGGGCCTCATTATTTGCATACGCGTGCTTGTAATGTGGCTGCATATCGTCCGATTGTTGTTTTGAGGCTGGGAAGAACTCGCTCGTTAGCGTATTGTATGCCACTTTGTCTTCTCTGGCTACTTCTCGGTGGGATCGGAGCACATTTTGGCGCTGCTGGAAAATTTCATTGTCGACTTGCGGGTCGTTCCTGCCTGAGTTCAGTCCTGGGAACTTTCCTTCACTCTGTGGAAATATATAACAAGTGCCATTGTGTGCTAATGGTGCCATGTGGCTGTGTGGAAAAGCTTCCTCGTTAACAGTGGCTGAATTAAGAACTCTTGGATCCAAGGGAACCAATCCATCACGTCGCTGTGATTGATACCCAGATCTCGGAAGATTATTATCAGGCGGCTGACGTCGCTGCTGGTGCGGTTGGTAACGATCAAAATTTTGATTCGCCTCGCGTGAATATCTCTGGTTGCAGTTCTGCTGTACATGGCCAACTCTACCGCAAGAATAACAAACTGGTCGTCCTTCTCGCGTTCGCTGTCTTGGAAGTTCGGCTTCACGGTTGGGTTGTTGGTGTCTGGCAAGACCATTTATTCGGGCGTCCATGCGCCTGTCAAGGTTTTGTATCATGTCCAATAAAGTGTCCTTTATCTGGCGAATTTCTTTGAATACATCGCGTGTTTCTGGGCCCCCGGCTGAATAAGCTGCTAGAGGCGTAACTCGACTACCTTCCGTTTTCCTGGCAGCTTTTTCGAGCTGGTCAATTCTGGCTAGCAGAGCTTCTACTTGGTGAACACTGGCCTCGCTAGTGAATCCATTTACCAGGGCGTCGAGTTTGGCCAAGGTATGGTTTTCTGGTGCGGGCGGATCAGGCTTGGCGAGAATCCTTTGTTGTTTAAGCTTCTCGTCCAACATTTCTATTTTAGCTAATATGGCGCTGTTGGGGACGTCCATGGAACGTGACAAATTATGTATCTGGGCTGTCATATTGCCATCAGGAGCATTGTTCATGGTCGTTTTGACCGCACACGCCAACCTGGCCATTTCTTCAGCTTCGCGGAATGTTCTGGGCTGTTTCAAAAGCACAGTCTCGCGTATTTCTGGTCTCAATCCTTGGACGAAGTAACGCATCTTATCGGCATCTGCTATTTTAAGCCGACGAAACTTGTTCGTTAAATCAGTTAGGTATGTGTCTAAGGATTCCATGGCGCCTTGCTGACGAGTGGAAACAGCCTGCCAAATTATCCAGCTCTGATTGTCATTAGCAAAACGATCCCTCAAGGAATCACGCAGGCCTGCGAAGCTAGCTTTCTCTTCAGGAGTCAGAGAATAATAGTAATCCTCGGCTGGGCCAGCAAGGTTCATGACCAACTCTGCCAAAGCTGTGGGGCTGGCTAAGTCAATTCGACGAAGCTTCAGGTAATTTTCTATCTTGTCTAACCATCGGTTAATATCTTCAGTATCATAGCCATGAAATGGGGGTGGTCTGTGTGTGCTTGAAACCTCTGGTAGGGGTGTTTGTGCCAATGCGCTGGCTGTTCGTTGTTGCGCTTGAGACTGTAGATTTAATTGGGCTCGTAGCACTTTTATTTCGTCCTGCATTTCTCTCAGTAATTCAGCTTCCATCGTTGCGAAGTGTCGTTGTTCAGTCTCGCTGTTTATGTCTTCGCAGGATTCTAAATTTTCTTCTTGTTCGTCTTCACTATTTGCTGTATTATCTTCGTTTCCTTCCTCTTCGCTTCCTTCGCTAGAACTTGACTCGAAGCGAAATCTTCTTTGTGGTGCTGTTTGTTTTGGTTCTGTGTAATTTATGCTTTTTCGCACCAACGCGTCAAAATGCTCTGGTGAATTAATTATCTGCAAAAATCTTCTTTCTAGGGATTCGTCGACCTCGGAATCGCTGGTTTCCTCAACTTCTAAATCGGTTCGGGGACCGTGATGTGACTGACTGGACTGGTTTGGGATGAAATCTTCGGATGGACTTGCGTCGCTCTCTTGACGCGGAACAAAGGAGGTCGTTGGCTCTGGTAAACTTTGCTGAACAATGGATGGGCCTTCACACGGATCAATACTAATATCGATCGCTTCGGTATTCGTTCTGTTGACTGGATTCTGTTCGGAAAATGCGGTGGAAAATCTCGGAAGGCCGTTGGACTGAATAGGTTCTATTTCTTCGCTGGAACTGGTGACGTGTGCCGTGGGCGGCAAGGAACTTGGGTGGAATGGTAATTCAAATGACAAAGTACAATTTTCTTCTTCAGACAAAGAAGCCTGCACTTCTCTGTTTACTTTTGGCGTACTATTTCTGGCAACGGGAACGGCTGATTTTCGGCTTCTCAAATTATAACGCGGCAAACTTTTCGTAAAAACTCTCTTCACGGACTTCATAAAGAGACAAAGAATTTCTGATACTCACGTAACTTGAGCGGTTCTTTTCTTGTCGGCGCTCAAGGGATTACATCGGCTGGCGTGAAACTGGATTTGGCGTCTTCTTTGACCTTGTTAACGTCCTGGAAGCTCCAAGAAGTGCCCGGGTCCTCCACCACTGTGACGATAGGTTTTTCTCGCCCAAACTGGGAAACTGAATCTTCGCGGACGGTGCAATAACAACTGGGGGAACTAACTCTGTAGAGACGACTTGGCAGCGAGAACGGAAACTCGTCACGATTTCCTGGTACACGGAGATCTGCTTCGAGCGAGCTTATACGGACGTCAAGGATAAGACAATCTTTGGTTCCACAGTACTTTTATTCTAGGTTAGGCCAACGAGCGACATGACCTCTAGCATACTCTAGTTTGTAATCATCAAAGCTGTACAAGGTACTTGCTTAAGAAGTAACTGGTGCGAAGTGCTATTGTTACACGAATCGCAATATTTGGATAAGGACACAAAGGAGCGGAAAAAAGTCTCTTTGAAGCTAAACAAAAACTACTTAAATATTCCATCTGTTTCTACGACGGAAACAATCTCAAAATTAAAAAGACGGATGTAATAAACTCTAGGCCATTAAAGTAGGAAACCTAGGTGAGAATTTACAGCTCTGATATAGAAAACAATACCTATCTTAATTGCAGCAGCGCAGCTTAGGAAATAGAAAACGGAAAATCAATTAAAAGTTTCTGCTTATTTGCGCAAGATTGGTTTGGAAACCATCGCATGAAAAGAAATTAAATCTACGCGTTTAAACTCAGCTGCTATCTACCATGAAAACCAATGTTTCCAGAAAGACCATTAACACTTATATTTACCTAAAAAAAACCCATGTACTAGATGGCAAAAGTGCCGACGAGCAGGCGCATAGTAAAAGCGAGTAATCGATAAAAATCCATTCTAAAAGCCACTGTGGTTTTTGTACATTTTTATTTAACTACCAAGGGAAAAACCCGAATAACCGAATATTTCAAATGTAAAAGTATATGAATATATTTTTAAGATGTTTATCCCAAAACCCACGAAAACCCTAAGTACAATATTTTTGTGATATGTCAACAATTTACTTTTTCTGGTTATAACTAATTTGAATAATCAACAATTTGAATAGAACAACTCGTTCACCATTCTTTACCGCTCAACCGGTCGAGTAAAAGAACGAACAAAATACAGAACTGGGTCTAAACCGATAAATAAATATAGAATTTGTCCTAAAGCTAAAATATATAATTTTTCCCCCTAACAGTAGACTGATTACATACCGAATTGTTGTAAGACGCGTAACGTATCTTAGAGTCGATGAATAGGGTATATGGAAAAAGCTTACTCAGAGGGAGCCTATCTGAACATCACTTTTTCTTACTTGTAACTTGTGACCGATTTGAAGATTATATCATATGTTTGTCAGGTATATGCAGATACTGCAGAGGCGCTCACATAAACAGTTTGGAAGCGGGCGATCCTCCCTCTGACATCGAAACTGTAACAAGTGAAATCCCAGTTGCAACAGAGGTGGAGTCCATGGACCAGACTGCAGGACCATCTCAGGAACAGAGAGGAAGGGAGTCCCCTGAGACAACCGAAGACGAATTTGTGTTGCCACGTTTACGCGTGCGATGTCGAGTTGAAATTGGAAGTGAGATAAGACTACATGTCATTCCACAATGTGTTTTCATGATGTGTAGAGGCCGAAAGAAAATATTGCAATACATGTTAATAATACGTAACTCATTTTCATGCAGAATACTCAGAATTATTCCTTGCTGAGCCCAAACGTTCTGAATTGCAATATTCTGAGTTTTGATGTTTTAGACATAGTGATCTATGCTGCGTCATTGGACCTGTGCATGTCACTGTCGTCCCCATTATCAAATATATTACAATAACAATTGCGATCGTAATTGTTAAGAATACGATTTATCATTATTGTTATTATTATTATTACCATTATTATCATCATTAGGAAGAAATGTATTCCTATTAATAATTCGTGTGGTGGAGTCAGATGCGTGGAGTGTTCTGTTAATCGCCAAACAAGCTTTTTCTCTCTAATTTTTTTTTGCTACAGCAGGGCGACCCGAATTCAGACATTCTCTCGTCGTCGTCGCAGGAGTCGTCGGTGTGGGTAGAGACGTCTCGCGAGTGACAGCCTACTCCGCTGGTTAAGTATCAGCTGCGGTACCTTAACAGCTATCTAATGAAGTCAACTGATGGCCGAATGAGCCCAGTCAGGTCTCAGTGCAAGTCCGATGTTATGACTATTTCATCGTCGTCGCAACGGTACTACCGCAAAAAAGCCAGCCAAGCTGTTGATACCGTGTTGAATGCTATTGCCCCGAGGAATTCATCGTGGCTGCTTCAGAAAACTTTCGAAAAGTACCATAGCGGACAAGCTGTCTCTGTTACTTCCGAAGAGGACATCTTAGTGAACAGACTAGTGACCCTCTACAATGAGGCTAATTCTTGGTACACCCAGCAATAAATTCTCTCCCTCTTCACCGGCGACTACAGTAAAACGGAACTTCTACAGCTTGTTCCGGGACTGACCAAGTTCAGGAGGAAACTGGTAAGAAGGCAACTGCCTCTGATATGGCCCCCAAAATGAAGAGTTCAAGAGACGACACCGGCCAGAAAATGTTCTCTAAGACTGACTGGTTGACAGAGCAGCAGATCGCTCGATATTTCAGCCGGCTTTCTGCCCTGACTAGAACAGGTCTATTGCGGAGGAGAAATAAGGAGGGACCTTGAACTTTAAATTATTCATTTCCGAGGGGTGCGGTTGTCAACTTGTAATCCCGTCGAAGGTTAGAAAGGCCAATTTTTGCCTTATTTCATTTGTTAGCATCCGGAGGTAAATTTTAATTAATTACGCATCGTAATTCGTTGTTTGATTTGCAAGCAAAAAGAACTCAGCTTGTAGTGAGAACTTATAACCATTTCTTAGTTGACAGTTTGCCCTATTCAGACACCCGTGAAGTCCCTATCTAATTTAGTTTTCTTAACTTTTTGGCATATGTGAAGTCGCAAAATTTAAACGAAGACAGCAAGGGAGGGTGCAGCTACCATTAGACTACTAAAAAATACAGACCTTTGCGTCTCGCTTTTCGTTCAAATTTCTTGTCATTACTCCCGAAAACAACTGGATATGATTCGCATTTTTCCCTATATAACCTAACCTAAATGGAAACTTGCACGAAGCCCACAGATCAAAATATTACGGGCTCATTCTTTAAGTGACGCAATTTAACGCCAACTCTCGATCGAGAGAGATGCAGATTTTCTACATGTAGTTACAGCATGAGTTTACACAATATATATATATTTTACGACCAAGAAGGAAGAAAATAGCAAAGAGATCTGCAGAATATTCTGAACTTATTATCTGGCAGACGGCTTGAGCAACGTGCTTGAATAATTCCTATTGCTATGAAACATTTTGTAGTCACGCCACAGACATTAGTTCGGCAAAGTTCTGCATGAAATGTTTGATGGTAGTAAGTGACTACGAAAAAACCGTTATAGTTTTATTTTTAAGGAATACTAGCGCAGTTTATAAATTTGGGATATTACTTCTAATATTTCGTTTCAAGTGAGAAGGCTAAGCTTCTTGTCTGTATTGCACACGTCATGGGAACTTGCGTGTCAACAAGTAGGCGGCATGTGTCTTTGAAATCTCCTTTCCTGTTACAATGTCTTGATTGTAAATTGTGATAATAAACGATCAAATCAAAGACTAATGAATTTTTTTGCTATAAGAGAGCCATATTTGCCGATTTTAGCAAAATCTCTAAAGTAAACGACAGACGAGAAAAATGCTACGATTTTCCCATCAATGTTTCGCCCACATGCTTCTCTATAAATATGAAATTTCCATTACTACAAAAAATCTCGAAAGTTGTTTACATTTCTTAGCTTCCTAGATCAATTATCTTGTATAACGAGCTATAAAATGTCGGTTTATTTGCTTAAATGACCGCTTGCAGCCAGAATTGCGTGACACTCGTAGTTGAGAAGCTTGTCACAGTCGCAGATTTCAAAAGGCAACCAAGACAAAAATATGGTAGTACCCAAAAAGTTTTTTAATGATTTTCAGAGATGAAGCGATGGATTAGAAAGGGGCATTCAAATCAGTGTTGTAGCTTTCTGGCAAGGGGGGATATTTGACCTCAAAGTTATCAAATATTCGAGTGAATCGAAAAGATCAGAAACACAGTAATTTATTCGGCACTGTTGATTGACAAACCGTTAATCAAAATAAATTGAAACATGTCCCATGCGTTCCTTAAGGATGCACCCTTTGAGGGGGGAGGGTAATGGGGGATGGGGTTTACATGATTTGCAATAAACGGAGGCTGATCAGTTGTCGCCAACAGAGTTTTCAGGGGGACTCTAGAAAACTGACCGCCAATTGACTGTAAATGAGGAATCATAAGTATATATTATGGGGGAAGCAGGTAAATTAAGTCGTAACAACCAAAATCCTCCAGCCCCCCATAGGCGATAAATAATGAGCGGCACCTCACAACATGAAGCTAGTCTTTCCGAATGTGTGACTTAGGGCTCAATTCAGATTTTATATTCACTATTTGAGGTTGCACAGATAACTTGCAAGTTATAGGAACAAGGTCAATAATTTTTTAGTAGAGCTTTATGAATTAAGTATTTATTTTGAAAACTTTATGCTTTTCCTTTGTAGGCGTCAGCTTAAAAATATATTTGAGAGCATTTATCCTGTAATTTAAGATCAGTCGCAAAGTTCCTTTCTTTAATCCCCGCAGGACCATCCGACTCTCTGTCCATGAGTTGATTGCGTACAATATTCTGATCAGGTCCATCTAGGTCAGTCTTTCTCGCCTAGCCAGTCTTTGGACGGGTCGATGATGGAGACGTCAAAGGAACAGACTCAAAGGCTTAGTTTACAGTTTAGCTTTGCTGATCAGACTCCAACGATTAGTAATCAGAAGGAGGGAGGTTTTGATTGGGATTAAGTGGCAACTACGAGCGTCGAAGGTGAGAGTTTCTGGCCGTGTTTTTAAGGGGTGGGGAGGGGCGGATTCCGGCCTTTAAAAATTTTGAAGACATAAGAAGACGAACGCATCACTCGTCGGTAGTTTTGGCAATAAGATGGTACTTGAAATTTGCCGTGCGTGTCTTGTTAAGATGCGTGACCTGTAGTGAGAGGTGGTATAGAGTGAATCACGCGTTGTTGTGTGGAAGCAACTCTGACGAAAACTCGTCTCCAGCTTTAGGAAAAAAAAAGTTCCTTATTGTTCATGTGAACCTTAAAAGAATTCCGTTGTAATTTTTTTGAACGATGTTTCTTCCTAAGGCCGAGAAACGCATTGCAAAGTTAGTTTCATTGCGTGATAGTCACGGTGTTACTCGATTTTAGGTGTTATATTTCATTTGAGAATAATGTTATCTGCGCATGTCCTGAACAACTCCCTTCTCTGAGTCAGTTAGAATACCTACATTTTATGACTTTCTTCGCTCTCTCGACGGAAGATCAGCAAACAAAGAAACGAATCGGTTTAAACTCACATTGCTGTCCACGAGAAGAGTTGACCCGAAGAAAGAGCAGGTACAGACAAAATAGTAAAGTTATTCACTCCGTAACTTTAACTTAAACTTCAATAACCCGTTGTTGACGACTTACGGTATTTCACTCGCGTAAATGCGTATGATTACGAAAATTTTAACACAAGCCTTTGGAGATAAGCGTATGGTGAAGATATACTTGATACATAAGCTACTTTTTTTCTCTTTTCAGGACGAAAGCGTAGCCTCTTCACGGACCCCGGGTGTAATTATTTCGTTTAAATCACTATTCTTAGAGGTAAGTAGATTCATGAGTTATGAATTGATGCGCACTAAAAGGGGCACTTTATTTGAATTTCATACTTTAATAAGGGTCTGTTTTGGACTCAGACCAGTTGTTTTACTTCCAGCAGTCGTTTCTGATCTAGATTAAAGGGACAGGGAAATGCTTTAGTGAAGATTGGAACACGCAATACGTGTCAGTCAAGGCGGAAGTTGCTATTTTCGAAGGCGACAGGAAACTGAAAGCGAAAGCCTTTACTCACAGTTCGTTTTCCAGTGCTAGAGAATGACTTGCCGTCTCTAATTCAATGACATGTTTTCCGAGAACTCGAGTTAGGCATTATTTATCGATGATATTTTTTCAACAAAATTATTGTACCTTTCAATTCAATCTGATAAACCATAGGACATTTGACCACAAGTAATGTTTGGGACAAATCATGCAGTCTTTATATGATTAACTTATTTTCCACAAAATGTGACTCTTATTTGATGCATGTAAGCTGATATAATAGTGCTAAAACATAATATTAGCAGAGAGGCTTTTTTATACAGAAAACCCAAAAGATAGGGAAGATTTCCATAAAAAATAACCATTGAGTAGGGTGGGATGTAAAGAAAATGGCAAATGAGGTTCAGTGTGCACTGAAGAGGCTATCGAGCATTTGAACTCTAATCCCAAAGCAATCTTTCTTTGTGCCTTAGCATATAGCTTTACTTTACCAGTAACAGGAACCACTGAATAGTCTGCAGATGTTAAATTATGCAACAGCCAATTCAAAGCTAAGTTTCCCAAAAACTATTGAAGTTTTCCTTGGCAATTTGTTGAATGAAATATTTACATATTATATATTATATTTATATATTATCCTCAGTTCCCAGTTCAACCTGCTGTGTTTTAAAAATAGCAAACACATGCAGTATCCATGAATTGAAATATCTGAAGGTTTTACCATTATAGGATTCCTCTTGAGTTCAATTATTTTCCAACAACCTCTTTTGAGCATGATCAAGTGAAACAGCCTTATGTCATCTATGTCTTTCAGATTGTCCAAAAGCTTTCTTCAGTTCGTTACACTGTTCTATAGCATAATAATTCAATAATTACTGCCTTAACCCTTTAACTCCCAGATCTAATTTTTAATTCTCCTTACTGTCAGTTATACAATTCTTATAATGTTAGTTCAGAGGATTTAGTATTGGATCAACTAATTATCCCTGAATTGAAATTTTTCTTAATTCTTGTCACTTATTTGGTTGATTGTAAGGAGAAATTTGGTGTTGGTCACTCGTGGGAGTTAAAGGAATAAATATAGCACCTTAAATGGAATTTTTGTGACTGTCAATATCTCTCACATTTGATTAATATTGATTTTATGTTTTTCTTTTTCAGAAATTATTACCTGTCCATCATTTTCTGACTGCTCATATTGTGATTTTTTGAAGGCAGGAAATCTTAACAGGGTAGGTATATATGTTTTTTTTTCCATTTTACCCTCTTTAATATAAGACATATATGTAAGGATTTTTTGTGTCTTATTCTCATGGGAATGAAAAATGTTTATGTTATTATGGGCTATTTTCTTTTTTTCATGAATATCAGTTGCTTTGAATATAAAATATAATGTTAAAGTAGTAAGATAGGTCACTAATTAAATTTGCATTGATCTTTAACCAGTGGTTCGATCCTTTGAATTTACGCTCAGGAGTATAAATTGAATGTTGTCATCCTTCAATAGTGTTTGACATCATGTCTTATTATGTTGGACCTTGCAGCTGAAATGCATGTAATGATTAGAAAGTTGCTTTGGTTGCTACAGGTGTAACGACCAGTATAGGATGCAACTGCTCGCTCTAATACAAGGTTCTGTATTTGTAACCATCCATATGATTTTTGGGAGAAAGGTGATAGCAAGCTTAAGTTCA
Organism: Pocillopora meandrina; assembly: GCA_942486045.1. Taxonomy (NCBI): domain Eukaryota; kingdom Metazoa; phylum Cnidaria; class Anthozoa; order Scleractinia; family Pocilloporidae; genus Pocillopora; species Pocillopora meandrina. Next base: position 91,828 of record CALNXJ010000157.1, read on the forward strand.
CAACACACTTCTACTTGAAAACATCCATGTTTATAATTATCAACTTCTTGATTCCCAGGTTGAAAACCTTGGTAAGATCTGGACAAGATCTTGGTGAAATCATGGCAAGATCTTTGATAAAATCTTGGCAAGACCTTTGGTAAGATCATGTAAGATCTTGGACAAGATCCTGCAAGAAGCTGCAGGATCTTGCTAAGATCTTGACAAGATCTTTCAATGATCTTGGAAAGATATTTTTAAGATCTTGCTAAGATCTTGACAAGATCTTTTAATGATCTTGTCAAGATCTTGGTTATGATCTGATCAAAATTTTTGTAAAATCATGCAGGATCATGGTAAGATCTTGACAAGATCTTACAACCCTTGCGAAATGGCTTTTGGAATTCCTAGGAATTCCTAGGATTTTCCTAGGAATTCCTAGGAATAAAGGTGTGAATTTTCACGGTAAATTCGGACTGGGAATTCCTAGGAATTCCTAGGAATTCCCAACCATAACAACTCTGGTTCTAAAAATCTAGAAATTCCTAGAAATTCCCAAAAATTCCCAGAAATTCCCAGAAATTCCAAGTTTATAGCCAACAGGACTTGGAATTCCTAGGAATTCCTAGGAATTCCAACTCAGAGAACCAATGACTTTCCCTGAAAAGCTGTAAATCTAAAAAATTCCTAGGAATTTCTGGGAATTTCTGGGAATTTTTAGGAATGTTTAAGAATTACTGGGAATTTTAAGCAAAAATTTGAGGCTAATGATATAAAATAAATACTTTAAATTAAAAAACTCAGCTAAAATTCAAGTATTCAATGAAATTTATTTAGAAGCTTAATTAAGGCTTACATGTAAAATATTTTTGATTAATTACTAACATCAATGTGTGGTAATATTAGGATGGAATTTGATTTATTTTTCTTTTCTTGAAAACTTCATACGGATTAATCCTCAATTACAGCTATTCATATAAAATAGTTCTAATCAATCATTAAATTTGGTTTGACACAAATTGTGAATAAAATCTGTTGATTCTCTTCCATAAAATACAATTTATCTTAAGTTATATTTATATAGTTATATTCTTGGGAGTGAAGGGGCTAATTACAGACAAATAAAATTGATTTTTTGATTAAAATCTTGTTGTAACTGTAACAATAAATTAGAATGAGGTTATCCTAAACTGCAAACTTAGCTGCTGTTTGTACTGTTTGTATTTTTTTTCCTGGGCTCACAATGAGTTGGCCTTGAATGAGGTTGTCAACAAGAACCTTGACCACTTTGTATCTGGATTCCTTGACATCTGAATTTGAAAAAAAATAATATATTAAAATATGTATGTTTAAAGCTCAGACCAGGCTTTTAAGATGGCTATGAGGAAAAGGGCATTCATTGGATTCTCAAATTGAGAAATCTCTGTTATATTGAATGACTTTTATATTGGAGTTAGTACATCTCTCTCTCATGGATTTTACTAAAAAAGGGCTGAATACATTATTTTGTTTTTACCAAGGAGGGCTTCTTTATGTACTAAGGTTTGTTATGAATCTTGAATGTTCCCAAACGTGACTAGAGGAATCTTGAAACCTTACTGATAGGTTTATTTCATTGTAAAGCATAAGCTTAAGAAACTGCGACATGCAAGTGACCGATTCGATTCTCAGAATTTTTCTAGTTTCAGTTGCGCCGAGCGTTATGTAAGCTTAATTCAACCCGCTACATCTATTCTTTGGCTAAACTTCAGAATACCCCGCAACTCTGGTCCGCCTCACTTACATGTGTCGGGAGGCTTTGAAGATCGAGGCATAACACAATAGACGCTATTCTTATTCAATGACATGTAAATGAGTTGCGGGGTATTCTGAAGTTGCTCCTATTCTTTTATAAGATTTTGATCACGTAACGAATATCGCAATTTTTACTCACCACAAACTTTCAAAATCGTAGCTTTACAGATGGCCACTCGACCCTTGTTTGTACCAGTCCATATGTCAACTGTTGTCCCTTCTTTTAACTCCACGGCGCCAACGACTTTCTTCTCTTTTACAACACTCACGCTATTCTCGTTTTCCCATTGAACCACAATAATAGCTATCTTTAGAAATGTTATATTAAGCAAAACAGTTGAGAAAAGCGATCAACCGATGAAAAGTACATTCAAAGATGAGCGCCAAATGGAGTCTTCTTTGTTTCCGATCACGGGCATGATCACGTGGATCTTTTAGGACTTGTCATTGGCTAGCAACGTGAATCCGCTGGCTTGCCGATTGCAGTGTTAAGAGAAGCGCCCAACTTTATTCTGACTTCTCCGACCAGTTCTCTGCTTCTAGAAGATGGATAGCTTGGTGATATAAATAAAGATGTGAGCTCACTCTATGTAGAAATAATCGACAAGAATCGATCGTATTACAAATGCACGATTTGTGGCCGAAAGTTGTCGAGGAAACAAAGACTCGAAACTCACTTGAGTTGTGTTAATGGCAAAGGTGAGAAATAACACAAGCCAATCACAGTTTTGAATGCGACTACAAATCGTCTTTTACCCTCATATTTATAAAAGAAGGATACCACATTCGGAAGTATAAGAGATACATAGATGATCCCTGAGCGTACCAGTACCTAAATCTACACAGCTTGACCGTAGCAAGCGTTCAGCAACACGTTCCAACACCGCCATCTCGATTCCTCAGTCAGTCGTTTCCACTGAACTTAAAGCAGTATTGACAACAGAGTAGAGTGCGTCTTACAAAGGAGAAACATTTGTACAAGAGACAGGAGTAGCTATATGCGATTACAGAGGCGCGTTGGAACTCTGGTCCACAAATAGTTATGCACTGCCCGAAGTATAAAACAATTTTGTTGATAGCAGACAGACAGAGAACAACAACAAGTAAACTTAAGAGCTGTTATTATTGAAGTGTGACTAGCACTTTTCATTTTTATATAAAGAAGGACTTGTAATTTGCACCAAAAATAAAAAGATGTAATATTTTTTTGGGAGATCCAGTGATTGGGACATTTAAGAAATTAAGTTATGAAAGGAAACTTGGTTGGTACTTCTCACTACTAACAAGTCTTGTTGACAAATATTTTCAGATCAGAGTTTCAAATAAAGTAAATTGAAGACGTCATATAAAAGGTGTTTTTCCTCAAAGGGAACATCGACTACCTCTGTCTTGTCTGCATGCCAAATGTTTGCAAAGTGTGTGGATGATCCACAAGTATTGGAACTCTTACAAAAATGTTTTGTAAGAATAAAAACAGCAAAACAAATTACAGCAATTAGTCATGAAAATAGAGCAAAAAAACTGAAAAAAAAAAAGCAGCAACAACAATCATGAAAAAGGAAAGATTAATTAGGTGTTGAATTTGTTTGTCTAAGGCATGAAATTTCTACTAAAAGTATTGTCAACAAAAAGTCTTTGACAGCGTTTGAGGCAACTGAGCTTGACTGTTCCATGGTTTTCTAACAAAGGCAACCAGTAATGTAGGTTAGGGAAGTAATATAACAATGTAATTATTGTTAATTATTGTGGAAGTTGGCAATTTCCATTTAACATAACTGACAGCTGGTTCATGAGAAAATCCATATTAATGTAAAGATTTACTAAAACTTAGTTTGAGTAATAAATTTCATGATCTTTAAGTTATAAACATGTACATGTATGTATATCTCTTGGTAAGTTTTGTATAGCATACCTTTTATTGAGCCAAAGTTTTAAGCCTCTGAAATTACTCTTTTTCTTAAAACCTTCACATTCAAGGTATTGAGAATTTCTTAGAATTTATGTGGACCTCAGGGTATTAAAATTGCCTCAAATTCAATTCCCAGAAATTCCCAAGCGTTCCACACTTCTTAAATTATAGGTAGTTTGTAAAGCTGAGAATTCCTAGGAATTCCTAGGGATTCCAAGTCCTCACAAAACTGGAGTCTTCCTTTCCCAGTAATTCCAAGCTTTTTAAAGTTAATTTGCATAGTTGGGAATTTTTGAGAATTCCTAGGAATTCCTAGGAATTCCCAGAAATTTCCAGAAAACTGGGAATTCAGTTTGCAAGGGAATGATCTTGGCAAGATTTTTTACTATCTTACATGGTAAGATCTTAGCAAGATCTTTCAGTGGTCTCAACTTGCCAAGATCTTGGCAAGATCCTTCCAAGATAAAGATCTTGACAAGATCATCCAAGATCTTTCATGATCATAAAAGATCTTGACAAGGTTCTCAACCTGGGTTAGCAAAAACAAAGTTGGATCATTTGGCTGTGTATGAGTTGCATTAGGATTTAAAGCAGACACTTCTATTACTTTTTTTCATGTGGATGATGTTTGTAGCATATTGAAGCACAAAATCTAACTCAGTGCTGGATGAATTGTGACAATTACATGTAAACAATCCAATATGTTCAAGATATTCATAAATCGCAGTTATACAGCCAAAATGTTTGTGTAAAAGTATATTTCATTGGATGGCCAGAGGGATTTTTAGGGGATGGTAAAAATAATGAAAATCATTATGGCCCATACCATCTTACAACTGCTTAAATGATGAAATTTGAAATATTTCATATCTAGCCCAATCATGGATTTTTAGATTAAGGAGACCTTTAATTGTTTAGAAAATAATAATCTGAAAGTTGACTTTGTGGCAAATGGCTAATAGAGGCTGTTTATTTTTGTCCAATGAAAAGTTTGTGAAAATGGCTGGCATGCTGAAAGGTTTAAAATGATTTAAGTAAGACATATGTATTCATTAAATCTCACCGGAGGAACAAAGCTAACAGAACTCAATACAAGGAAGAACTTGTGGATAAGATTTTTTCTAAAATGGGTGTACTTTGAGAGCAAGTAACATTATTTTGTTATGGATATTACATAATGTCCATAATAAAACTAGTCCTCTTTTTTTGTTTTCTCTGAAATTAAAAACCATTTTTTTGTCAGCCCGGCTCCTTGTTCACTTTTTAGGGGCCTAAACTTGAGTGTTGTAAATTATCGAAATCCTGGAAAACACATGAAAACATAAAGCCCCCTTCATGTAATGGACATCATATTAAAGACATTACATTACAGACATCATATTACAGACTTATATTATGGACATTGTGACTGCATGACTTTAATTATGGCAATTCTTTTTGGAGAAATAAATGCCACATGCATACCAATTTTGTTCAAATTTGTCACATCCAAGTTTTCAGTGCTTTTAACTAAACACCATTAATAATAACCATAACAACAACTGTACATGGATTAGGAGAAGTAACACCACGCTGACATGAGGAGTATAAATTTTCAAAAAGTGTGAGTCCAAGTGTAAATTAAGTTTTCTGAGACATATATTTAGAGTCAGCACCTTCTTTTATAATATCTGAAGATAACAAATTAAAATATAACATGCAATGTTTCAGAAATGTAGCTTTAAACAAGCAATACTTCAACTTTCAAAGGCCATTGCACTGATAATACTATAGAGAAAGTTGTCAATTCATGCAGTTCAGTTCAGTGTAACTTTCCAAAATAGTATCAACTGGCTTATTAACAGTCAATGAATAGTACTCTTACAAAAAGTTCAGAACAATCCAAGTTTTGTAATTAAAGCAGTGTTTAACTACTGCAATCTGCAGCTAGTTTGATTATTTATTTGAAAACATTTTCTTTTTGAAGATATTTAAAAAGCCTCTTGATATATGAAAGACTTGGAACATGGAAACATCCAGTGCCTTTAAGCTCTTTGGAGTCATAGAATACTCTTCTGTTGTGGACAATATCAATATTGCTTCTCAGAGGCCAGTTAAATGTTTTGACAACTTGGTGAAGAAATTTGATTTCAACCTCATTATCAGTAACCCTAAGGGCTCTTCCAATGTAAAACTTGGTGTCACACTAGAAATCTGCACCAGAAAGCAAGAACCAAAAGACAGCAGAAACACTAGTTAGAGCATGCTCATTAAAACTGAATCGTAAGGAGCATGCTCTTTATGGAATACTAGATACCACCATTACATGAACACCTAAGTTTAGTATTGATGTTATAGTTATCAGCTGAACCAAAAAAGAGAATTAACTTGTACTTGGGCCTGATTAAGATAAATTTATCAGTTCTGACAAAGTCAATTATCAAAAGTTCATATTAAATAAATAAAAATATTCTCTTATTCTTACCAGTGTAAGAAAAAGTTCCACAGCGTAATGTCCGTAACAAAAATTGTGTAATGTCCATAACAGGAAGTTTTTACCTCAAACACAAAATCTAACTACAGAACAAGGAATACAACTAGATTTTAAAGTTATGCAATCTGCACGATGTGTTGATGTGTTGTGTGTGTGTTCTCATCTTTGTCCCTGAAATCATATGGAGGGTCACATTTGGTCAGCCTTTGTGAATCATGCTGGTTTTTGTTGTTGTTGTTGTTGTTTTTGTTGTTGTTGTTGTTGTTTTTGTTGTTGTTGTTTGTTGCTGTTTTTAATTCTAGTTGACTTTTGATAATTATAAATGAATAAAGGGGGTATAAGTTTCTAAGGAAACTGTGGTACTGCCTTGGTGGGAGAGTATACCAGGATAATTTAGTATTATCAGTTGAGTTGATAAGGTTTAAAAAGATGATATTTTGAGTGTTAGCCCTTTGTGAGAGCAAGCAAATTGTCAGCTTTTAACCTCATCGCAGAGGCAAATTTACATTTATTTATCAACTTGGCTGACAATAAGAAAGTACTTTGATACAATTATATAATGTTGCTGTTAATACCACTTATAACCTTGGGGACCTGTTAGTGCCCTTATTTGTGACCATCATTGTCTTTCATAACTGATATATAGTAACTGTTGTTCTGCTGCTTGTCTTTTCAGACTTTCTGACTTTATCCCTGGTTCAAGGGTTATTTTCTTGAACCCAGGAAACTCTATACAAGGTAGGAGGACTTGCTGCTCTTTTTTTCTCTCATTTTTGAAACTTGCCTTCATTTTGTCAATCTGTATTGACCCTTTAATTGCCATGAGTGACCAAGACAGAATTTCTCCTTACAATATCAACACAATATCAACCAGAGAAGTGATGAGAGTAAAGAAATGTATAAATTTGGGGATGATTAGTTGATCCAATATTACTGCAAATTCTCTGAACTAACCTTATAAGAATTGTATGGTTTGGAGTAAGGATTTGATGTGAGAGTTAAAGGGTTTACTTAATAATTTATTTGCAGGGAATAATTTTGTCCTGTTTGCATATGTTTAGAATTCTGCATGCTTTTATTTCACTCATATCCATGTAGTATCAATTATTTTTTCTGGTAATGTTATGTCAAGAACTATGCATTATATTACTTACCCTATTTAATTATGTTGTGATCGATGGTTGTGATTATGTTTGGCTACAAACATGTGGAGATACTCTTAGAAAATGTTGCTGAAATTCTGGTGGTCCTTTTAATATACTACTGGTTGAATTACTGTGTACAGCTAGGTTTGTGGAGTGCTTTAACTGTATGTTGACTTATGAATATTAACATTTGAGAGACTCGATTTTATGCTGATTGAGTCATCTCTTTGGTTCGTGTGTTGGGTGGTAATTTGGTCACTGATTAAGACTTATAAATGTAAATAAAATCAAAGTTTAAGCTCCCCTCCTAAAACAGGAATATGGAAGATCTTGTGCAGAAATCTGGTTCCATCCTTGACAAAGTACATAATCACCCCACACTTGCATGTCTTGGGAAATTAGTTCATTCTTGCAAACTGTCTATCATAGGTTTTGCCAAGTTAAACCTAACTTAAGTCCTTCAAGGTACCCTTTGGCAATTAGCAGCTACCATGTCGATTTTGTGTAAATTATTTTTTTCATGTGGAGAGGTTACTTCTGATGATGTTTGTAGCATGTCAAAGCAAAAAATCTAACCCAATGCTGGAGGAATCATGAAGATCACGTAAACAATCCAACACATTCAAGATATTCATAAATTGCCATTACATAAAGCCATTGACGGCCAAAACATTTGTGTAAAAGTATATATTTCACGGCATGGCAAGAGCAATTTTTACAGGATGATAAAAATAACCAAAACCATCATGACCTATTCTATTTTACAACTGCCTCAATAGTGAAATTAAAATAAATTATTTCATATCTAGCCCAATCATGGATTTTTGGAATAAGGGGACCCTAAATTGTTTCAAAAATAGTAATCTGAAAGATGACTTTGTGGGAAATGGCCAAGAAAGGCTGTTTATTTTTGTCCAATGAAAAGTGTATGAAAATAGCTGGCACGCTCAAAGGTTTAAAATGATTTCAGTAAGACACAATTGTATTCCTGAAGTCTCACCAGAGCAACAAAACTAACAGAACTCAACGCATAGAAGAACTTGCAGATAGGATTTTTTCCAAAATGGGTGTTCTTTTTAAATGAGAGCAAGTGCAACTGGCTTACTAAGAGTCAATGAATAGTACTCTTACAAAAAGATCAGAACAATCTAAGTTTAGTTATTAAAGCAGTGTTTAACTTCCCTTGCGAAATGGCTTTTGGAATTCCTAGGAATTCCTAGGATTTTCCTTGGAATTCCTAGGAATTCCTAGGAATAAAGGTGAGAATTTTCACGGTAAATTCGGACTGGGAATTCCCAACCATAACAACTCTGGTTCTAAAAACCTAAAAATTCCCAGAAATTCCCAGAAATTCCAAGTTTATAACCAACAGGACTTGGAATTCCTAGGAATTCCAACTCAGAGAACCAATGACTTTCCCTGAAAAGCTGTAAATCTAAAAAATTCCTAGGAAATTTTGGGAATTTTTGGGAATTTTTAGGAATATTTAAGAATTACTGGGAATTTTAAGCAAAAATTTGAGGCTAATGATATAAAATAAATACTTTAAATTAAAAAACCCAGCTTAAATTCAAGTATTCAATGAAATTTATTTAGAAGCTTAATTAAGGCTTACATGTAAAATATTATTAACATCAATGTGTGGTAATATTAAGATGGAATTTGTTTTTTCTTTTCTTGAAAACTTCATAAGGATTAATCCTCAATTACAGCTATTCATATAAAACAGTCCTAATCTGGTTTGACACAAATTGTGAATAAAATCTGTTGATTCTTTTCCATAAAAAACAATATCTTATATTATATTTGAAAAGTGAAGTGAAGGGGTTAATTACAGACAAATAAAATTGATTTTTTTGATTAAAATCTTGTTGTAACTGTAACAATAAATTAGAATGAAGTTATCCTAAACTGCAAACTTAGCTGCTGTTTGTATTTTTTTCCTGGGCTCATAAAAGAAGGATACCACATTAGGAAGTATAAGAGATACATAGATGATCCCAGTGTACCAGTACCTAAATCTACAAAGCTTGACCATAGCAAGCGTTCAGCAACATGTTCCAACACCGCCATCTCGATTCCTCAGTCAGTCGTTTCCACTGAACTTAAAGCAGTAGTGACAACAGAGTAGAGTGCGTCTTACAAAGGAGAAACATTTGTACAAGAGACAGAAGTAACTATATGCGATTACAGAGGTGCGTTGGAACTCTGGTCCACAAATAGTTATGCACTGTCCGAAGTATAAAACAATTTTGTTGATAGCTGACAGACAGAGAAGAACAACAAGTAAACTTTAGAGCTGTTATTATTGAAGTGTGACTTGCAATTTTCATTTTTATATAAAGAAGGTCTTGTATTTTGCACCAAAAATAAAGAGATGTAATATTTTTTGGGAGATCCAGATTGGGACATTTAAGAAATTAAGTTATGAAAGGAAACTTGGTTGGTACTTCTCACTACTAACAAGTCTTGTTGACAAATATTTTCAGATCAGAGTTTCAAATAAAGTAAATTGAAGATGTCATTTAAAAGGTGTTTTTTCTCAAAGGGCACATTGACTACCTCTGTCTTGTCTGCATGCCAAATGTTTGCAAAGCGTGTGGATGATCCACAAGTATTGGAACTCTTACAAAAATGTTTTGTAAGAATAAAAACAGCAAAACAAATTACAGCAATTAGTCACGAAAACAGAGCAAAAAACTAAAAAAAACAGCAACAACAATCATGAAAAAGAAAGACTAATTAGGTGTTGAATTTGTTTGCCTAAGGCATGAAATTTCTACTAAAAATATTGTCAACAAAAAGTCTCTGACAGTGTTTGAGGCAACTGAGCTTGACTGTTCCAAGGTTTTCTAACAAAGGCAACCAGTAATGTAGGTTAGGGAAGTAACTTATGTTCATAACTAACAAAGTTCTTTAAGTGTAGATAACAATGTAATTATTGTGGAAGTTGTGTACCAAGGAACAGCCAATGAATGTTTGATGATTTTGGCACATCAGTGAACATGAGATATTCATTTGCATCACAATAAAAATATTTTTTGATCATGGAATCCAAGAGTCCTTTGAGGTTAGAAAGCAAATCTGTGATATGAGTACATTGGATTAGTTGGCAATTTCCATTTAACATAACTGACAGCTGGTTCATGAGAAAATCCATATTAATGCAAAGATTTACTAAAACTTAGCTTGAATAATAAATTTCATGATTTTTAAGTTATAAACATATACATGTATTTATATCTCTTGGTAAGTTTTGTATAGCATACCTTTTATTGAGCCAAAGGTTTAAGCCTCTGAAATTACTCCTTTTCTTAAAACCTTCACAATCAAGGTATTGAGAATTTCTTAGAATTTATGTGGACCTCAGGGTATTAAAATTGCCTCAAATTCAATTCCCAGAAATTCCCAAGAGTTCCACACTTCTTAAATTATAGGCAGTTTGTAAAGCTGAGAATTCCTAGGAATTCCTAAGGATTCCAAGTCCTCACAAAACTGGAGTCTTCCTTTCCCAGAAATTCCCAGTAATTCCAAGCTTTTTAAATCAGATTAAGAAGCATAGTTGGGAATTTTTGAGAATTCCCTGGAATCTTTAAATCAGATTAATTTGCATAGTTGGGAATTCCTAGGAATTCCCAGGAAACTGGGAATTCAGTTCGCAAGGGTTCTGCAATGTGCAGTTAATTTGATCATTTATTTCCAAACATTTTATTTTCAAAGATATTTAAAAATCCTCTCAATATATGAAAGACTTGGAATATTGAAAGGTCCAGTGCCTTTCAGCTCTTTGGAGCCACAGTAGACTCTTCTCTTGTGAACAATATCAATATTGCTCCTCAGAGGCCAGTTAAATGTTTTTAAAACTTGGTGAAGAAATTTGATTTCAACCTCATTATCAGTAACCCTAAGGGCTCTTCCAATGTAAAACTTGTTGTCACACCAGAAACCTGTACTGCATCTCAGAAAGCAAGAACCAAAAGACAGCAGAAATACTAGTTAGAGCATGCTCAATAAAATGGAATTGTAAGGAGCATGCTCCATATGGGATACTCCACCTACCACAGTTACATGTACACCCAAGTGTGATAATAATGCTTTGGTTATCAGCACAACCAGAAAAGGGAATTAACCTTTCACTCCCAAGATCTAATTGTTAACTCTCCCCTCTAGCTGCTACACATTTCCTTGTAAATTAGTTATGAGAACTTGGTGCTAGATGAAGATAGCAGCTTCTACCTGATAAGTTTGAATATTCTCATCACCTGTTTCCTGAATAATGTATGGATTTGTAGGGAGAAGTTTTACATTAATCACCTCTGGGAGTTAAAGGATTAAATTGTAATTGGGCCTGATTAAGATAAATTTATCAGTTCTGACAAAGTCAATTATAAAAGTTCCTAGATAAACAAAACTATTCCTTATTCTTACCAGTGTAAAAAGAAGTTCCACAGTGTAATGTCTGTAACAAAAATTGTGTAATGTCCACAACAGGAAGTTTTTAGCTAAAGCTCAAATCTAACTTCTAAGTTATCTAAATCTAAATCTAAGTCATCAATTCACAGGGAAAAAAAGTGTCAAGTGAACACGAAAAAATTGTAGGTCGATTTTTTTGTAATGTTCATAACAGAGTTTAACACAAAAATTTTGGAAGCCTTTGTGAAAGAAAGGAAAGTTTCTTTTCTGCTGATGGTCATGTACCCTGTGAGGAATGTTTGTACAAATTATACATTGAAAACTGTGCAAAATAAGTTTGTTAGGGAAATTAGTTTCCAAAAAATTGGTCTCTGAATGTAACGTCTGTAACATAGAATTGCCCTCGTGACCCTCGGAATCATGATGGCACATTTCGTTTCAAAGAAACGGGTGTCAAAGTGACTTTTAAGACTTTATTATGTCCTTACGATCATAGGAAAATTGTGCAGGTGGATTTTACTGATGAAAATAGAATCCTATATATGATTAATGATAGAACCGAAGTGTTACTGAGTAAGTTGTAGAAAGAGATGAATATGTAATGAAAGGTTTCCAAATTGAATGCTCATCCAGCTTGTAACACAAGCATGAAGAGGTGATTTTTTCTAACAATAGCATAAACAATAACTTTCTATTAAGCTGTTGTTTCTTAGCTCCACCTGAACAGTTAATGAGCTAGAGTGATATTCCCTGAGGAGGAAAGCCTATGTAATGTATGACCAATCAAAGCTCTCCAGAGTGCAGTTCACTGCTAATATTACAGATCTATATATTTTTCACTACTGTTAGTAAATGTCATGAGAACAATGGGCATTCTGCATAATGTGTTGGTGTGTTGAGTGTGTGTTATCACTTTTGTTCCTAAAATCATACAGAGGGTCACATTTGGTCAGCCTTTGTGAATCATGGTGGTTTTTTTGTTGTTGTTGTTTTTTTTTAAAATTCCAGTTGAATTGTGATAATTCTAAATGAATAAAGGGGGTAAGTTTCTAAAGAAACTGTGGTGCTCCCTCAGTGGGAGAGTATACCAGGATAATTTAGTATTATCAATTGAGTTGATAGGGTTTAAAAAGATGACATTTTGAGTGTAAGGCCTTTGTCAGAGCAATTGGGCTGACAAACAAATCGTCAGCTTTTAAACTCGTCACAGTAGCAAATTTACACTATCAATTAACTCAGCTGATAATATGAAATTACTTCGATATAGTTAGATAATGTTGTGGTTAATACCTCTTATAACCTTGGGCCACCTGTTAGTGCCCTTATTTGTGACTGTCATTGTCTTTCATAACTGATATATAGTAACTGTTTTTCTGCTGCTTCCCTTTTCAGACTTTCTGACATCCTGGATTCAAGGATTATTTTCTTGAACCCAGGAAACTCTATACAAGGTAGGAGGACTAACACCGCTCTTTTTTTCTCTCATTTTTGAAACTTGCCTTCATTTTGTCAATCTGTATTAACCCTTTAATTGCCATGAGTGACCAAGACAGAATTTCTCCTTACAATATCAGCACAATATCAACCAGATAAGTGATGAGAGTAAAGAAAAATATAAATTTGGGGACAATAAGTTGATTCAATACTAAGAATTGTATGGTTGGAAGTAAGGAGAATGACAAATTTGATGTGGGAGTTAAAGGGTTAATAATTTATTTGCTGGAATTTAATTGTGTCCTAGCTGTTTGCATATGTTTAAAATTAATCTGCATGCTCTCATTTCACTCATATCTATGAGAGTATTAATTATTTTGCCTGGTAATGTCATGTCAAGAACTATGCATTATATTAATTACCTATTTAATTATATTGTGATTAATGGTCGTGATTATATGTTTGGCTACAAACATGTGGAAATACTCTCAGAAAATGTTGCTGAAATTCTGGTGGTCCTTCTGATATACTGCTGGTTTAATTACTGAGTACAGCTTGGTTTGTAGAGTGCTTCAACTGAAAGTTGACTTATGGTAATTCTTTTAGGAGAAATGAAGCTACATGCATACCAATTTTGTTCAAATTTATCACATCCAAGTTTTCAGTGCTTATGACTAAACACTAATAACAATAACCATAACAACAACTGTACACTAGCAGTATCAACACCACGCTGACATTAGGAGTATAGATTTTCAAAAAGTCCAAGTCTAAGTGTGGCTTAAGCTTACAGTGTTCTCCTTTTCAGGCAGTAACCGGTAACATTTACCATCTGTAGTACCTCCTATTACCATTTAAAATTGCTTGGAATTCTTGAAATTCAGCATGTAAATTAAAGGATTGCTTTACCAGTTTTAAAATTTAATTTACCTGTCATGTTTAAGTCAAGTACCCTGTGAGGAATGTTTGTACATGTACAAATTATAAATTGAAAACTGTGCAAAATAAGTTTGTTAAGGAAATTAGTTTCCAAAAAATGTCTGTAACATGGAATTGTACTCATGATTCTCAGAATAAGCACACATGCAAGAAACTTCTGTTCGATAACGTGATAATGTATAACTTTTTATTAATACTTTAATATTGGAGTTATCAAACTGCAAATTATCTTCAGCAATAAAAGAAAAAAACTTGGTAACTGCATGAATTTTGTGCATACATCAATGTTTATGTTTGGGAACTATACAGCATTAAAATTCATTTCTCACACCCATTTATCTACCAGTATTTACACTTACCCATCGCAATAATGAGTGCTATTGAGTTCAAAAGGAAAAGATATGGCTGAATGAAAGAAATATCTAATAAAATTTAATTTTTCTTCAATTGTTGTTATTTAGGTGTGTTATCCTTTGTTAGCTTACATGCTAAACGTGACTTTGATCACACTTTTAAAACCAAAACAAAGACCAAGCGGGCTAACTTGACCAAAACAAAACATAGTGTGTCCTTCAAAAATAATATATGCACATATTGGACATGTTGTGTTAGCATGTTGTGTTGGCATGTTGTGTGTGAGTTATCACCTTTGGTCAGCCCTTGTGGATCATGGTTGTTGTTGTTGTTGTTGTTGTTTTTTAATTCCGGTTGACTTTTGATTATTAAATGAATAAAGGGGGGTAATTTTCTAAAGAAAATGTAGTGCTTCCTGAGTGGAAGAGTATACCAGGATTAACTGGGCTAATAGGATTTTAAAAAGGTGACGTTTGAAGTGTTCACCCTTCATCAGAGCGACTGGGCTAGCAAACGAATTGTTACCTTTTAAACTCGTCACTATGGCAAATTTACATTATGAACTCAGTTGATAATACGAAATTATATTGATAATTATGTGATGTTGCCATTAATACCACTTATAACCTAGGGGCACCTGTCAGTACCCTTATTTGTGACAGCCATTTTCTTTCATAACTTATATATAGTAACTGTTGTTTCTACTGCTTCCCTTTTCAGACTTTCTGAAGTTATCTCTGATTCAAGGGTTATTTTCTTAAACTCAGGAAACTCTATACAAGGTAGGAGGACTTGCTGCTCTTTTTTCCTCCCATTTTTAAAACTTGCCTTAATTTTGTCAATCTGTAAATAACCCTTTCTCCTTACAATATCAACACAATATTAACCAGATAAGTGATGAGAATAAAGAAATCTATAAATTTGGGGATGATTCGTTGATCCAATACTAAATTCTCTGAAGTAACATTATAAGGATTGTATGGTTGGGAGTCTTAAGAGAATTAAAAATTTGATGTGGGAGTTAAAAGATTAATAATTTATTTGCTGGGAATAATATTGTGTCCTGTTGGCATATGTTTAAAATTTTGCATGCTCTCATTTCACTCATATCTATGTGAGTATTTATTATTTTGCCTGGTATTTATGTTATATCAAGAACTATGCATGA
Source organism: Pocillopora meandrina (assembly GCA_942486045.1). Lineage (NCBI taxonomy): Eukaryota > Metazoa > Cnidaria > Anthozoa > Scleractinia > Pocilloporidae > Pocillopora > Pocillopora meandrina. Next base: position 107,436 of record CALNXJ010000157.1, read on the forward strand.
TATTATACCTATTTAATTATGTTGTGATTATATTTGGCTACAAACTTGTGGAAATACCAGAAATAGTTATATTAATATAATAATGGTAATGGCATTGGTACAATTTTGGGTCTGTTCATGGAACTGCAGGTTGTGTATGATGATCAAACAGTAAAATGTGCACTGATTTTACTGGTTTTGATCAATCTACCAAAATGAATTTATTGTGATGCTCATTACATAGATGATCTACTTTTGAGAGTGGAGGTGTGTGATATTCTTTGGAAGCTCTGCAGTTATTTAAGTGTTTGTCTGCTTGCTGTCATCATTGTAGGGCTGTAGTGGCTAAGAGAAGTTTCATGTGAGTGTATATATTGACCATTCTTGCATGTGAGTCCAGGTGATACTGCATGTATGGAGCTTCTCAGTTTTATCAATTGAAGTAGTTTTCTCAGGGCAGCTAGCAGAGAGTTTTTTTCTCTCAGGTATAACTGACTTGTGGGCTGTGTTCTGCAGATTTGTATGGTGTTTAGTGTTTTGGTGAAGTGTTAGGGAAACCTGATGTTATGCTGAGAGATCTTTTCACTTGTGGTTGATCTGATAACACTTATAAGCATTATGTTAAAGGAGATTGCGCACTGGTTTTTATCAATTATGCAATTGTTGGTCACCCACTTATAGGGCAGTACATGACGTATTTAAAATCCCCAAGTGTCACAATTTTTCCATTTAAACTCTTTATTCAATAACGCAACAGCTACTACATGACAACATGGGCGAAATCAAAATGGCGGGTCCGATACCACGTTTTTTCCCACAGGTCCGATGGGAGCGCGTGGTATGACGTAATATGACATCCCCCTTTCTACCGATGTAATAATAATAATAACGACAACAAAAAAAAAAAAAATGGAACTTATCATATCTCCAGAACATTACAATACTGGTTGAAAGGATATCCCTCCTGTGCTTATACTTATAAGTCTATTCTTTAGTGTCTCTACTGTTATAGATCCAGCCTTTGTGCAGGTGTCACAGTCCTCCCAGATCTGGTCACATATCCTCCAGCTATGTCTGAGGGTCCCTGGGGATGTTGTTCAGTGGCACTGTTTCGCCAGATCCTGGTCTGGGGCTGCACCGTTTTTGTGCGATGTCTGTGTGTGACTGACTGGGGCAAGACTAGTTGTCTGCTGAGGTATCTCAGAACCTTGGTATACTGGGGTTTCCACCCGCTGGCATTGTGTTCCCCTCACTGCAGTTGTGTCTGGTTTCAGTTGGGCCCGTGTTCTTCGATAGGTGGTACCTGTACTACTGGATCTGATGATGTAAGATCTTGGCTGTTTGGCGGGTTTTACAATAATGCCAGGTTCCCAGGTTTGTGAGTGGTGGTTGTACGTGCGGATGGGTTGGTCAGCTTCGAATGGCTTTTGGGTGGTCCTGAATGCTGGTTGTAATAGTGGGCTTGTTTCTCCTGACGGGCTATGAGCTTGCTTTTCATGACCTCATGGTGAGAGTGGTTGAGGAGGACTCTATGGCATGCTGGTAATCTAGTTTTAAATTTTCTGTTGGTGAGCAGTTCTGCTGGGGATTTCAGCTGGTGATCCAAGGGAGTGGCCCGGTATGATAGGAGAGCAAGGTACGGGTCCTCTTTATTTTCATCGCACTTTTGGAGAATGTTTTCCACGGTCTGGACCATTCGCTCAGCAAACCCGTTGGATTGGGGGTATAGGGGGGAGCTAGTAATGTGTTCTACCCCGTAGACGTTCATAAAATGCTTGAATTCTGCCGAACTGTACTGCGGTCCGTTGTCGGTCGTCAACTGCGTAGGGATGCCGTGTTCTGCAAAGATGCTCTTCAGATGGTTGATAACTGCAGATGACGTGGTGCTTGTTAGTCTCCTGATGACAGGAAATCTGCTGTATTGATCTGTCAACAGGAGGTATTGCTGCCCTCTAAATTCGAACAAGTCCGAACTGAGTCTTTCCCATGGTCGGTGTGGCGGTTCTGGCTGTAGTATTGGCTCTTTCCTTGCTTTATTTTGGTATTTCTGGCAGGGTTCGCACTGGTTAACTTGGTTGATGATTTCCTTTGTAATTCCAGGCCAGAAAACGGATGTACGTGCTCGTAAAAGGCATTTCTCTTGCCCTAGGTGGCCTTGGTGTATGATGTTCAGGATTTCAGGTCTGAGAGTAGGAGGTATCACGATGCGGTCTCCTTTTAGTACTAAGCCGTCCTCGATGGTCAGCTCTTCTCTGAAGTTCCAATAGCCATGTAGCAGTTGGGGGCACTCTTCTCTTTTCTGTGGCCATCCTTCAAAGACCATTTCTTTTAACAGAGACAACACAGGATCCCTCCCTGTTTCGTCACGGATCTGTTGTAGCTTTGTTGGAGTTGCAGGGAGATGTTGTGTGACGTGGTGGACATATATCTCTGAAAGTTGACTGCTGCTAGGGGTAGGCTGGGGCTGACTCTTGAGAGAGCGTCGGCTATTGGTACATCAGGGCTTTACGTAGTTGACCGTAACGTCGTATTTCAGGGCTCTCATCAAGAATCTCTGTAATCTAGGTGGGCAACTGGACAGTCGCTTCTTGAAAATCGCCTCAAGAGGTTTATGGTCAGTGTTTACTGTACAGTGCTTTCCAAAAATGTAGTAGTTAAATCTCTCTAGGCCCCATACTACACCAAGTGTTTCTCTCTCAATGTTGCTGTTTTTTTTTTTTTTCTGTGTCTGTAAGTGCTTTGGAGGCATAGCATACAGGTTGCCCCTGCTGCAAAAGGACGGCGCCTACTCCCCCTTCTGGGAAGCGTCAGTTTGAATGACAGACTCGATGTTTGGGTCAAAGTATCTGAGGACTCCCATTGATGTGATTTCCTGTTTGACTTGGTTGAATGAGTCGTCGTGTTCAGGTCCCCATACATATGCGGTGTCCTTCTTGGTAAGTTCTCGCAGTGGTGCTGTGAGGCTAGCCAATCGCCCTGAGTATCTTGTAAGGTAGTTTACGAGGCCTAAGAAGCTTTGGAGGTCTTTGCGGTTCTCAGGTGGGGTCATCTTCTGGATTGCAGATATCTTACTGTCATCTGGTTTGATTCCATCCTGGGTCCATTTGTGGCCGAAAAAGCTGACTTCCTGACATTTGAGCTGTACTTTGTCTTTGTTGAATTTGATTCCCCTTTCCCTGGATCTGATCATGAGGTTTACCATGTTCGCATCGTGCTCTTCCTCTGTAGCTCCGTATATGAATGTATCGTCTGCAATGCCGGTGACTCCTTTCAGGCCCTCCAGTGCTGAATCTAAGTGTTTCTGGAACACATCTTGTGATACAATAAGGCCAAAGGGGAGCCGGGTGAAACGGTATCTCCCGAACGGGGTGTTGAAAGTAGTCAGGTAGGAGCTGGCTTCGTCTAATGGTACATGCCAGTAGCCTTTTTGGCATCAACTACACTAAAGAATTTGGCACCACTAAGCTGTGTGACTACCTCATCAATTGTTTTGGTGTAGTAGTGTTCGCGTTTTATTGCCTTATTTAGGTCACGTGGATCGAGGCAGACTCTGATTTTGGTGACTTCTCCTTTGCCGTTGGTTGTTTCAGAGAGGACGATGCTATTAACCCAGTCTGTGGGTTCGCTTACGGGTATGAGCACTCCAAGTTCTACCATGGTGTTGATTTCCTTTCTAAACATGTCTCGAAGGTGTACTGGTACGGTACGTGGTGCGTGGATGACAGGTTCAGCATTGGAGTCTAGGGTGATGTGATAAGGTTTCATATTGAAGGTTCCCAGGCCTTCAAAGCAGTCTCGAAGTTGTTGAAGAAGGTTATCCTGTCCAGTGGGGGTATGTTTCAGTGTCTAGACGGCTAGGGTATCTGCTGGTCCTTTGGTGCGGTTTGCATGGTCTGTGTTCTTTAAGGCGGGTCTCTTTGTCTTCTTTGGAGGTTTCTAGGCTGCAATTAAATTTTACCAGCTCAAGTTCCTCGCAGGTTTTACAGCCAAGCATTGTAGGTCCTGGTACGTCAGTAACATTGAAAACGACTTCTTTAATGCTGCCATTTTGATGGACGTATAGTGGACAGGTTCCAAGGGTCTTGATGGCGTGGCCTCCATACGCAGTAATCCTGTGGTGTGTTGGGCCAAGGGGTATCTGCTGGGAACTGCGGTTGAGTCTGTCATAGTCGTCTTTGGAGATGACATTAACTTCTGCACCAGTGTCGACCTTGCAGATAATAGGTATCAGGTGTGTATCATGGGGGTCTACCGTGACTTGTATTTCAGTCATGACTTTGGTGCGTTGTTTTTCTTTTTGTTCAATGCTTGCGATCATTGAGGTACTGGGGCTGTCTCGGGCTTCTAGTGTTCCCAGGAAGACTTTGTCGTAGCTTGTGCATTCACTTGTTACACCATCAGGTTGTTCTTTTTGTAGGGTCATCACATCTGACCTTGTTTTAGACTTGCAAACTTTGCTAAAATGACCGCGTTTGTTGCAGTTGAAGCATTCTACTCCAGTGGCTGGGCACTGCTGGTCTTTGGTGTGTGGTGTGTCTCCACATCTGTAGCACTGTCTTAGGTTGTTGTCACGTCGTCTGTTTCCTCTACCACTGGTGTACCTTTGGTGGGGCTGGTTTCTGGGCTTGTTTCCTCTGCTGATTGCATTGACTTCCCCTTCTTCTTGCTTTGGGTTTGTAGTGTCACTCATTGCTTTTAATTGCATCTGGGTAGCCTCATCAGTTCGTGCAATTTCTTTTGCCCTTGCAAAGGTTAATTCATTACCGCGGGCAATGCATTTTCGTCTGACCTCTTCCGAATCGGTGCCGAAAACTAATGTGTCACGCATGAGTTCGTCATGTAAGTCAGGTGGGTAACCTGAGCTCTGTATGAGTAGCCTTGCTTCAGTCAGGAAGGTGGCTAGGGGACGATTATTCTGTTTCAGACCTCGTAGATAATATCTGTTCAAGATATGGTTTGCTTGTGGTTTAACATGGTCTTCGAATCTTTTCCAGTATTCTTTCAGGTCTTTTGTTGGTCTTCGGTTAGCGACCAAGTGTTAAATAAGTCTATTCCGTAATCGCCTGACCATAGTAGCACATATTTGCATTTTTGAGTGCCGTCTCGAGCTTTTAACGGTCCATCAAGTAGCAGTTCACACTTTTGGCGGAATCTCTTGAATCTAGTTAATAAATCTGGGCCAGGGGTCCAGTCCATTTTTGGTACTTCAAACCCAACCAAGTCGCTCATTTTTGGCTAAATTGCACGATAAGACAGGACTTTGTAGTAAACACTGTAAAATCGTACGTACCGGTTTTCTTGGTTGTTCTAGCGGTGAGAATTCCTCTATTGGTGTAAATCTATCCCACTTCCGACATCCATGTCACAATTTTTCCATTTAAACTCTTTATTCAATAACGCAACAGCTACTACATGACAACATGGGCGAAATCAAAATGGCGGGTCCGATACCACGTTTTTTCCCACAGGTCCGATGGGAGCGCGTGGTATGACGTAATATGACACCAAGTACTTGTGTTGCATGGTGCTTGTGGATGATAATCATTCTAGTTTATCACCCACTACAAAAAATTTACTAATTCAGTCTGAGTTCCCCTCTCTTACCCAGTAATATGGAAAAGGTGTAGTCACAGAGTTGGTTATTTCGGTTGACAGAATAATAAATGTCAGTGGTTGACGACCTGCCAGCAGTTTGTGGTAGAGGTGCTAGATATGAACCTAGCAATTAATGGCCTTTCTCACCATAGATCTATAGTTGCTGGTCTTGGCTTAGCGGAGGGTGGAATTGGCTGAAGGTCCAAAATTCAACTTCTCATGGGGATTCTGATTTTCTTCTTTGTTGCATGTACATGACAGGGCATAAAAATATCTTTCTTCTGGTAAAATAATGTTTACCAAAACCATTGGAAAACCTCTTAGCAGAATTAAGCTCCATTGTTAAAAATTATATTCCTACTGGCCTCATGAGAGTGCATGGCGATCGGATGATGCTTGTGCAGGTGTGTTGCATGCTTGTGATCACATTTAGCTGCTTTTTCATTGCAGTTTCAGTTGCAGATGGAGGTTGCATCCCTTTCTTTTGATACTGCATGTAGAACAAGGTTGTTTGTTGGGTTTCTTTGCCCTTATTGTAGTGGTAACTGCAAGAGGTGGATTTTGCTGTTAGACACACATTTTTGCCAGTGGACACATTTTTTTTATGAAGGTGATAATATTACTGAGACTTTTAAGTCTGTTGACTTAGAGGTTATTGTTTCACAGTTCAATGAACTGAAAAACCACGTTTTGTACTGGTACATGAGCTTCAATGACCCTGTATCGTATTGGTGACAATTAGAGTTACCTTCATCTGGTAGAGTGAGTACATAGCTTTAAAAGGTGCATTTAATATCAGTGACTGTGCAATCCGTTTTCTAGGACTGTACTGGTCTAATCATCAATAAGTAAAGACACCATGAATTGACGGAGTTTTAGAAATGCTTTTAATGTCCCCAGGTGCGATAACGAAATAGCGACTAGGGAGGAAATCTACAAATTCCTTTTAAGCTGCTCCTCCATCCAGGAATGTGGTTGCTGGGAGGGAAACCTGGTGTCATATTAGGTTATATACCTGTGAGGAATTACATTTAGGTTTACTCTGAAAGGAATGATTAATAGCCGGTATTTCCTTATCCCATGAAAATTGGGATAGTTAGGGTGTATAACAGGAGTTTTAGCAGGTTGACCCATAACCAGTCTTTCTAGATAGTGCCTTCTTGCTGTAGGTTGCTATTTAGTGATTGTTGTAAACACGGTGACCTGAAGTAATATAATTTCCGTATTTGTTGTGTTGATATTTCCTGGTCTAGTCACGGAGTTGGTCTATTAACTGACTTGGTAACAGACTGATTCCCATATTGACGACAATTTTCCCAGCACAGTGTAGTTTGCTTGTGATTAAATACGTAGTTTGCTTGTGATTATGTAGTTTTTGTCCTTGTTGGGATGGTGATGGATGATGCTTTTGCAATTGTGCTTCAAGTGACCAAGTTGTAGCAGTGATCTTTGTAGGGTGGTAAATGTAGGTTTTGCAGTCTTGCTTTGATGTTTCACTGTAGTTTATGTATTTGTATCTGCTTGTGGATCGTTTTGGAGCTATGGAGGTTTTAAGGTTTAGTTACAATGGCTACGCTGGCAATGATTGCTTTTATTATTAGATACTTCTTAGGCGAAATAAGGTATTTTATTAGTTATGTCCTAAATTTTAAGATTAAGTTTCTCTTTTTAGATTAGTTTTTTTATTTTAGCAGTATAGTATATATCATTTAATTATTTCAGTGATTTGTAGGTCCACATCAGCCTTCCTGGCTGCCGATTTGTAACCTGCACTACCAAACAAAATGATGATGATGATGATTAAGAATCAAACGTCAACCAGCTAAAACTGACCGGGTTTAAGGCCCTAGAGAGCAAATAAAAACTTATTTCCCCTTAACCTTTCAAATCGCTTTTCATTTCTGCTGTTTATGTCTCTGGTTGTTACTTTGTAAACTGAAAAACAAAACTCTTTCTTAATCTAGAAACTGGGTTGAAATGAAAAATCTCAGATTAAATCTCTTATTAGGTTCTTTCGTTGGTGTTCCTTGCTCATAAGGATTTAGAAAATGACATCACGATTTGAAACCATTCTCGGTCTCAATTGTCTATCGGGAGTTTTTTTTGTTTTTTTCGAATGGGTTTAATTAACATTACTTAATGTCAATTCTCTGTTTGACAGGTCATCCTGAATTATGGCTACGGCTATTTCGCCATTTGCGTCCACGAAAGAAACTACCAACTATGCAAGGCTATGCCGCCTCCTGGTGGATGTTGGATCTCAGGTGCTTCGGTCCACTTTTGACAAAATACATCCACCAGTGACTCTACATACAGTTTTGGGAAGTACCTCAGTGCATTACGCCACATTGCACTCACTGTACAGAGGGAGGAAGAAAGTGCTGAATCCCACGCAATGGGGAAAGTTGTACCCCACTCACGCACCCGTGTCTTCTGCAGCCTTCGATATCACACTTCTAACGGTGCTTCTTAGAAATATCTGTGGTTTGGGCTCTCCTGCCAATGGATGGGATCGTCTTCCCCTAGCTGCAAACATAGGCATCGCAGATGACATCGCCAGAGTTAAATATTACAGGAACACTGTATACGGCCATGCTTCTCAAGCCTCTGTGGATGACAGAAGTTTCAGTGCTTACTGGCAGGAGATACGAGAAGCTTTGGTGAGACTGGGAGGAACTCATTTTAGAGCTGAAATCGATAATCTTGAGCACGACTGCATGGATCCAGATATCGAGGAGCATTATCGTGAACTGATGAAACAATGGAAGAAAGACGACGACAGCATCAAAGACAAGCTTGAAGAAATTGAAGGTACGAAAAACATTGTCCAATGCCAATGTGAATGAATCAGAAGGCTACAAAAGTAGATATTCTAGTTAACACGGCGGTGTAGGCTGGTTCATTATGTTTTCATTTTGGTCGGATCTACTCTCATATTTGGAAGGTTACTAGCGTTATGTGTGGAAAATGATGAAATTACCCAAATGTTGACATTTGGCTACTCGTGTACAACTTCTGGAGTGCAATTCTGTGATTCCTGGGCGTCTAATTAAGTTTTTCTATTCTTAATAGACTAGATATTGATATACGAATCATTGTTTTACCTGCACCTAAACGTGAGGCTGTGATATAAATATGCTCGTGAAACTGCGCATACCTTTCGAAATTTTCAGGTTCGCTGGAAAACATGAGAAGCATTATGGAGAGAAACTTCAGAGACACAACTGACAAGATAGAGATTGAAATGAAGGAGGTGAAAGAAAAACTTAGTAGTCTGACGGACTCAGTTGAAAATCGCACACAAGAAGGTTAGTTGGTAGAAAGAGATATCACAGAAAAAAATTATTAAGAGCGACACAGCTCTTGTGCATGGCGGCAGTAATAGCTGGATGTCGGCCAACACGGCATATGATTCGCTCCTGTGATTGAAGGGCTACTTTATGTTGAAGATTTCACCACTAACTGATTTTTGCGTACATGACCGTACACGGAATTTATTTGCACTTGTAGTAGTATAGTCAACTGAAAAATTAAATTAATATGACAAAGAAGGTTATTACACATGTCGATTTCGGTTGAAACGACGGGAAAAATATTATACTTACAATTTGTGTTCCATATGCGGCTAGTAAGCTTCGAAGTGCGATCTGTGGTGACACTTTTGAAATGTAAGTTGCGTAACGAACTTCTAGGTTTTTAAATAATTAGTCACCTGATCTATTTTTGCCGCGTTGCGCTAAGATAATTAAATATTCACAAAAAATGACAAACGGCTTGAGAAATGCAAATCAGCATATTTTAGTACTTTAGTGATCTAAGAGCATACCCTGGCCACCACTCACACTGGCCATACATGAAGATACTATGTAATCTGTGGAATGCTACGGAAAGTGAGATATTCTGCCCTGGCTATCTCTCGGATTTGATGGTGTTTTGGCAGCACTCATACATATGTATGATCGTGGGCGAGATAGGTTATCGTCTTTTTTTTCGTATTACCTTTCTCATTATGATCCTAACTTCCTAATAGGGTTAGATGTGACCCGCATACTTCTCAAAAAATTACAAAATCCGTCCTCTCGTCATATTGTGGAGTATTCAATTCTACATGGAAAAATATCCGTATTAGGCGTATCAAGAAAAGTGGCTCAACATTGTTAAGATCCTAAATGGCCATGTTTTAACAAAGGCGCAACAGCTTCGTAACACATTAGGGATTTGTCGAAGTTTCCGATTAGCATACGAGCGGGAAATTTAAACGCTCGGAAAGACTGGAGGAAAAACAAATTCTCCCTGGAGAGGGTGATACTGGTAGGATTCGTTCGGTGTAAATAACGATGATGCGGGGGACGGGTAGGGGCGACGGTTGCATAAAGGTGAACAATATTAAAGTATAGAAGGCGGTTGCTTACAACTATGATATCGCCACTGTTTGCTTTTATCTTGCTTTAAACTGGCCAAAGATGTATCTAACTATTTATCCAGAGACGCACTATGCTAGGCACTGACGATGAGAGCATGCATTCAGCCAAGGAAGCGAGGCGTTCGCCATGCAGTCATAAACTACGAGCTGTCCCTCTCTACTCTTTCCGGTCATGATTTTCCAAGCAGACAGCGAAAAGAACTTTTGAGAGGAGAGAATAGCAGCGAGAAAGTTGGAGGGGGAAACATTCACTTTCTCGCTCGACGAACTATCGAATCACGACTTCGCTGCTCTCAGATTTATTTTCCATATTATGAGAGCAGTTCAAATCTCGCGCGCGCTACGCAAGTCAGACTTGATTCTTTGTGTGCATAATAAGTAATAGTAATAGGACTGAGTCGAGTCCAATTTGGTCTGTAACCATACGAGAAATAACAAAATCGGACGACCGCGTAGCGGAAGTCCGATTTGTTTATCGCGAGTATGATAGGCAAACTGTCCGATAAAAAATTTTGCGATTTGGCAAAAAAAGTACACAGAGAGAGGTTGAAAATACATCAACCACGTCAAAAGTACGCGAATCTTTGAAAATCGCAAAAAGGTTAATTTTGAAACTCCCGCGAAAATAGGAAACCATTAGGTACGAGCAGTCATTCGTGCGACAAGAACACTGGAGAGCGGAACTGCGTGAAAATCTTGAAGTGGCCACTTTCCGACCACCATTGGTTTTTACTTTTTTCGCTCGACGGACGACTGAATTGCGAATCCGCAGCTCTCAGGTTATTTATCTACCAAAGAAAAGAAGCATTCAAATATCGCGCGTGCTAAAAAATTCTTAGTTCGCGTCTTGAGTAAAATGAGTTAGAAAAGGATGCATGTGGTTATTTTAAATTTCCTGAGGAAAAGACTCTGGGCAAAACCTCCCACTTCATCGCAGGCGAGCCTCCGGTTTTCTGCAGCATTTTAGATGAAACCTCGTGACAGAAAGGCGTTGTTTGGTTTTCATTTATTAGTTCGTAGTCTCGCTCTATCCCGAAAAAGCCTTGCTCAGAGTACGGCTCTGATATGAATATTTATCTCTCGAGTAATTTATTTTACGATAGAGTTTCGCTGTCAGACACCGCTCAAGCCGAACAAACAGAGTAGGTTCAACTGAATTCATGATCTAAATGGCTTTTAATCAGTAAGCTTGAATCATACACTAAAACCTCTTTGCATCGTAGTAATTTCTTTGGCAACGGTATCGTATTCATTCGCATATTTAAATTCAGTGCCGAATACCAGAGAGGGACCACAATTTTCAAAGCTGCATTCATTAGATTTCTTACTTCTTTTGCTACTGCTAGGTGTTTTTGATCCAACTGAGCTTATCAATGGAATTCGCCAGCTGTACAAGACTCGCGAGGGATGGCTCTCACCATTTCCATGGTGTGAAGAGTTTCAGTTTTTTCTTGGCAATATTTTTACAAGGCTCAAAGTGGTCAGAAGAAAGAAAACGAGAGGAGAAATCACTGACGTATTTGTTGACATGTCGTCAATACTAGACCCGTATGAAGAGTGTTCAGCGCCGAGAACAGTGTTGATTGAAGGAGAACCTGGTATGGGGAAAACCACCTATTGTAAAAAGTACGCTTACGACTGGGCCACAAAACAGCAAGAACCTCAGGGCTGCGGCTCAACAGCATTTAAAGTGGTATTGTTTCTGAAATGTCGAGATATCCATTCTGACGTTTGGGAAGCTATTGATGATCAGCTTCTGCCCCGAGACATCGATGAAGAAGTCAAACAACAATTCTTTCAGTTTATTCGTGAAAATCAGTCCAGCATTTTATTGATATTGGATGGATTGGATGAGTTACCGTCCAGTAAATTGTCGATGTTTTCCGAATTAATTGAAGGAAGAGTACTCCCCAAATGCCACATAGCTGCAACAGCAAGACACGAAACTGGAAAAGAGTTGAGAAAATGTTGTGATGCGCTGCTTCAGATCGAAGGATTCACTGAAAACCATGTGAAAGGATTTGTTACCAAGTACTTTAAAGAAAGGACGGATTTAGCCACCAAGCTCTCGCAACGGATGTCGCGAGATAAAAACCTTAGAGAAATAGCGGCCAATCCTCTAAACACAGTACTTCTTTGCCTTTTATGCGAAGAGTTTGAGGGCACACTCCCCGAAAGCAGAGCTCAACTGTACTTGGATATGGTTGAATGTGTTTTGAGAAGATATAGAAAAAGGAAGGGACTACTAGAAACGATCGAAGACTTGACAAACCATTACAAACCGCAATTGAATCACCTTGGAAAGGTAGCGTTGAATGGTTTACTTGACGATAAGCTGGGTTTTAATGAAAGTGAAGTGAGAAACCATGCAAAAGACCTGACTGAATTTGGATTTCTGTCAGTGCAGCCCGGTGGCAGCAAACTGGGACAAACACTGCATTATGCCTTCTTACATAAAAGTTTTCAAGAATTCTTTGCAGCACTCTTCATTTGTTCTCAGATTCAAAGCAAGGAAATGAAACCTGAAGAACTAGTTTCCGATCCAAGGTATTTCGTTGAACTTAAACAAATACTTTTGTTTTCATGTGGAATTTTGGCCATGAAATGCGATGAACAAGTTGTGGCTCTTCTAAAGAGTTTAACAAATGAAGTCAACAAAAATAAAGGCCGTGGTGCCAAAATTGTATTGGAGGCCATCAACGAATGTAAAAGAGAAAAAAGCGATTTTCACTCGCATTTATCGAAGTCGTTTGGAACTGGTTTGAATCTAACCAAATTGAATTTGTCTGGGAATCGTATTAGTGATGCGGGTGCTACATGTATTGCTGAGGCAATCAAAGTGAACAAGACGCTAACCAATTTGTATTTGTGTGGGAAAGGTATTAGTGATGCGGGTGCTACATGTATTGCTGAGGCAATGAAAGTGAACAAGACGCTAACCATTTTGGATTTGTCTTGGAATCGTATTAGTGATGCGGGTGCTACATGTATTGCTGAGGCAATCAAAGTGAACAAGACGCTAACCAATTTGTATTTGTGTAGGAATGGTATTAGTGATGCGGGTGCTACATGTATTGCTGAGGCAATCAAAGTGAACAAGACGCTAACCAATTTGGATTTGGGTAGGAATGGTATTAGTGCTGCGGGTGCTACATGTATTGCTGAGGCAATCAAAGTGAACAAGAGGCTAACCAATTTGGATTTGCGAAACAATGATATTAGTGATGCGGGTGCTACATGTATTGCTGAGGCAATCAAAGTGAACAAGACGCTAACCAATTTGGATTTGTCTTGGAATCGTATTAGTGATGCGGGTGCTACATGTATTGCTGAAGCAATCAAAGTGAACAAGACGCTAACCATTTTTGATTTGTTTTAACAGCTTAAACAACTTTGAAGTAGAAGGGCACTACCTTTAAAGTAGGCAGGTACCCTTGAAAATTGAGGGCCGAAGGCCCGAACCTCTAGGGGGGTCCGGGGGCATGCTCCCCTGGGAAATTTTTAAAAGATAAGTCTCCCAGAAACGCATTTTTCTGCAATCTGGAAAAAATATTCTGTAATGATGCATACGTAATCTATTATAACAAAAAAGAATGGTAGTCTGGGAGAATTTGTTCATTTCACTGTTGTTTCCGGAGCCTCTTTTTATCCTACAGTTGCAAGTTAAAGGCCCATTTCCAACCTTGATGCAACTCGCGCCGCGACCCCAATTTGCTGTAACACGAAATTCCCAGATAACTGAAAACCTTCTAAAATCGTCTTTCTCAAGAGCCATCCTGAACATATAGTCAACAGTTTTACGGTAAATACATTCGCCGTTCGTCATTTCACAGTTTCCTTACAGTATTTTGAATCCGAAGAAAATTTTTTTTAAGTGTTACGCTTGGATCTCTTTGTACTCTACGAAGAGTCGGAAAAAAGGACAATATTCAAATTTTTTCACTTTCTAGAAGCGCTTGAGGATTCTAAATGAAGACAAAATACTTCTAATAGAAACTGGTATTTTTCAAAGAGAAATATGGAAAAATGTCAGACTGCCGGACGTTTGAATACCGTGTCCGGTAGTGTCTGGTGAAAATTTCGCACTCTGTGTACAAGGTCAGCGAAACGGAGCGTTGGCATTTTTTCACTTTTTAGAAGCGCTTGAGGATTATAAATGAAGGTAGAATATTTTCCAGTGAAGAATTAGTATATTTCAAAGAGAAATATGGAGTTATTTGAGGACCGTGTCCAGCCGTGTCATTGAAATTTTAAGTGTCAAGCGCTTGGATGGCTTCGTACTCTGTGGAAAATGCAGATTACTGACCGCAGACCGGGTACAAAATGCAAACTGAGAATTTGTACTGTTTTTTCGTCTGATACGTGATAACATGGCATCTTACAACTTACCGAGCGTCACGCAAGCGCTTTTCCGCGATCATCTTTCACGATTATTTGTACTATTGTGGAATATTCCTTGCCTCTCTCTTAATCACAGTCGTTTTTAATTTTTTTAAAGACTCATTCAGTATTCTCATTTTGCGCGCGAGTTGGTTGGCGTGATGTCTATACAGAATTTACCAACTTACTGAAAGTAGATGTGGATGTTAATGGATACCACTATTGAATATTTAACCTGCGCAATTTTCGAGAAATTCATCTTTTTAACCGATATGTGTTCATTTTGTTGACAAAAATGCGAACCAAGACCAAAACTTTCTTTCGACTTGATATATTTTCAACGTTCAGAAGTGTACACATACTGATTTTCACATATGTGTCTTATATTGTCATCGGTTTACATGAGAAACCGGAGAATTTTTATAGGGAAAAGCGAAGCGTTGCCCTCGTGACTGGCCATTTGTGAACTTTTTTGGTGGTTTTATCTCTCGTCGTTTTGGTGACTACCCAAATATTTATATGTAAAAATCAGATTATATGAAGACTTGAAATTCTGGTAGGAACGATTGTGGCCGCTTTGTTAAAAATCAAATGCAATGGCCGCTTTGTTTAAAACAAAAGATATCAAGAAACGGGCAAGGAATATTTAATAGATAATTACTGCGGCAGTCAGCGTTATGAGATATATTGCAGCCAACTGAGGGCGTATTCTGCCTAATGACGTCTGCCCATCCCACCTCCAGCCCACACACTCTTTTTTCCAATTCCCATCACTACGAATGCACAAGTTTTCTTATCACACAACTGCCCAAAAATAAAAGAAAATTTACTCCAAAAGTCTTGAAAGTTCACATAAACGAATTCAACTGCACCTATATTCAGCAAGTCCAAGAAATCAATGGAAACCTAAGCCATAACATGAATGAGCTGGCTCCAAGAGCCCTTTGATTCTCATTACTTCAAAGTTTTGAGCGTCTCTCTTTCATTAAAAACCAAAACAAAAAACATTCATAGGCATTGTTTTTTACTGGGATACCTGTGGTAGCCCAGTCATAAAATGCCTTTGTTTTTTTGTCGTCTTTTTTTTTTTGTTTTTTTTTTTTTTTCCTCCGCCACAAAATGGAAAAATTTCGCAATAGTACCCAGAGGTCATTGGGCCCTCAACACCATGACAACTAACTGTGATCCAATGAGGTGTTCACATGCTGATCACGCGTGTTATCCCTCAACGGCATGACAACTGGGATCCAATGAGGTGTTCACATGCTGATCACGCGTGTTATCTTGATGATGATTGACGTTGTCATGCACAGACAGGGCCGGGTCACATGATGAATCACGAGATTTTGCTTATAAAACTTTTTGGTCAGTTGTTTTGTATTTCAACGTATTTGGATTGCAATCTCGTGGAGCATTATGGCGCAAACGCGCAAAATACTTACAGACGCATATACAAGTCGTATTAATCGCGGCTAATCCACACTGAAAGATGTTATTGAGCGGTAATTTTGGAACGGATTGAGTCGCGAACGCTTGAAAGCCATGAAAGCCTTGAATGCCTTGTATGCTAAGTATGCCAATGTCTTAGTTGAAAAACGTTACTTGTTGTAAAAAGTAAAATCTGAAATCTGAAACAAAACTGCATATACTCTATGCAATCTATTGAACAACGCTACTACCGTGAGACTGAAGAACATAACTATAATGGATGCAAACTGCTTGTGAAGAAAGACGACATGTTGGATTCACTTGATGGCAAGGAACGTAGCTACGATAACAGTACGAATGGTATTAATTTCACGATCAGAAAGATAAATCTTATGTTTGTTTTCATTGTAGTTGTATGGATATTCTTTTTTAATAAATACGTGATCCAAAACCTTGTGTTTTTTTGTGTAAAATGTTATTATGTTAAATATTGTTTACGCAATTGTCTTGTCACAGGCGGCCCAAGCTCACGTCTCGAGAAAAAGCCAACGCGTCACGCGTTGTGTGACTCGGTGTTAAGTTACGAGAGGAACTGCACGTTAAATAAGGAATAGTACAGAGAACGAAGTATGGTCGATTTACAACGATACACATTTCAAAATATGAACATTTTTCTCGTAAAATTACTCATTACTCACACCCTGTGTATCCGTTGTATTTTCTGGCGATTTCTGCCGTTTTAAGCTTGCTTTACCATCACTGTTATTCACGTCATCTACTTTTATTACGTTGGTAAAATCTGTACAGACATCACACCAACCAACTCGTGCGCAAAGTAAGAAGACTATATTGAAGGCTTGAAATAATATTGCGATCGATTTTCATCAAGAAATGGGCCAGGAATATTCCACAATAGTGCAAATAATCGTGAAGGCGGATCGCAGAAAAGCGGTTGCGTGACACTCGGTAAGCTGTAAGATGACATGTTATTATATACCAGACGTAAAAACTCTTCAGATTCTTAGTCTGCATTTTGTACCCACTCTGCAGTCTGCAGTCTATATTTTTTATCCGGTCTGCAGTCTGCTGTCTGCATTTTGTACTAACAGGTATCCGTGGCACCAATACAGTTTATTTTTGGTTACATTTATTCGCAAGACACACATAATCTACCACAAAATACCTGTTTTCGTTCTTTCCCACATTAATATTCTTCTCTCCTTTTGTAAGAATGTAGACATCACTCACAATGTTTCAAGTAATCCACCCACCCTACAAAAAAGTAACTCTTGCATGCATAGCATGCCTATGTTTTGAAATAGGTCTATGCCCTTGGCCAGACTTGAGCGCACTATTTCAGTATACTAGTCCTACACCCGTAGTATCACTACACTTGATTCCAAGGATCCAGTACCATCCAGGTATCCCAGGTACCCTGCTCAAAGGGTCTAGTTATTTCTGTTGCGAACTGCAGAGCCATTCAATGAAATTTGATCACTGAAAGCTTCCTGAACGGGAGGTTTGTGAGGGCGGGGGGGACACAATAAGGGCGAGGTAAACAAAGTTGTTGTGGATAACTCTAAAATGGTAATGTGTGCCGGCGGATGCCCACTTCCGCAAAGTCCTAGTACTTAATGATGAGTTAGAAGAGCCCTAGATATGAAGGGATGATCAAGACCTTGGGGAAATTAGCTGGCTGCAGGAAGATCAGGATTGGTACCAATTATAAATTCTTTCATCGAAAGATTGGTGGGATAGAACTTGGTCCAACAGACTGTTAACAACTCTTATAAAAATTTCTGACAAAGGAGCTCTCTTAAATATAGAGCTAATAAAGCGTTTTCACTTATCGTATTTATTCGATTAAACGCCGCGGCGTTTATTAAAATTTTCGTGATTCAAGTGCGATGTTTATTCGAGGGCGGCGTTTATTTAAAATGCAATTTACTTTTTGCAAACAATAGTATGCTAACTGACCATTTTAATTTTAAAAAACAAAAACACGTTCTAGTGCTTGTCCTCAATTTCACAATCTGCGTGTTAATACTACTGCAATACTTAATGTGAAATAAAGTGAACATAGTTCACCCAATTTCAACGTCTCTGTCCTCTTCATGATCCGAATCCAAAAGATATAATGACGGATGTGCTCTCTCAAAATCAGAACCGGTACATTCAAAGGGATTTGTGCCTTGCTTACTCAGAACTTGCAACTGCGATAGAAGCAATAATCGTTCACTGCCACAAGGCTGTCGTTCCTTGGGGCAGTGAATCATGTTGTCCACGGGAAGGTTCAACATGCAGCTCGCGAGAGTTTTTTTTTATCACCTCTGTGGGTGGCTCTGCTCAAGAATCAAGAATTCACTCCAAAATGGTACTTTAATTTCGGGGATAATTTCAAATTTTCAGCAGCTGTTTCTTTGTGAATTCCCACGGTACCCAGCCAATCATTCCTTTTTAGTGTAAGTGGCCTTGAACGGCTTGGTCCAAGAAACGTCCGGTGCCTGGATATGCTTGTTGGACCTTTCTAGCACTATTACTTGATCGACTTTTTTTTCCGACTGCAATACGTAAGCAATAATATCTTCAGTTTTGCAGTCGAAGAAGCTCCAGGCTAATAGCAATCAACCACCAACCTATATTTTATTGCCCTAGGGCCTGTTTACATGGATGTGGGGGACCCCAGGTAGGTGAGGTGACCCGCCTAACCGTGGGCTAAAAATAACCAGCGTTTACATACAATCTTACAACCCCGGGATGCCAGGATGAAGTTTCTCGAGGTTGTTATCACACTTGCAATTAAGGAGTTTAAGATGTCGTAAAAATGTGTCGTAAAAAACGTTGCAGAAAAAACGTAATTAATTTTCCTCTAAGATTTTGGCCAACAGCTCGATGGGTTAACAGTTTCTGACGATACAACGTCTTCACTTTGGCATAATATGTGAATGTAGTGTTGAATTTAAAGTAAAAACGTGACTAAATCGCTGTCGAGGTTTTATTGCTAAGTGGATGTAAAAATTGATGTTTTAACGTTTTAGCTCTGCATAGGAAGACCAAGAAATGTACAAAGTCTTAACACACTCGTGTTTCGCTGTTGTTTTCCTTATTTGATCCTTTTGTAACATGAACGGCGCCTCGCGTGGGCGGGTTGACCGACCTTGAGACGTTTACATGGCAATGTTGCCCCCTTGCTGACAGGGTTACCCTACCCGGCAGACCGGGCAACCCACCTAGATGGGTCACCCCATCTATCATGTAAACGTGATCAAGATGAAATAATAGATTATATGGACAGGCGGGTTACCCAGCTAGGCGGGTTACTTCACCTACCTGGGGCTCCCCATCTCCTTGAAAACAGACCCTCAGTAGCCATCGGTCTGCTTTTTTGAGTCTATTATTCGAATAAGAGTCGCGTCATGTTGCGGAATTTATTCGGGGGCGGCGTTTATTAATATTCTTGCTTTAAAATACAGCAGTTACTCGAGGGTGTTTCATCGAATATAACGTAAACCGACATCTCCGAACTCATATAATGCTCATAAAAAATTGATCGATTCTAAAATAGAACAGGACAGTTGTAAATGCATTTTGACCCTCTCGATGAGCAGTTTGGTTTACAGTTAAACATGATTTATTTCTGTGTGATTTGTTGAGGACCGACATCTTTCCGTGTACCAACCTCAATCAGCAAAATAGACCAGTTTGTGCGCACGTATGCACTATAGTACATGAAGAAGCCTAGAACTTAATGTCTCACTTTCATAGCTTGTTGCTTGATTCAAACAGTATTACCAGTTATAAATAAAAATAACGACAGGCTGGCTACACATTGCTATAGCTAAATGAGAACCAGCAGCATCATTTTGATAGAAACCTTAGAAATGTCCTTTGTGGGTAACAGTTTTCTAAGAAAGTTTCGGTCAATTTTTTTCAACTTATTTAAACACAAATATTTTATATTTTACAAAATTGGAATAGATGAAGTGATAGCGCAAGAAAACTCATCAAACATTTCGACTGATTGTATCAAAGCTGAACAGTGTCCTGATACAAATGTTTCCCGTACTAATTAAACGGAAGCTTGAACAGTTTAACTAAGGCTTCCTGAGAAACACGCGATTGATATCCGAGAGATTCCAACTGTGTTCAAAGTAATCTAAGATCAATCTTAAAGCGATCGGTGTCATAGAAAGACAGCAATTAGCCTTCGAAAGAAAGACGCAAGATAAATACTTAGGATTTTTGTTTGGTTCTAATTGGCTTAATAGTACCTAGTTGGGATACGGCAATCGTCGGTTGGAGCAAATTCAAGTTAGTTCATTGAAGTGAGATAATTGCAGAAATGTGCCGTGGCTTTGCTGAAGCTCTTATATCTCCATTGCTTGTCCATCGGGAATTGTTATTTACTTTATTTATTGAGCCTCAGATCTGTTAAGTTTGTCGAAATCAAGATGGAAACTGACAAGAGAGTGAGCTGTTAAGTATAACTAACTATATTTTTAGTATTATTGATGGGGAGCAGTCTATCATTGACATTTGGTTCCTATTTCAGAAATGGGTTCAGGATTTACACCAGCTGCGAAACGCTACTGAACGGCAAATGAGGGAGCTTCAGTTCTCAATCGAGGAAAGGAGCTTGGCATTCTATGGAAGGACATCTGCCCAGCCCAGATAAGTAAATGGCTTGTGGTTTGCTTGGTGGGTCAATCAACAACTAGAGTTGGCTGCAGAATTAGGGCAGAAAGCATAAACCTGTTTATGATCTGCCTGCGAGATCCTGGGACAGGAAAGTCACCTGCCTTTCAGCAGTGCTCAGCCAGTAAGGTTGCATGTTGAGGCAAAAGAAGATATCTCCTTGTTTGTGGATGAGTTCACTGAAGCAGAACTCTTCCGCCAACTCAAGGCGACACCCGGCCACAAGGCGATCATTGGAAAAGAAGAGGCGTCCCATTTTTTGAACAGTTACTGGGAGGGTCACGAGAGAAAAACAGGATTGACCTTGAAAGATTGATCCAGCTGTATAATGGGGGTGCATGGGTGTACACAAGAGATGACGAGGCAACAGGTCAGTTCATCGACAATCCAGCGTTTTCATTGAGTGAGTATAGCCAGCCCAATCCCTATGTCCCCATTTATGTTAAGCTGAAGGAGAGAAGAGATAGTCGTGTTGACAGGATGATTGTTTATCAACCACTCCCACATCGCATGGCAGCCCGTGAGACGGGAGAGTACATAACAAAGCTGAATGACTCTCCTGTGAAAGACTTCAGGTAAGTTTTTACTAACAATTTATATTTCTCTCTGGCTTTCTTTCTTATACCACATGTTTTCTCAGTGGGATATTTTGGATTGATGTGAATTACTCTGCAACATACACCTTGTAATACAATTGCAAAAGTAGAAATATGCAATTTGAATGGGGTGAATGAGTAACCCTTTGTCATTCTTATCCAAACCAGCATTTCGTGTCTGCAAGTCGTAGTTTATCCATCGATGTTGAACAATTCAGAAACACTGAAGAACTTAAATGGAATTAAACCTGATTTTTTTTCACGATTTCAGGGTCATCCACTCGGCCATTTATGAATTTTCTCATTCAGAAAATGGCCGACTGCCAGCTCTTTACACCAAGCTGGCAATAAAAAATATGAAGATTTCATTAATGGAATATCAACATAATAGCTCGTAACATGTCATCTGAGGATGTGTTTAAAGACGATAGATATGTTTTAAGGCTGGCTACAGTTCTACATGTGCCCTATGACCAGTTGCCATGACTTTTAACTTTTAATTTCACAAGATGATTATCTCACAGCTAGAACTTGGGCCGAATGCGGTGCTATCGATGCGAAAGATTTTCACTATCAAAGTTTTCTTGTCTCTTGTCCATCTAACCGGTGGGATCTTGGAAGGGTTAAAAAATGCCGCTGGCTAGAGTTACAGCTTATATATTTAGCCAACTTAACCCCCATGTTAGTCTAACACTACATTGGAATCACCCTTTTCAGGAATATTTCTATGCTCTTTGGTCTCGTTCCTCTGGCTAGTGGCATCTTGAATGATTCAGAAATATAACCGTGCAGCCAGAGAGAGAGCCTATATATATGGTGAAGTAAGTTTGAATTCATTTACTAATTTATGAAGAACGTTTGAACATCTCGCTCTAGTGTTACGCTTCCATATCGTTACTTGATAATTTCGCGAAAATGGAACAGGTATATATTTCGCCAGAATTTAATTTCGCGGTTTGGCCAAAAACGTATATTAAAAGGAACTAAATTTTAAGTAATAATTTTCTAAATGCTGATCTGTATCAACAAACAGTGACTCAGAACTGGCCGTCCTTGAAGACCCAGGGGCTTCGAGTCGATTTCAAACCAGGTTGGGAGAGCTTGAAGTCGACCCACAGCCCCTGGGTCTACGAGGATGAGAATTGACACAACTGCTTTTAAGTTTCCACGGCAGTAGTTTCCAATGGCACTGAACAAAATTATATGATGATAAAAAAGAAAATGAAGACATCTTATATGTTACTTTACAAGGGGCTTGGCAGGAATAGATTATTGGTGACTGCACCTAGGATATCTTACAAGAAAGGTAGGAAGAAGATGATATTGATTCAGATAAAGAGAACTCACACACTAAAACTAAAATAAAGAAAATGGAGAGCAGATTATATGGTAAACTGACGTTTACGTTGATTAAGGTATTATATTCCAAGGTGTTAAATTTCGCGAAAACCTTTTCATGCAGGTCACCGCCGCCCTGTTAGCATAGGTGGTCGAGTCCTGGCTGTCGTGCGGGAGTTGGAGGCTGCAAGCCTTAACGGGGCACACACTGAGGGTCTTAAAATAACTGAGGGGAAAGTGTTTCCTTTGCTGTGACATCTGCAAACGGTTAGCTGTTCTAGTCTTCTCGGATAAGGACGATAGACCACACGCCCCGTCTCTTGGTCTTCTCAGTACTGGTTTAAGAAGGGAATGTTAAAGAACCCTCTCACTTCTCGCAAAGAAAAGGGGACGTAGCTCCCGTTGTTGTGGTCTGGCCTTGTTATTGTTTATAAATCTTTCAAGATCCTCCATAAGTATTTTTCTATATAGAGAGGTGACACAATTAAGGAAGAGGAAGAAGAAGAAGCATTTTCTGAAGGGGGAAATATAGCATGTGATGTCCATCTAGGCTTAAGAACCAACCTTGAACCTTTGGCCGATGCCAAATTTATTTTAGTTTGTAAACTTATTTTGTTTGACGGTGAAGCCTCGAAGGATGGGCTGCTAACTGCTCTGAGTTGGACCATGGTTCCTATCCAGATTTCCTGTCATATTTTTTTCCCCAAAGGGGTTTTATCTGGCAGGTTTTTTCCGGCCTCCTTATAACCGTTGTAGTGTCTTTCTAAGCGATTGCCCATCTCTGTTAATCCCGACTTGGTGAAGTGTTGGTGATGTATACCTATTTTTGAATGTGGAAGGAGTTGATTGTATATCAGGATTGTATGTGGTATATCAGTTGCGAAGGTATGCATGTATATATGCCTCGGGCAATAGACGCCTCGGGTTGGTTCTCGGCAGGCTTCCCTAAAAAAATTTGGTTTACACTACTGTGTTATTTGTTGTATGGTGGAGACAAAATTGGTAATGTATCGCCGGCGGATTCTTAATTTGGTATTATCAACTGAGTTGATATCGTAAATTGGCCTCCGTAAAGAGTTACAAAGCTGACATTTCGAGCGTTAGCCCTTTATCCGTGCTAACGCTCGAAAAGTCAACTTTGTAATTCTTTACGGCGGCAAATTTACTTTATCAACTCAGATCCCAGTATGCGATACGAGTTGTGCACGTACCGTATATATCTTGATGGCTTTTGTATTTTCTACTTAAGAACGCTCAATTTATTTTCACCAGTGTAATCAGATTTCGAACTTTTTTTTTTCTCTTTCATAATTTAGACATATTTGTTTCAAAATTAGTCTCATTCGAGGGTACCTCGTTTGCAATTTGTACATCCATGAGTTCGCGTGTCATGAATATTATATTTCACCACATTTCAATTTGTTTATTTACCGAATATTCCCTTCAATGTTCGCTTGATTTGTTTTTCACGAGCGTAGTCCGTTTAAGTATTCTATTTTCCCCGATCGGAAGACAAACCTTTGCGTCAAATTCAGTGTCATTTTTGTTGACACTAAAAAATATAGGTCGACCGTCTGCCTCAGCTGACAACCGTATTGACTCTGACTGAATTTGTTGTTGAATATACAATGTAAGATGTGTGCCGCTAGCGAGCTACAAACCCTATTACTAAGATGTAACATCGCCATCTTGTGTATTGACAGGAAGAACCACGATAAGGTTTCGCTAGACCAAGTATCACCAACACATCTCCTTCATCAGCAACAGCCGGAAGCTCGTCGTTGGTCGCAGTGATCCGGAAACTAAATGGCTTTTGACGTCCGTCTTCAATTATTTCGCATCTTTGTTCGCTTTGATCGGTGTTATACTTTGTATTCAAGTTTTTTCTTTTGCATCTATAAATACCAATAGACGGGCAACGAGTGTGTTCGTGAAAGTACTCGCCGTTAAAATCCTCCATGTTGCCAAACACTTCTTTAACAGTCTGATGACTATAGTCGACGAGAATGTCGAACAGCATGCCGACATGAAAGCCTCCTTCCGCCTGAAGGTAACTTACAAATACATCATCCTGCTGATGAGGATGTGAGATTTGTAGAGGATCGCGGCTTTTTTCGAAAAGGTGTTCCTCTCCGATCTGAAGTTCAGGGTCTTTAGGAAGCCAAGTGGAAGTACTTTTCCGTAACGCAGGCCTAATAAATTTACCCTGCTCAATATCTAAACCGATGTAACAAACTCCATTGCGCCTCTTTGCTTTGACGATGATTAGCAACTTCAATAAATTCTTGGACATTCTCAGAGGAGCACTCTAGCGACATTGTCAGGGCTATACAGTCTCGATTTTCGATTAGAATCACCCAGACCGAATTTTCCTTTATTTACTTACCGACGCGCATCAAGCTATGGAAGTGAAGCCGACAGATGAAAATATTACAAACGGCAACGTCATCGGTTTGTTATTGAAACTTAAAAAAAAAAACAAGTGAATACTTAATAGAGGGTCTCAGCGGTGTGATGGCTTTTACGGCTAACGGTTGAAATTCCGGCCATTTTACGCCAATGATCGCGATTAAACAAAAAATCATACGCTTTATTTTTTTTTTCGCGACAAACGGTTAAAATTGGTCAATTTTTCTCCTAACCATTGCTTATCACGCCACGGTGATTGGGTTTGCATGATGAATTAGTCACAGTAAAAGAAGATACCGGTATTCATTCACTTTCTTGTCGCTGGGCGTGAACCTTATGGCGTAACATACGCTATAGAACCTTGACAAATGGTAGCAGAAAAATATCAAAAATAAATAATAGAAATATAAAGAAAACTTACAAAAATTTGAATTGGTTTGGGGTTTAGAGAGCTGATCATGAGTTCTTTTTACACGCTGACTGAGCATTATGCGGTACGCACCGCTTCAAGCTAAATGTGAGAAAGACCTGGCCCGTGCGGGGGGGGGGGGTTCTTGGGGGTTACATTTTGCTGGGTGTGTGCCGCTGGCTTTTTACAACCCCTACCACCTTTCTGTTGAAAATGCAACCCCAATCAACCCAGCCGTGAATATGCGACTCCTTTTGGCGGCACATTTCATTAGCCTATTACCGGAATGTGCCCCCTCCTCATCCACGGAGGATGGAAAATTTCTCCATGGGAAGAGAGCTAGCCCGTTAAATTTATGGTTTTTAAAAGTTTCAAGGGACGAAGACCAAAAGAGAGGTTTATTGAGTGCCTAAACTCGCCAGGCAGGCTTTATCTTTTATGCTGATTTGCAAACCTATTTTAAACACACCGCTGTTCAAGGGACCCTAATTTTTATTTTGCTGCCGGAACCCATTTCCAGTCTTTCCCGGTATTCTGCTTAAGCGGAAGTGCCTTGTGGTAATTTGGTTGCTTCGTTTGCTTTCCGTCAATCTCTGTGCATAAGAGTAGGCGATTCTGTCTTCTTCATCCTCTCGACTTCCTTTCTGAAGAAACCAAACGACTCCATGACAGACAAAGAGATGTACTTCGCTTTCGGTTCGAACATGAACCCAGACCGTATGCGGGATCGTAAAGCCTTCTTCACCGCTCGAGTTGGAGCTAAATTGCTCGACTACAAGATGACTTTCTCTTTTAGGAGACCGGATGGGGGTGGCTCTTGTAACATTAGACCAGAGAAAGATTCAGTGGTTCATGGAGTTTTGTACACTCTTGACGCGGGAGGGTTAGATAAACTGGATGTTTTTGAAAAAGTCTCAGATGGATGGTATCGTCGAGAACGAGTGACAGTTGAGAATTCTGCGGGCGAAAAAGTGAACGCGACAACTTATATTGTAACAGAGCAGTTTTATCAAGAGGGATTAGTTCCATACAGAGATTACTTAGAACATTGCTTGGCTGGCAAGGATGTTTTGCCGGCAGAATACTACAATTTCTTAGAATCGTTTAAGAAAGTCTGCAAGGAATAACAACATGGAACACTAGAAATTGGGACCCTGATAGCGTTTTCACCTTTTAACTTATTCTTGTGAAATGAAATTTGTGTTTCATAGACTGCGGGGGATGTTTTGATGTTAAGAATACGATTTTTATTGAAATGAAATAAGGTAGGAAAGGAAGAAAATTATTTTATCTCTGGTCTCCATCATTGCCGTGGAAGACCTTTGTTTATATTTTTATGTCAATTATTCATTTTGCCTTTGATAGCAGTGAAGCAGGTGGTTGGCATGGGTTGGGTTCAAAAACGATGGGTTTGAGAAAACATCACATTTTTTGTTATTAGGGTTGGATAAAATAAAGTTTCCTTTTTTCCGTCATGAATGCAGGGTATTTAAGATAATTCCTTTAGTGTCACATGAATGATCAGGATATTTTAAGGGTTTGATAGATCACAAAACATTGTATAACCACCTTGCTACATTTGGAAATACTTACGGTGTTGTTTCCTGTTCAAATTATCCAACAGCAATTCATCTTACAATGAATTTGAAAACTATCAAGAATTGTTCCTTAGTTAAAACTTTTTATTTCTAGTCAGCTTTAAATGTGTCAAATGAACATTTTAAAGCAAATTTGATTGCATGTATCATTATAACTCAGTGGAAGAGGTGACTGATTATGAAAGCTGGCAAAAAATACCATAAGGAAGCAGTGTTGCTGCTGTGTATGTTGGGATCTCTGTGACTGTCCACAAAATTGCATTTTTTTATCATTTTCAATGATTGAATAATATGGAATTTTATTTTGGTCATATAGTTCAATGCAAATGGAGTAATTTTGAACAATAAGCATGGTCAGGTTTGATAAGATCCTCACAATAACATACTTACCCTCAGAAGTGATTAACATGTTACTTCTCCCTATAATATCGATACATTACCCAGCGAACAGTTAAAGAGAATACTCCGACTTATCAGGTAGAGGCTGTTTTCTTGATCTAAAAACAAATTCTTTTTTCATTTGAAAAGGTAATGTTTAACTGCTAGAAGGGAGAATTCACAATCAGATCTTGGGGAGTAAACTAAAGAGCAGGTGGGAATTATCCTCAGGAACCTAAATTATTACTCTTTCTTTATTGGGGGCTCAGAGAATCAAACTGGTACGTGTATAATAAGTGTTTTTTGGATGCATCATCAACTGCCACAGGATAACACTGATTAGTTTATACTAGAACAGTGGATAGTATTGAAGGTGCATGCTTTGCTATTATAACCTTCTAATAACTCCCCAGAGATTTGCACTGATAAATATTTTAATTGTTGCAGGAATAAATGAGTTAAAATCATCGTTTTTTGCTATGTTATCTTGCTGGTTTAGTGCATACTAAACCAACTTTTCATTTCAGTGTTGGTGGCAACCAGTGGATTTTAATTACTGGGCAGCTTTGTAGCTTGGTTGACATCTTCCACAAGCCACCTCCATTTTGGTGAATTTTAATTATTCCTAAGTCATGCTGGTCACCACAGCACTTGAGAAAATCAAGGAGTTATTAAATGTCTGACTGGGTTTTAAGGAGTCCTCAACCCATTACCATCATAATCATGACCACTTAGGGATTAGCTGATACTTAGTGGAAAGACTGAATGAGTTTTGATGCTTTCTGTGTTTCTCCCCACAAAAAAAAATGATCCTATTGTTAAAAATTGTACACAAAGTAAACATGTTAATAACATTTCCTGATGTTTTCTCACTTACAGGATACCTGATAAGTACATCTTTTCTATAACAGACCTTACAGCAGAGGATTCAATAAGTTTTTAAGAAAAATGCAAAAACTTCAAAGTCAGCAACTTGTGGAAGTTTGATCCTTACTCTAATGTTTTTAACCCTTTCACTCCCATGAGTGATCAAAACAGAATTTCTCATCACAATATCACTATAAACTCAAGCAGACAAGTGAGGAGAATAAAGAAAAATACCAATGAGGGGATTATCAGTTGATCTAATTGCAAGTTCTCCAAACTAACATGATAGGAATTGTATTTGAGACAGTAATGAGAATTACAAATGGTAGTAAAAGGGCTAACAGAAAATAGGAAGCAATTTGGCCTGAAATACAGAACAGCTTGGCAGCTTTAAATGAAACCCCTGCTATAATGGCTAAGCATTGCAGTGTGACATAAATTGTGAACTTACCCTGTTTTAGACTTCCCTGTGCACCAATGAGTAAATATGATTCATTTTTGTCAAAAATTGCAGTCAGATTGGGTGCATTACAATCCACACTCATCTCTTCCCCACAGACAACCAAGCCTATTTTAAACCTTTACACCCTAACATCAGTATCCAAGTTCTGCATACTGTTCTCCATACATTTTCTGGGGGTACTGAGAAGGAGAATTTGTCTTACAATCAAGAGTTTCTTTAGTTTCTTGGTATTTCCTTTTTTCTCATGACCCTAGTGTTTGATTCAGGAGTAATGCTGTTGGGAGAAATAAAAGGCTTATCACTGTTAGGGATTTCAGTGTTGAACTTTTCAACTTTTGAGTTTGTAATGGGCTGTGAGGTCATCCTTTCAAAACTATTTTGAAATCTGAAGGACCCAAAATAGTATTTTCAACCTTCTCCAAGAGATGTTATATGACAAAAAGTTTCAAACAGTTTTTGTATAAGGTCGTACATCCGCCTTTTTTAATTATTTTTGTTTTCTTTTTAATGCTCTTCTATTCTTCATATGTACCTCATACTAAGACAAAATTAAATGTAATCCCTGGCAAAAGCCCCTCCTCCCACCCCCCCTCCCCCTCCCTCCAGCTCTGACACAGTCCCTGCTCCTTCCCTTCTCATTTTTCGATGGGAACAGAAAAGAAGTTTACATTCAGTCCTGAGGTGAGAAATCAAACACAGCAAGAAACACTGATGACGATTTAATCAAACAAATTATTGTTTTCAATACTTTCCAGGAATGGTGACATACACCTGGCAAACCTCAACTACCTTAGAAAAAAAAATCAGCTCGCATTTTCCTCCATCACTACTTCCAGTTCTTGAAATGGAACCAGCCTTTTCACGTCTTTATCATTTCTTACTATAGTGTTTGGTAACTTTCTTATTTTCTTAACATTTTTAGCTTCGATGCCTAGCTCTTGGCAGCAAACTGACACAAGAAATTGAAATGTCAGGCTACTTTTGTCAAGATCAACTTCTATAAAGTCTTCCTCTTCTGAATCGGCAACTCGCAACTTTATGACAATTTCCTTTTCAGAATTTTCAGCACAACAATTTGAATTACCCGAAGCGTTTGCATCTGTCGAAGATTCGTGGTTCCACGTATTTGAAATAGTAGTCCCTTGCTGTCTAAATCTGGAATCCTCATTCCTAGAATTGTCTTTTTCGGCGTAGAAAAACTCCGGATTTCGAAGATAGTTCGGCACGATAGGTAAAGACTCACCGGCTTGGCTTGATTCGATACCATCACCTTCTCCAAGCAGTTTCTTGATACCACTGTCATTGGAAAGTTTAGCAGCAGTTTCCCCTTTATGTGTGAGCGCTGCCGAATCAACTCCTTCCTGAATGAGGTATTTCACAATACTCAAATGTCCTCTTTTCGCTGCCCAATGTAGAGGCGTCCATCCGTTCATCGCGTTCGCAGCATTTATGTTGACACCTCTCTGGACGAGTGCTTTTACATTTATTTCGTCGCCAATGCAGCATAATTCACGCAATCTTTCTTCCAAATTCATCTTGGCTTCCATTGCTGTTGAGCTTTTGCGCCGCGTTAGTACAAATTTTTTTATTGGTTCATTAATTTCTGCCCGACTTGGAACACAACTGTCCAATCACACAGTGCGATATTTAGCTTTTTATAGGTTATCCGCTGAGTGGCACGTGCTTGTTCGTGGTCGTATAAACAACATGGCGGCTCGGAGACAGAAAGCGGGAACAGTTTCTTCAAGTTTGGAAGCCACTTCCGACTCCACAAGCCATGTAGATGTTGATCTGTAAGCAGTTTTGGGTTTTGATGTTTATTATTCTCTCGTTTCGCACGCTGATCTAAATCTTCAGCGGTAACGTTGTTACGATTACTGATTTGAGACCAAACTCTTTGGGTATCGATTTCCACCAGTGCCTTGACGTCGAGGAAATCAACCTCGTTTCCTTCTCTCCTGAAATGCAAATCATTTTACAAAGTAGATTTTAGGATTTAAATATGTAGATGCGAATCAAAACAGAGCCTAAAGGGATATCACCAACTTCCCAGGTGCTGTCGCCAAGTTTCTTGGGATAAACTCTTGAGCTGCATTACTATCAGCGCCAGAAACAGGCTTAGGCACATGGACTAAGGGCCGAGGAAGTTTGGACTAATTCAAGCATTTCTGTCGTGGCTTATGCCCTCCGTCCTCCTACAATATTTGAAAGATTCCTCTTTTGAAATGATTCCCTGTTCAAATCTAAAATGCTCCTGTGGTCAACTTATTGTAAAACAGTGTAGCATTCGAGAGACATATAAACGACCTGTGAGATATGCGTTTGTTTTCCAGAACTAAAAACTATCCCCCAGGAAAGCGAGGAAGATTGAATTAGTAGGTCATAAGCCAAGGCCTATTCTTGAATGTTTAGCTTAGCAGCTAAATTTGTTTCTTGATAATATCAATCAATTCTTTTTAAAAAAAAAAATTCTATACTCCTCTAATCCATTTCAAATATCTTGTATCAATACTTAAAAAAGAAGAAATTGGAACCTAAAAGACGAAACAAAACAAAAAGAGTCCTGTCTGGTATAGCCTCTAACCTTGAAGTATTTGAATTGTTAAAGGGGGCTTTGATTCTTCTTTGTGTCATACCCTTAAGAAAATTAATGTTTTACATCTTTATTCACACCACATCTAAGTCCAAAATTTGCCATCTTTGTGATATAACTCAAGTTTTAAATTCTCACAATTTTGGTCAATTTCATATTTCAGTATACAAAATGTCAGCAAATTTTCTTCCTTGTTAGAGGTTTTGGCTCTCAATCCATTAAACTCCCAAGATGTGCTTGTTAATTCTCCTCTCTAGCTGATACACATTTCCTCATTAGTTAGTTACAAGAATTTGGTGTTAGATCAAGATTACTACTTCTTCCTGATAAGTCTGAGTATTCTCATTACCTGTTTGCTGGATTATGTATGAGTCTCATAGGGAGAAGTTGCAAGTAAATCACTTCAGGGAGTTAAAGGGTTAATAATGAGTCTTACCACTGGATCAGAGACAATTATTTTGTGAGAGTAAAATCTAACAAAGAGCAAATATTGGAAATGTCATGTTTACAATAATCACCTATGGTAACATTTTTTTTTCTGTCATTTATAATTGAATCAAATTCACTTTATGGTTACATTCTCATACAGTATAGCTTCAGTGTACTTGTAATGATAATAATTTTTATACTTATAATAATAATAATAATAATAATTATAAAAGGAGTAACATCATTAATTGACTACTCACCTAATAGGACTTTTCAGGGCTAGTAAAAATAAAATGAAACAAATATTGCCAATGATCAAAGTGTTTAACCCTTCATACCCTAATATCAGTATGTACATTCTCCATACTGTTCTCTATACCTTTCTAAGGTGCTAAAAAGGAGAATTTTTTAACAATCAAGAGCTTTTTTAGTGGAAAATCATTTCCTAATTATACACGTGACCCTCATTTGAGATTTAGGGGTGATACTCTATGCCTCTCCTAAGATGCTGACAAGGAGAATTTTTTAACCATCAAGAGCTTTTTTAGTGGGAAATAATTTCCTAAATATACTTTTGACCTTTATTTCAGACCCAGGGGTGATACTCTATAGCTCTCCTAAGGTGCTGACATGGAGGATTTTTTAACAACCAAGACCTCTTTTAGTGGGAAATCATTTCCTAAATATACTTGTGACCTTAATCTCAGATTCAGGGGTGATACTCTATAGCTCTCTGAAGATGCTGACAAAGAGAATTTTTTAACCATCAAGAGCTTTTTTAGTGGAAAATAATTTCCTAAATAATTATACTTGTGACCTTAATTTCAGATTCAGGGGTGATACTGTATAGCTCTCTTAAGGTGCTGATAAAAAGAATTTTTTTAACAATCAAGAGCTTTTTCAGTTGGGAATCATTTCCTAAATATACTTGTGACCTCTGATGGTGATACTCTAAACCTCTCTTAAGGTGCTGACAAGGGGAATATTTTAACAATCAAGAGCTTTTTTAGTGGGAAATCCTTTCCAGAATATACATGCAACCTTAATTTGAGATTCAGGGCTGATATTATAAGGAAAGTTAAAAGATTATCACTCTTAGGGGTGAAATGGTTACTAATTCAAACTTGCCGAAGGCAGACCAGTTGGTTATATACAAAGCAAAGACAAGGAGCTGAACTCAGGGCAACTGAGATCAAAATAAATCCAGTGAGTAACAGGGTAGAGGGCTTGGACACATGAGGCCAGATCACAAGCCTAGTGCTGCAACCACTTGGTCACACTGCCTCCACAACTTTTAATTTGTCAATGTGTAACTTTGCCTTTTAGAACAAAGAAACTTTCACAACCAGATAAGTCTGTGTGGTGTCCAAGACCGTATACAATCTTCAAACTGCTACTGTCAGCAAGATTCTGTTCAGCATTTCTGAGTAACATATCAGACTGTGATGAGACCTTCAACTACTGGGAACCTGTGAGTAATAGTGAAGCTTTATTCTTTGGTCACTGGTATTAACCCTTTAACTCCCAAGATCAGATTGTAAATTCTCCCCTGTATCTGACACACAATTCCATGTAAATAAGTTATGAGAATTTGGTGTTAGATCAAGATAACAACTTCTTCCTGATAAGTTTGAGTATTCTTATTACCTGGTGGCTGGCTAATGTAGGGATATTATTGGGGGAAGGTACAGGTTAATCACTTCAGGGAGTTAAAGGGTCAAATACAACATGTATGTATGAAGGGAGTAAGTTTCTAAAGAAACTGTGGTGCTGTGTGAATGGGGGGTGTAACAAGATTGTTTGGTTTCATCAATAGGGTTAATAATGTAAATTAAAGCTAGTGTTCTAGGGATTAGGTCTTTAACAGAGTAAAAATCAAGGACAAAGGAGTAACACTTGATATGTCAGCTTTAGAAACTCTTTAAGGCAACCAATTCATGTCGTGAATTCAGTTGATTAAACCAAATTGTCTTGTATGTATGTATTCTTTATTGATCACTCCCCAAATGGGGTTTTTCAGAGTCAATAAGAACGAATCATTTTGAATAAATGTAGTGTTTCACCCTTTCACTCCCAAGATCTCATCAATAATTCTCCTTACTGTCTGCCATACAATTCGTATAATGTTAGTTCTGAGAATTTGGTATTGAGTCAACTAATAGTCCCCTAACTGATATTTTTCTTGATTCTCATCACTTTTCTGTTTGATATTGTATTGATTTGGTGATGAGAAATTCTTTCTTGGTCACTCATGGCAGTTAAAGGGTTAAAAACCTCAGTCAGTTGGTTGGAGGCAGACAAGTGACATGTAGCTTCATTCAAAGCTACAAGCAAGGAGTTGAACTCAGGACAACTGAGACCAAATCCAGTGAGAAGCAGAGTGAAGGGCCTGAATTCAGGACCTCTAGATTACAAGCCCATTCTCTTTATTATGATATTTCTGAGCTTTCGATGTGGGACAAATTGCCCAATTTTTCATAACTGATTTCAAACAAGGAAAGCATTGAGCTGTATCTGTGGGCAAGTGAAACAACTGGTTGGTTGCTGGTACTAGCAACATGGTGATAAAGATTGTTGAATATATTGCTATAACAAATTTTGGAAAGGGGATGTTTAGAGCATCAATTAAATATCAGATTTTCAAAATTTGTCTATGTCGTTTTCCTACCTATTTTATTTTCTAATTGATAACCAACCAGTGCTTTCAAACCACATTCATTTGCAAAATTCACAGACATATTTTACTCTTGCATTGTGTTATTTGTAATTTGTCTATTGCCTCGCTTCCACTTAAACCAATGAATTGAATAATATTTTATTTCTATTAAAAGTATGTATGTTGATGAAATATTCTCCAGGTGTGATGGTTCTTGGTGTTTTGTCATAAATTAATTAATACTCCAAAATGTACTTGCAATTTGACATCAACAACAATCAAATTTAATGACACATACAGGAAATCATACAGGATTGCTGTTTTTCAAATGTAAATTGCTTTCAATTGTTATCATGCTAACTAGGTACTGGTCTCTATCACAATAAGGTCACCTTCACCTCGCTCAATCCAAATCAAAGTCTTAGCAATAAGTACACAACTGTAAAATGGCCTATTGTTACAATCTTGCTTGTTTTACTAACATTCATCATTGATGGTTGTTTTAGATGCACTTTCTGATGTTTGGTTCTGGTTTTCAAACCTGGGAATATTCACCAAAGTATGCCATTAGGTCCTATGCTTATCTGTTGTTACACACTGTTCCTGGGAAACTACAGATCCAAGTGTTTGAAGCAAACAAGGTAAGTTTTCTTTCAGTGCAGCATTTTTGATATGCTTTTAAATGAGCCAGGAAAACTGTCAGTGACAGTGTTGGTACTTGAGGTTCAGGCATGTTGGAAGACTTCTCAGATTGAAAAAGAAAGACAGAAAAAGTGTTGTTCAGTGCATGAAAAAGCAACAATCACTGGCTGGGTTTTTTTGCTAGTGATAACTTGGTAAAGCATGACAGTTATGGTAATGTACTTCTGTGGTTAAGCACTTACAATTGTTTGATTTTTAAGCTACCTACCTTGAAATTTCAGCTGGCAGCTTAATTTCTTAACTTCAACCCTGGTGGTTTGGTTTTGTTCATTTTTTTTTGTTATCTCTCTGTCTTTTTTTCCTTTTTTATTTTATTATAATTTTTTTTTTCAACCAAATGCCATCCTACAATTACAAGCTTTTGTCACTGAAAGTTTTCACCACCAATTTGCACTGGAGCTTTTAAGACCTAAACCTCAAATTTTATGCTTTTCATTTGCAAAATTTTGACAGTAGGTCACCATGTCTCCCTCATCCTTAGAAAAATGTGGGGGATAGGAATATTTATTCACATGAAATTGTGTTTTTTATCATTTCTACACTGTTTAGCTGCTGGTGTTTTATTTTCTACGATTTGCTCTTTCAATATTCTGCGCAGCTTGTGAGACGTATTTCTACAGGTATGAAACCATTTTAGATTCTGTTAACCCATTTTACTCCCAAGATGTCATTAGTCATTCTCCTTACTGTCTGCTATACAATTTCTACATACAGTTAGTTTGGAGAATTTGGTAATGGATCAACTAATAATCTCCTCATTGATATTTTTCTTTATTCTCATCACTTGTCTGCTTGATGTTGTATTCATTTGATACTGTAAGGAGAAATTCTGTCTTGGTCACTCTTGGGAGTTAGAGAGTTAATACTCTTAATATTCATAAGCTCAACTTGATTAGTTGATTGTATCAGCATTTGCTGAGATGAGCCATTCATATGGCACATGTTGTTGATGTTGAAACCCTGCTCATGGCACTCGAAGAAATTTGCAGTCAAAGCAACAGGTATATTTGGAGATCTTCCCCTATCGCTTTGATAAGCTTATTAAATCACCTAGTGTGTCTAGGGCTCTATACATAAATTTACAATTGGCCAGACTCCTTAGCTTGTTGGCTCCTGGACTCCTTACAGTGCACATAAAGAAAGTAAAACTATCATCTGGAGCATAAGACATGAAAAAAGTTGACATGAGCTTCTTGGAAATAAACTTATGAACTCTTCAATCCCAGAGAGTTACTTAAATTAAAATTTCTCCAGCACAAGTATAAAGGAAATGATTGCCATTTAAAGAAGCCCTTGATTGTCAAACAAATTCTGCTTGTCAGTTCCATAGGAAATGTACAGAGAGCAGTATGGAGAATATGTATACTGATGTTTGGGTGTGAGAGGTCAAGGGTTATAAATTAGAGTGAAGAGGCAAATGAAGGCTTAACCTTTTAACTCCTAGAAGTGATTGAAATCTAACTTCTCCTTTTCATATTCATACATTATGCAGCAAACAGGTAATGAGAATACTCAAACTTATCATGTAGACATCGTTGTCTTGATCAAATACCAAATTCTCATAACTAATTTACAAGGAAGTCTGCAGCAGCTATAGGAGAGAGGGGAGCAGCTAGAAGGGAGAATTAAAAATCAGACCTTGGGATTTTAAGGGTTAAACAATGATTCACACTTAAACTTGCTAATGCCTTTTCACTTTTTATCAAGTGTGGCCAGTTTTCATTTTGATGGTCACATTTAACGCAATTCTCTTTTCTGTATAAACATTTAATAAAAGTGTGAAAGTAAACTGCTTTGAATTTATCAGAATTAAGGGTTTTCATCAATTTTTGAAGTTGAATTGGTAGCACAAGTTTACCCCTTCAACTCCCAGAAGTGATGGACGTGTAACTTCTCCCTAAAATATCCAAGCATTACCCAGCAAACATGTTATAAGAATATCCAAGTTATCAAGTAGAAGTTGTTATTTACATCTAACACCAAATTCTTGTCACTAATTTACATGGAAATGTGTAGCAGCTAGAGGGGAGAATTAACAATCAGATCTTGGGAGTTAAAGGGTTACATAATCTGTAAAGGTAAAGGTGAATTGGAAATAACACTTAGTTGATAGTAATTGTGTATTAATGGTCCCTATTTGTTTCATGATTTCAGTGGAATAATAAAACAATTTGGGAATCATGTTGCAAGAATAGCTGTTGTTTTTATGATTTTTAGTACTGGGATGTTTATATCTGCAGCTGGTGAGTATAAATGCTGATTAAATGCTTTGATTCAAAATTTGGAAACCAGTGGTTTTTTTTTTTCACTTACAAGTTCAAAAATAAATCATTTTGATTTAAAACACTTTAAATTAAAGCATACCAGTACATTTAAATCATCGCAGATTGCTGGCAATGAGTGAGATCTCAACTGCATAGTGGTCAATTGTGTGATGTTGCAGCCGAACCCAGAATATTGTGAAAAAAGAAAGACAGGCTGGTATTCCTGTACTCTGAGTGTACAAGGAGGGGGTCCATGTTACCTGTGCACTATCAATGGTCATTAAACCTACTGACTGGTGTAACTGTTGCTCTGGATGACAATTTGCATTGTTGAAAGTGTTTGAACTAGCTAAAAAAGGGAATAAGGAGTAAATTATATCTAGAAAGTTGACTAAGTTCATAAGTTCTTAACTGAAGCAGGAGTTTGCTGTCTCAAAATCAACAGTTTAAATTACATACCTGGAATGCATGAGAAATAATTACCTATAGTTTCAGGGTGAGAGCATAAGATGAATTTGTTTGCATGAGTCTTGCACTCAATGTGTAAGACTAAAGAGCTCTACCACTGATGCTGTAATTCTGGGTTAGTGCACTAGAATCAAATGTTAGTCTTTTGGGTCTTGATCTGAACTGCTCCTTTACTACATGTAGTCCTAAGATAAATTTTTTTTTTGTTCCTCGAAGCATTCCTACCCAGTACGTTTGCTATGTACATGGTGATTTTATCTTATGGAGGATGGTTTTCAGGAAATTATGCTGTAAGTTATTGATCAGGATACACAATTTTTTTATGATAGCGTTTACAAATAATGTTTAGTTTGTTTTTTATAGCTACTGAATGTTTATCACTCAATAAGTGAATTATTGTTCAATCAGGTACTGTTTAGACTGAAATAAATATTTGTATAAGATATATGATTTTTAATAAGCCTCTTATTTAATCCATAAATCACTGATATTTTCCTCTCAACTGAAGTATGAATTTTTTGATGACTTTCTGCTATATTAAAATTTCTTGGACTTTAGACGAGGGTTTGTTTGAAATGATTTGTGATATAATAGCTATTTTACAGGACTGTACTTTGAGGGAGGGAGGTAAAGATCTTAAACATGGCATCTAATTAGGCCCAAATTTAAATTCAGTGTAATATTTGGTGCGTGAATTTTACAGAAAGGCAAGATGGGGTGAGATTTAAAGTGTACTGTTTTAAATTGTGACGCTTGAAATGCTGCTAATATTACAGATGATGGGTGAATTTTTTCTAAAATTCATGTATTGAATGGAATCAGAACCTGCCTTTTCTACCCTTCAGAAGGAAGTGGGTTTAATGGTTGGTTTGGTTCATTGTTCTGCTCAGTGGTCATACCCAGACAAAATAAGGGTGTTTGATTCCATAGTGCATGTATTGTTACAAAGATACACTAGTGAAAAAAATAAATAATTCATTTTGTGTATAGCAATGTAAGCTGTAGTTTGAAAGTATTACCAGGCTTTAAAAAATTTTGAGACAACATGATATAGGGGCTAAAAATGTCTTGTTATACTGTAGTGCTTAATCTATTATCTCCATCATAGGTGGCTGTCTTAGCAACAGCAGCTGGTTCCCTGATTGGTTGGCCTTTTAGTGCAGTTCTTGGGTGGGTACTAATGTTCATGTAATGGTATTAAAATGCTTATTGACTGAGTTCAGTAGGGCAGGAAGGGGAAAACATTTGGCTCAAGGTTATGATGTACAGACAAAGAGCAACAAGGTCCATGCATTGTGACTAAGGGCCAAATATTTTCCTGTTCAGCTCAACCGAAATAAGCCAATAAATATACATAATTTTTGGTTTGAAACTTACAATTTCTCAATTTCATCGAAAAGAAATTCACTGCAAGTCTGAGTTTCCTTGAAACTATCAGTGATAAGTTCATATTCAAAATGCTCTGTTTTGATTCTATTGATTTATTTTTTCTTGTATTGTTTCAGAGTTCCTATCGCATGGGACATCATAGTACGACAAAGAAAAATAATGTATTTTATACAATTATGCCTTATATCACTTATAGTATTTCTGGTGAGTACCGCAAAGATATCTTATGCACATATTTACTGTTATGTTTATTTGTTAAATGTGATCAAAATTCAGTGTTCAATATAGACTCTAGTTTTTCCCTTGAGCACATGTACAGTGTATGTCAATGTACCTATGTATGTTCATGTTAAAAAATTTTCTCACAAGTAAAGAAATGATATAAAGCAAACCAATCAAAAGTTTCTGTACTTTAATAAAATGCTTTAATTAGCATATTTTAATATTTACTTTTCAACGTATTGCATTGTACAGACTTGCAATACATCAACTGTGTTAGTTTTGAGTATTTTGAATTGTATGAGTCATCACTTTATATCTCCTTCTTGCCAAATTTGATGTCTGTATTGTAAGTGATGGACCAAATTTTTTGCACCAGGATGGGTGCAAAAATGGCCCAAGTGCAAAGTGCTTGAGCCATAACTTGCATGTTCCATCACTTACAGTATTGACCAAAAAAACAAGGTTAGTAAAGATGTGTATTATATCTATTGGTTCAAATAAGAGGCAGAACATTTTAATTTGAAAAAACTTTTGAATTTAGCGGGCCGTACAGTTAAATATGCCCCACTAAATTGACCAATCATAGTGCATGTACTAATGGAGAGATATAATAAATTATGTTATGGTCTGCTCACGTGTCTGTGAGTTGTGTAGGTTGAAAAATGAGAGGGCTCTCATTTCTCATGCCAAACACTCTAACTCTTGGGAGAAGCTGGCCATAGCTGCAGATGCTCAAGCAGGGGTCTTTTTGTATTGGATGACTATACTATAGTACACTGTGACATTTGATTGAAACTTTTTAATATGGTACTAATGTTTATTTCTTTATTTATTCTTCATTTAGGGACCATTAGTGTATATTGATTCCTTTTTCTATGGCAAAACTGTGATTGCCCCCCTAGGTATTGTGCTGTACAATGTATTTGGCAAAGGTGGCCCAAGCCTCTATGGTAAGGTTTGATAGATGGCATTGTGTGCAAAGTAAAAGTGCAATGATCTTTGTAACCTGAATGTGTCTGGAAGAGTATGGATGGGAAGAGAGTAATTTCTGTAATGTGTCTTGCTCACTGATTGGCAAAATTGAGTTATAGTTGTAATTGTGGTTTTTCCTGAAATATATACATACATTGGAATGTGTATTTAGCAGCGCTGTATTAGTTGTCATCTGGTATTAAGCAGTTGGTTTTCAAAATTCCGAAATTGTCACCCCTTATTTACTGTAATTTTCACCTCTTTAAAGTGATCATGGTCACCTTTTGCTGAGTCCTAGTGGCCTGTTTGCATTGTTCTCCACTGGTATTGACTATTCTTAAAACTAAGCATAATATTTCAAGTAAACTTAAATACATTTTTTTCCCCCAAAATCAATGTTAGTAGTACTTTTTGAGCAAGTTTGTGTGCATTTAGTTGTCAATTATGACATGAAATAGCCGTTTTTAACCTTTAAATTCCCAGACCAATTTGTAATTCTCCTTACTGTCAACCAACAGTTCTTATAATATTAGTTCAGAGAATTTAGTATTGGATCAACTAATTATTGCCAAATTGATATTTTTCTCTATTCTCATCACTTATCTGGTTGACATTGTATTGATATTGTAAGGAGAAATTCAGTCTTCATCACTCATGGGAGTTAAAGGGTTAACATACCCTACTCTGTGAGACCTGTATTAAGCGGTCTCCGTGCCATTTCCTGTGGGTCATCCATCAATACATGTTCAACATAAATGGTTAAGTTTGTTAAAAGGAGCCAGGTAACAGTGCTTTAAATACTGTCTGCCTGGCAAAAATGTTGGTACTTTACACCCTGAGATCAGTATGCATTTTCTCCACTCTGTACTCTATACGTGTCCTAAGGTGCAGACATGAAGAATTTGTTGAACAGTCCAGAGCTTCTTTACCTGGTGATCATTCCCTTAATTCTCATGACATTAATGTGTGATTCAGAGGCGATATTGTAGGGAGAAATTAGATGCTGGTCACTCTTTGGGGCCAAAGGGTTAATACAGAGTAGGAAATCTGCCGCGAATTTTCTTCACCTTGGGCTTAGTCTAAATTTACATGCGAATTTAGAAAGCTCTTATTTTCTTTTGTTACCCAAAAGCGCAAACATTTTCTTGGTCTGAGTGAAGAAAAAAGAGAGAGGAAGACGGTTTTGTGTCAAGGTCACCCATAATTTAGAAAATGAGAAGGAGAAAGAGAAAATTGTAGACTAACCTTTGCAAGGATAAATCCGCCTGTACATTTTCACAAATATTTTTTTGTTTAGAGAGATGACGTGGCATATGTTACTTTTATTTTACAGGCGTTGAGCCGTGGTCGTTTTACTTCTTAAATGGGTTTTTGAACTTCAACATTGTATTTCCTATGGCGCTGCTCGCTTTACCTGCCTGTGTAAGTACTTGAATGGTCAAAAAGACCTTATTGATAATATTGATAGCTGCATGCGTGAAAGCGTGAAATAAATTTTACTTGACATTTAATCATTTTGAAAGTTCATGCACGCTTTGTGCGGCTGAGAAAGTTTGAACGAGCAACAATAATGCAGCTGTGATAGCAGCAAAACTTTTCTACAGTTGTATGATGCACATGCAGTGTGAGTCACAATTTTGGTGTCTGCTTGCCGCAAAATTTCCTGCAAATGGAAAAGGATTTCACCAACGTATGGTGCAGTGGTTTATTTAACTTGAGTGGAATATCTAGCATTGCACAGGAAAGGTTGGATCAATGTTAGTACCTACCCCTACCCTAACCCAACATGAACATTGTTGAGGTAAGGAAGGGGTAAAGGTGCAGTTGTTAAGATACTGACATTGATCGAAAATGCTTTTTCCTTGGATCTTAGAGGTTTCTCAATCCGTCTCTAAAGATTAACAAACAGTAATTTGTTCTTATTGTCGTTGGCAAAATCTGAGACCATGCTAGGGGAACATGAAAATGATACTGTCACGACCCTTGTGTGTTTTGATGCTCACATTAATTGTGTGTTAAACGTGATTTATTAACCAGATAATAATCTATGTTTGACAGGTCTTTATTAAACTGGTGATGACTGGGAAATCACAGGAAAAGAAATGTATATGAACAAAAGTTGTTTTTAAAATAAGATTTTAGATCATCGCTATATGACATAAACCATAATGATAGACTTCAGGGTATCATAGTATGGTGCAAAAGTTATGCCCGAAACGAAACTTTTGGCGACATCTCCGCGAATTTTCGAGGCAACTATTGTTTGGATCCGTCTGAACTTTCGCGTAATAATTCACTGGGGATGTTAGTAAGTTCCGAAATTTAGAGAAAGTTTGCGTTTCTCAAAAGATTCGCGGGGAACATTTCAGTGATAACGCCCAATTTGTCAAGGGAAGCTACTTCGTAACGAAACACATGTAATTTCGCGCTGTGATTCCTGTATCCAAGGAAACTGCAATCATAGCAACCTTGGTATTCCCATCGTCTCAGTGTTTTCTGTCTTATTAGAGTCCCTTTTTTGCAATGATTAACTGGAAAATTCTCCCTAACCTCTTATAACATTATGTTACTCTAAATTACGAGAATTTAGTGATGCATCAGAACTGACGGATTTCCCTTCTTTTTTAGTTCCGT
The DNA here is from genome assembly GCA_942486045.1 of Pocillopora meandrina. Classification (NCBI taxonomy): domain Eukaryota; kingdom Metazoa; phylum Cnidaria; class Anthozoa; order Scleractinia; family Pocilloporidae; genus Pocillopora; species Pocillopora meandrina. The sequence goes on from CALNXJ010000157.1 coordinate 150,323, forward strand.
CGTCAGTGTTACCAATTTGGCTTTCACTTATGGGGATGTACATTTGGATTCTAATTTTCTTCACAAGACCTCATAAGGTATTGGGACTAGATTACTCATTAATGTTTGGGAATATGTACGCGGTAAATAAAATTTGAATGAAAACAAAGCAATTTCATTCGGACTTCGCGCAATCCTCCTTTCCGCCGAAGCCTTCGCGCAAGTAAAAAAAAACTGCGCCGTTCTGCATGGCGTGCTAACATCAATTCATCTCCATTTTCTTAATTTACGCGACGAACTTCGCCGATAAGGGAGGAATTGTTCGTTGTCTAAGTTGAATTACAAACTGACATTAATCACTTACCCAACTGGAAACGTGTTTTCAAACGTACAAAGCGGAAAATTAGTTACAATTCACAGGTTTGTCGTGAGCAGGAAATTATGTTGTAATCACTGTCTGCAAAATCGACTGTGTAATGATGTGGTTCTTAATAGGAGATTTAGACATTTGCTCCTCTTTCCTTGTTAAATGTAAATAGTATTTGTAACTAATTCGTAACAAAAAATGATGATTTAGATATGTCTGCGTTTTTGTCGTAATAGGAGGAAAGATTTCTGTTTCCAATCTATCCGTTCTTTTGTTTATTCGGAGCTGTAACGCTTACCAACTCACAGGTAAGTACATTAAAACTTTTTTTTCAAACTCATATTAAAGCCAAGGAAAAAAGTAACTTGTTCTCCAGCTAGCTTGCGGTCTAATTATTTTTGTCTGTTGAAATTTATATTTCCCTTTCCACGTGTAAAAGCTCCTTTCAGTATCAGTCACTACTGTGCTGAAAACAGTATTTATCTGTAAGCCACATCAGGAAAGGGTCAGGGAAACTCGTTTCTGAGTCTCCAAAGATGATACTTCGTTTCTATTTATTTTCTTTTCATTGGAAAGGACGCCTGCAAGAGGAGAACAAACGCAACTAATTTTCTCAAATGTTTTTACGTATTCAGCCAGTGGAATGTGTTTTGTGGAATGTGTGTTGGTTAGGCCTTAAAAAAGGTCTGAGGTAACCATTTCAATGACGCAAGGCAGCGTCTTCGTCATGCATTTTTTTTGTATCTTTTACAGAAATTATTCCATGGGCTTTTCTTTAGCGGAAGCAGACATCATTACTCGGCTTCTTCCACATGGTTTGCAGTCTCTGCTTGTGTAGTGTTCTCAGTTTTGTCTTTGTCAAGATCAAGTGCTCTTTATTATGGTGAGATCTCCTTCACTGACACAGTGTAATTACAAAGTGCTAATGGGCCAGTGTCGGAGGAACGAGTTGTTGAATTGTTGTGTGACACTGGAAGAAGGCTTCGGACAATCTAAGATCCCTCTCTATATCCATGAAATGACTGTCATCTACAGCTGTTCTTGGAAAAGTTGTCGGAAGAAAGCATAGAAGTTCACGCAACAACACCGAAAGGTTTAGTGGGTAGTTTTTAGCTCACAACTCCAAGGCAATGCTAATTAAGAGAAAGGTCGGACGAGGCATCGTAGGTTTGACTAATTTATATATTAGTTACTGACAACCCAGATCACCTTTCGAGATTGTCGCGTGCAATTATGTCCCCTTTTCCAACGAACTTTCTCGATTTATCGCCGTCTGCCAATATTGCCAAAAGCCGTCTTCGAATGGATAATTGTTATTCGGCGAGAGTAACTACAACATCAAAAGCTTATGCGGCACAACATTTTACAAAACAGCATCAGAGACCTATTATATTCTGAAACAGATTGAAGCTTTGGGTTTGAAATGGCTTTACTTTTTTACTCTTCAATTATATCTTGAACTTATATCACCAAGGTGACAGTGAAATGTTATCTTTGCAGGCATAAAGCAAATCATTGTATTGAAAAAAAAACCTATTTTTCATGCCAAATCCAGGCAGTGAATCATAATGTTTAGAAGTATTTGCAAGGATTTAGAAATAAATTTTTCTACAGTTGAGTCGCAAAAATGCATGTATGTAGTTACATGGGATCGTTCTTCGAAAAATTCCAAACAGATACCGTATCTGAAGATTGTTCACTCTCTTTCTGGTTGTTTAGGTTACCACGCACCGATGGACCTGTTTATTGAGTTGAACCATATGTCGTCTAAACTTGAGGAGCCCCTTCCTCAGGGCAAACAAATAAACCTGTGTGTTGGAAAGGAGTGGTACAGATTTCCCAGCAGCTTTTTTTTACCCTCGGAAAGGTAATTGTTGTTATTATGGGAGCTACTTCAAGTAGTCCAATTTTGCTCGCAGTTAAATGAAATAAAGAAAATTCTGATGTGAGAAATTGTTGAAAGGAAGCTTGGAACTCAGAAACACCACAATACAAGTTTGGGTCTTCCGCCATCTGATGTACGGAGCCGCATGATAGGAACAAGGCTAATTTTGGTGGGCTCTCTGTAGCTTTACATGCGGATGATAAGCTGCAATAAATAAATCAGCAGAAAGAACACCACAAGGAATGCGATCTGACATCCCTGACTAAAAGGGGAAAAAGTTAGTGAAGTACTTTGCCCAATCCTCACCCGGAGGGTTTTTCTAGAGCCCGACTACTTTGAGATCTGTCAGCTTTGGCCCGTCACTCTGAGACTAAAGCGAAAGGAATTATTTCTTTTATGATAAAATTCACATCCGTTTTATTTTGTCCTCGTCATAGATGGCATCTACAGTTTATTCGTTCCGAGTTTCGAGGTCAGTTACCAAAGCCTTATGCTGACGGACGCAACGCTACAAAAATTATACCAACCCATATGAACGACATGAATGAAGAGGAGCCTTCAAGATATGTAAGTATCTAGACACTAGGGCCCAGTTGTTCGTTATTCGTCGCTCAGTTCTTCCTGGCCCAAAATTTTTTCATCGTGGGGAGAGTTGCCACGCAAAGTCCATCTAGCTTGAATTACCTTGTATTGTGGACCTCTTAAAGTCGATAGATTCGCGTGGATCAGTGCCTGCAACACGACGCACAACGTCTCAATAGTTGAACTTTTGTGAAAATATTTTTTCCTGTGATAGAATTTTGTCCCCGAAAAAATTCGCGTTATTTCAAACTGTTTTGTACTCATGCTGCGATCACTGCGCTAAAATGGGTTGAAGCGACTTGTTTTGGAAGGAGCACACAGCAGGTTGTTCGACACAGAGATCTGTGGCAGCAACTTGTTAAAAATCCTGGTGTGCCCAGGCCCTTCACTCTTTTTTGCTTTGAACTTTTGTAGATGTCTATCTCAAAATGTGACTTCCTCGTGGATTTAGAAACAGAAAGGGAAACTGAACTTGAACCAAACTATGTGAAACGAACTAAGGACTGGGAAGTGGTGCTTCAGAAGCCATTTCTGGATGCAGAAAGGTAGGTAATTGTTCAGTCGTACTGAAAAAAGAAAAGTAAAAACGTCTATTTGTGTTGTCAGATCTCGAACTTCGATAAGCCCGTGATTTGAGGTTGCTTAAAAACATAAGTTGTTTGACGTTTTGACATGCTTTAACCGCTTGCGGTATCAACAGAGTCTGCGCCTTGGCCAACAAAGAGCCTGTATTAGTATCCTTTAATTTGATTCATGTGGTTGAGAAAACAACTACTAAAAGCAACTTGGACCAAGAGTTTCCTTGCTTATTTTGCAATTTATTTTTTCCACACTTCTCAGTATGATCGTTTGTGAAATGTTGCTTTTAATTGAAAATGTGATTGTCACTCCTCTCGTGTGTGAGGTCTGATAGTCTAAAACTTTTCGGACCCAAAATGCAAATCGGATGATGTTAACCTACAAAGGTGGGCGAAGTTTTATCTAAGTGGTCGTCCTAACTTGCAGCTCCACGGTTTCGTAGATAACTGACAGTTTGTAATTCATAGCTTCACATACCTGAATATATTGTCGATGGTATCCTTGGATGGATGGAGACTTTTTAACATGCTACCTATTGTTGTAGCCTTCTGTGACTTCTTGACATTTTCAAAAAATTCCTTTCACTCTGATAATGTTTACCTGTTTATATTGAAAATTGCTGAAAGTCATAAGAGAGAAACCTGGCCCCGGTTGTTCGAAAGGTTGACAAAGCCATCTATTAGATAGATCTCTACCCGGTGGGTAGTGCATGACGTTTCGTTAACACTTACCCAGTGGATTGCGATTCATCCGTTGGATTGCGTGAGTCGCCTTTTGAACAACTAAGCCCTGATTAAATATTTTCCTAGCAAGCTTAAGCAGACCAGCTCCTGCCAAAACTTTTTCTCTCTGCATGACCAAAGGTCTCCTCGGTAGAACAAGTTTCCTTGTCTCACACGACTCTGTTCTTTCTTTTCGCAGATCTCACCGACTTTTCAGAGCATTTTATATTCCCTTTGTCTCCTACCGCTTCACAAAATATTCAAACTACGTTTTGCTGAGATCACTACGAAAGACCAGTGCGAAGGCAAAGAAAGGAAAAGATAGAAAAGCTGTTGTCAAGGAAGAAGATGCAACAGTTTAACTAGCACTGTATTTAGGAAGAGACATAGCTATTGCCTAGCTTACAAATGCAAGAAATTTTCAACTAATATCGTCATCACAGTTTCGTCTTCTGCCCTTACGTTTACCGGAAAGGTGGTCGTTTAATTTCGTGTCGTATTGTTTTCCTTTCGGGTATCTTCAGACAAGATCATTTCGCGACGAACCTTCCTGAACATGCTAATGAACTTACGGCAGGCACGTTTTTCATTAGGCCATTTCCGAGAAACCCGAAGACTCCCTTTCAAAACGAGGATATATGATAAAACTGATCTTGAAATGATCTGCTTTTCTCATGCAGTTAAAATGACGCGTCGCGAGTAAAATCTTGTTCTTGGCCTCAATCTTTGAGGATAAAGGAGCTTAACAATGGTCTTTTGTTTGGTCAGGGATGTTACATAAGTTAAAGTTGAGCGCGCTGTTCTCGGAGATTACAAATAACTTATCAGATAAGATGACCGTTCATGTATATTCACACCAGACTGATTGAAGTTGAAATAAACGAGAGAGCCACGCTGTGAGGTTAATGAAGGAGTGAATCAGACTCGATACTTAAGAACAGTAGTTTCCTAGCAAGTTACCAGTTGGACGTAATTCGGCCCGATCACTCGCTGCACAGTGTGGTAAGGCTTGGGCTATCGATGTGAAAACTAAAACAGTCTTAATAACCCTTGCGGCTTTATGTCCCTCTCCCAAGATCTTATCGTTGACTGAAATAGAAATCTTTCGCGCTCTTACTTCAACCCACCGCACTGCTTTGTCTATCCGAGAAAATTACTGTTCGAACGTTCCTCTCAGCTAGAAATTTAGGACAACTTGACGATATGTTGGCTTAGTTCGTGACGTTACGGGAGACTTCTCTCCTGCCTGATTGCCTCCATTTCGGCGATTATAAAGAAAATGACAGACTTGTGTTTTGTAACATTTTTATAATTTAGTGATAATGTTAATTTTTTCGTTTCTAGTCACGGCCATATGCCTCGATCAGGACACTTCTTATATTTCTTCTTAATCACCCACAATACCGTCACAGCAGACTTGCAAAACGTAAAACAATAAGAAAAACAACCAAGCATACAAAACAAAACAAACAGTATTATTTCAAACCACTTTGGGAAATTCTGACATTAATCTTTGGCACAAGCTTTGTAAGATGAAAATTACGGATGATTTTGCAACAACGCAAGGAGTGCGCGCAACAAAGTTGATATCTAGCACTGTATGCACTATCGGTATCACTGAGTCCTAAGATGGACTGATCTTATTTCGACCCTCATTCCCTTATTTCCTATATAAATAACGATTATTTGTGTATGGACAGATTATTTTACGTTTGAAAACATTTCTATTGTCTCAAAGCTGCGCTTTGCAATGTGTGTGTTCAAAGCTTAAGAAAAGTTATGACTTTTCAAACTAATTTTTTGTTTTAGTTTGTCTAAGAATCGTTATTCACTCACCGGAATCGACTTGGTATATTACAAGATCTTGTCTGTGTTTACACCTAACTTATTTCAAAAGTATTTTTGAACGACAACTTCGTATTCAATTAAAATGTTTATAACGTAACACAATAGGCCTCTTACTTCGCTACGTTGTTCAGACCATATACTTCAAGATCTATCAAAGCTCTTAACATATAATTTATTTTTCTCTAATGCTAGAAGTCCTTGAGCATACCAGCTTTTAAGAGAAAGTGTTGTGTATGTTAAACTTGATACATAACGACTTGTATGAAGTTTCTGTGCGAAAATAATTTGAACTCATGAAATCAGCTATATTTTAAGCTGGCGCAGAGCCAGTTCCAAAGTACGCATTGATAGGCGCTTGTTCTGCGCTTTTCGATCATAACTACTAGTTACGGCTACTTGAATTCTAGCGCGTACACCATTCAAACTCGATCACGTGCTCCGTGATGTTCAACTGACACTCTTCCTTACCTATCCCATAATACACCTTGGTGTTCTTACACTGAATGGTTATTTCACGAAGGCTGACAGCGTATCCCTTGCTTATCAAATCAGCCAGGGTCATATCCACAAAAGCTTTCATCTCAGCATCTTTTAAAGGACAAACCACAGGCTCCGTTTCTTTCACGCGACGTTGCACATTTTCAAACGTGTCGTGAATTTGCACTGATCCCCGTTTAGCGGGTTTGCAAACGATCAGGTTGTGCGCATGCGGACCAACACAGTCTCCGCATTCCATAATCTTTTATGATCCTCTTGCGACAGCAGGCTCACTTTTGCTTGTGGACGTCAGATTTTGAAGACTCTTGTTTTGTGCGCAAGTGATAATCTGTTGTTGCCACTTTTCAAAATCACTTCCCAGCTTATATTTCCTTGCCTCTTCCAATTTGTGCGCAAAGACGTTTGAGAAACGTTCTAGAGTGTCAATCAAGCCCTCTATTTGGTAGAATTGTGCTTCTTTGTAAACCTTTGAAGACAATTGCATCAGAAATGAAGAAATGACTTTAAGAACCCTTTGAATGACTAAGCGCCATACTGCGCAGGATAGAAGTCAGGAACTCCTTTCTGCTACAACCTTTTGCCAAGTTCTAATGAAACACTCCATATTTTTCGGCAGTCCAATTATCTGTTACCATCTAGGGGAGGGGGAGGGTAATCAATCGTTTATTGAGCGCGACGTTTCGACTGCTACACCGCTAGTCTTCTTCAAATATGAATAAGGTCACTTTTTTGGATGTTGAAGGTGTACACATTTCCTCTACAGCAAGTCTTTTAATTTGTGTTTTTTTGTCTTCGTGCCATGTGAGGAACTATTCTAACATATTAGATACCCAACGTGTCTTTGCGTTTTATTTATCTGGTCATTTAAATGAAAACTATCAAAGGATAATTTGGCCATCGCTTACCTCGAGAGCTCTTTCAGCAGATGGTAGCTGTGTACTATCTCGAAGATAATTCAGGATTTCTTTGAAGTACGTTCCATCCCGATCAATAAAATATCTCCCTTCACTGTCTGTGTCCAGTTCGTGCCGGCCACTAAACATGGCGGCTAACATAGAGTCCTTATCCTTGGTCAATGTGGATAGAGTAGTTACAAAGTGGTATCCACCAACATTAAGCGGTATCACCCTGGGTAAAGACTGTGTGAATGGAAAGAAGCACACGGAAAAAATTAGCTGGAGTAAAGGAGAAACCGTGGGGTTTCGTAACAGTTCTTCATTAATTGTCATTTAACAGTTTTCTTATTCAATTCGTCGTTCCTTGTGGAAATTGTTTAATAAACTTGAAACCTGCATCTCGTGGGGCCTCACGGCTTTTTTCGAGGCCCTAATCACGGGAATTTTCCCCGCACTTGGGGCCCCAGGCCTCTCCCGATTGTGCTCGTAAATGTTGGGAAAGAGTTGCCAAAAATTGCTAAAACTCCGAAATTTGCTACCCAAATTTCAATAGTTGCTTCCCAAATTTCTTGATATGTTTAAATAAACGTTGATTAAAAATATACTTCCGTTCTTTTACAATATTTTCCGACATTGATCAGCTTGGCCTTAAAAGTTGTTCACCAAATATGCGCTGAATTTTTAGGTATTCTTTGATGGAATGCAATAGGTCTGTGAAACGTTGTCGAGTGACGGGTCAAAAGATTAATTAATTGCAGTCATCAGTAATCCGTGCCACCATTAAAAAGAGTTTTCAAAGTCCTAATCATTTCCGGAAATTTTCAAAAATCTCTCCGGATGTAACAAATATTTTTATTAGAGATGAGAGAAGCTGAACATTTTCTTTGACTGGAGACTAGGCATCACGCGATTAATTTCTATTCAAATTCATCAAACTTTTGAAAGGTTAGAGACACGAAATATCATAATAGTATAGATATACCAAAAATTCAAACAGATTATTTGAAGGGGACTCCGACACAGCCATTCTTCAAGGTGTCACGCTTCTAGCGGCAATTTCACGCAACGCTCTCCCAAACGCGTCTATTGGGGTAAGTGCGTGACATCCCAAAGAACGGTTGCAGACTATGAAGGTGATTGATTCAAAAGCCAGAACAAGGTGAATTAACACTCAAAAAATCGTATAGACCGAAATACTGTGATGGATAGAGATTGCAAAAGCTGGCGTGTCATCTTAAGAACCTACTCCTGAAGACAACCCTATTTCGGTATCCGACACCATCAATTTTAATCGCGAGGTCAATGGGCTAAGTATGCCCACGATAAGTCGAAAATGGAGTCGTACTCGATGCTTGCTTTCAAAGATATCAGTATTTACCTGTACGCGTTGCAATTTTTCCTCAAATTTCTAATCAAGTGTTGTAAAATCCGGGTTTGAATCCTGGATCCTTGCGGCCTCGCAGAAACTCAGTTAGGAAGTATTACCCCCCAACAGACATTTTCATGGGAAATTGAAATGCGTAGTACCCTGAATGTCCTTGTAAACTTACCGAGATTGTGCGTACTGCTTCACTGTGTCCAACCATAGCTAAAAGTCTTGTCTTTGAGAACGCTATTGCTCACATGATATGTTTGCAACAATACATCGATTAAGCAACGACTTGCGCAAGCTGCAACGGATAAATACGAGAGAGAGGTGTTGAAAAGTTTCACAACTGCACTGGGTAAGAAGGGATTTCTAATTTTCTTTTTTTTGTACACGATGGCTTCTTAAATAAAATATGAATTTAACGGTTTATGTGCTTTCTATCGCTATGAAAGCCAAAGATCGGTTAAACATGACTATGTAATTAAGTTAGCTCAAGTTTTTATAAAGGTCCTGATAGTCGTGAACGGTCTTTTTGTCTATAAATGGCAATGTCGTTCGATATTTAAGCAGGGTTATCAATTTTATTTCCTATGGGAAAGTCAACGTAAGCTTGTCCATATCTAGATAAACAGATTAAATTGAGCTCTTTTGCTGCACGTAACCTGTACTAAGAAGAAAGCTTATTGAAATATCTGAGTTTTATTTTTTGTCGCTTGCACCTTAAATATGATCACTATCAAAACATTCACTTCCTTAATTAACGTTTAACCTGTATGCCTGCTCAGACTCAAAAAGTCGATGATTTCATTCGCTCTGTTTTGATATCGCGTAATGAGAACAACAGACGCTAGTGACACCTGAGAATCTTCAACCGTCAACAGATTCAAACGCTTAACCTAGAAAGACCTCTCGTATCAGTTTCTTTTTATCATAGCTTGCGTAACTGACAGTTTTGTGTGCGCTGAGCAAAGAGTTATGAAGCTGTGAGCGTTGAAAGGTAAATATTACTTCCAGACCCAAGCCACTTGTGGCCTCGTTCTAACGCTCACAAACCGTAAAGCAACGTAAGCGAGTAAATAATAATTATTAGTTTTTTGCAGTTCCGTGTATTTTTTAAGTAAGATTCTTTCGTATGAGACTATAAACTGGTATTATTTTTTTCTGTGGGCTTTTGGCTGAAATTTGCAAAACTAGTGTCACAAACCCTGTTGGGAAACATCAATAACATATTACATTGCATTGTATTTTGAGTCGAAATGTGTCGTAACACAGTTTTAGATATGATCTCACCTTAACAGAACGCTTTAATGAAGTCAGCTGGTCCTCAACCATCAAAAAGGCTTAAAATCTTTTTATACTTAACAGTTTAAAAATATTCCATTTTTATTTTCAACCGTCAATAAAGCTAACTGATATTAGTCGTTTTAATCTCTAAGATATTCCTCAGTGACTAGCATCTAGTTTCTCCTCACAATATCACCTATCACACATTAAGGTAACGAGATTTGAAAGAAATGATCACCAGCTAAAAAAAGCTCTTTAGTGTTAAACAAATTCTCTCCTTTTCAGCACCACAGGATTTGTACAGAGAACAGTATGGAGAATATTCATAATGATGTTAGGGTGTTAAGGGCTAACTGCACTGAAGATGTATCAAGGTGTGTTGTATATAAACAATCGGCTCAGATATTTGGTCCTGTA